>CM044108.1:7526241-7543979 GCA_024174645.1 Lemna minuta
GCCTTGCTTCCCTTTTGCTTTATTCTTTTCCAAAAATTTTTGAAAAGGGATGACCTTATTTTTCTTGAAATTGTTTATGGGAGAGAGATTTTCTTTCTTCTTATTCTTCTTCAAAAAATGTTGGGAGAGGACCTTCTATTTCATGAAATCATTGAGGAGACAGAGCTTTTATTTATTATTTCTTTCCTTTTTGAAATTTGGGGAGGAGAGAGAAATGACTGTCCTCTCCTTTTCCTTTTATAGCTAACCTTTCTTTAAACCGTAAAAAATGTGGACTTAAAAAAATAACCGTTATACTTGACATGAAATAATATAAATAATATAGAAATAGTAACAAAACTATTTGGATTCACACACACACACACATGTGAATCCAAATATATGGCACACATATTTATATAAATAAAGTTCATTTCTATTAAATTTATAGAACTAATGCCATGCATAAGAGATAGAACCTATATCATATTTAAATTATTCAATTCATTTGATGCTAATCTCAATTCATGATTGATTACATTATTCATCAAACCTTTTAACTCAACAAAATTTTCATTTCAATATTATTTTCTAGATCATAACCTCATATATTCATACATATTGAATAATAAAAAATTAAATGAATTTTTTTGTATATTAATTTCTTCATTACTTGGCTTTGTGAATAAATACAAAGAAATGTAAATGATTATATATTTATCAATTTTTTTATTTATTTGATTCAAAAACTTAAAATTTAGAATATCAGTTCAAACTGGAATGTTTCTTGAGGAAATTGAGTTGAAATCATGTGGTGGATTTTGGACACAAAAGAGAATAACACATGATTGGGCTTCGCAAAAATGATAACTACAAGCAATGACAATGATGAGAGATCTTAAGGGCGCACTTTTGAGAAGAAAATAAAATTGATGATGGGTGATGAAATACTAATGATGGATCTGGAGGGCACACTCTTGATTATATGATGGAAAACCATCTTAATCAAGTGAATTGGCAAAATCAACTGTTGGATTAGTAACCATTCAAATAAAAAAAATGTGAATTTTCAAGTTCTTCTTCTCTCCTTATTGAAACTTATACCTAGTGCACTGTGGGTTGATCAAGCCCTGTAGAACCCAGTTCAATATCCTGTTATTATAATGGAAAGACCTTGAATTTCCATGATGATTGAACCCACTTCTCTTGCGAAGCTAAAAAATTTCTTGAACCTAGGAGCTCTCTTGGAGAGAACATCAAAAGGAACCTTGATTAGATCATACATTAGTCATTATGAAGCCAAATAGATTTAGGTTTAGGTAAGGCTCTCATACGGCTCCATTGAGCCAATTTTTATCTAGCATGGTCCATAGTTGAAGTCCATGTCGCATGACCTGCACACATGATGATATTGCCCATGCCAGGAGTGCATGAGTGGCTGGCATAGGAGGGGAGAGGTAGGATTGAGAATTGTCCTGGTGGATAAGAGCTGGGATCGAGGAGGGCAGCATTGATCGGGGAGATATATTAGGATGATGGACTAGGATGGCAACTACATTTCTCTCTAAAAAATGAATCACATTGCCACAACTTTGAGAAGGTGCTTAGGATTTTTGTAAAATATTCAAGATTCTGAGATCTTCTTGAATCGTTCTTCTGATCCTTTGAAATCACACTCATCAAAGTTAACAAATATGATTTTAAACTTTGGAAGAAAAAGAAGGAGAATTTTATAAGAGATGAGAAACTTGACTAGGATAAAAATCGTGGTGGATAATAATCAGCCCAAGTCATTGATGCTTTGTATCATTCGCAAAAAAAAAACTACAAAAAAAAAGATTTTAGGAATGGAGGATGTTGGGAAGAGGGAAGAAAGGAGAAAAAAACAAAATGAACATCTGTGAGAAGCCTAGAGATGAATTTGGAAGATGATATGATGGTCAAGATGAAGAGAAGTTAGACACCACGATGAAATTGGCACAAAAAAGAGAACTTGGACATGGAATAATTGGGAGATAGAGAAGAAGAAAGTGATAGAGAAATCAAATGAAGAAATGTATTATTAGAATACGGAGAAACATAAATATAAGAAAAATGGTAAAACACCATGCTCTTTGTTGGGTTTAGCACCCACCATGCACGCATGAAGCCTTCTTAAACCACCACCACAATTTGTGCGTCTATCACCAAGAAGCCTCAGGTTGGGGTATTTCCCATTATCTCACATTTACATGGAATTTATCTAGAAATAGATTATGAGCATTTCTATATTTTCAAGGAATGTTTTGTGATTTTTTTTGCATTTTTGAGAATTAGTTTGTTCTCCCTCTCTCGCTCTTAAATAAATTATTGTCAAATATTAGTTGGATTTGAATTGATAAATATTTTTTTCAATCTTCCAATCTCTATCCTTTATTCTCACTTGTTTGCCCATTTCATCATCTATTTTGACTAACTTTTTCAACCTGATTATGTTTGGATTTGACCCAAGTCATCCATTATGATCAATTTAATCACCGTAACATTAAATTATTTGATTATTTTAGCATTGTGAATATTGCTTTAAGTGACGATCAGATTGACTCACCAAGACCCTAAATTTAGCAACATCAATGTCATATAAAGATTTCAAACATAATCAAGTAATGGCTAGAAGTTAATTTGGATCTACTTAAAATCCTCCTCTAGATATCTTCTCTCATTCTTGCCCGTCTTTGCTTCTCTATTCTCTTCTTCTCAATGTTCTAGTTGTTTAATTCCCCTTAGATTATCATGAAGATTTGATTCTCGTGGTTAAATATATATTGAAGTTAATTTCCCACTCCCTTTCTAATCTCTTTCTCTCGTTCTACATCTTTCTAGTCTCTCTCATATCCAATTATCCCTATATTTCTCTTCCTCTCTTAGTCTTTTCCTTTCCTCTCCCTCTATTATAGCAATCATTTTTCCATCATCCATCTCAATATCAATCATCCAGGCCTTTGATGTCTATCATTGGCTGTGTGGATGATAGTCTTGGATGTCAGATATTAGATGGATATCCAATGGAGGATGGATGACAAATATATCCAAATCTAGGGTATAGACAAATGACATTAGATGACTAATATTGTTTGATATCCATTGATATCACCATATATGGTGGATCTTGGTCCACTAGATTACACAAGCTTTTGGCACATATCACTTATGAAATCCTATGAAATCCCTTAATTGAATGGTGAAATGACTAACAAGGGGGATGAATTAGTTCCTTTTGCATATTTATGCTATCTTAATCCTTTTTATTAATTTGTTAATTATTCACTCAATTTCTCACGTCACTTGTACACCAGATTTTTTTATTTTAGATAGGGTATCTAAATCCCCCCTACATGTTCTAGGAGGAGACCATCCCTTAGAGTCACTCCATGATGGATATTATGTGGCCTATAAGCCAATCACACTTTCATGTATCTTGTTCATTGAAATGAAATTTATTCATTATCATTCTTGTGTGATGTTTGCAATGAAGTCCATGAGCATGTGCAATGACTAAGTGAATTATGATGAGATTATAATATAGTGATCACTAGTCTTTAAACATATTTTCTAAATATTCCTATTCGTGAGATATTCGAGAAGGACATCGAATTATCCAGAAAGAATAGCACTATCTAATCCAACTCATATGATGAGTATGGCTGATCCTATAGCCATCGGTGTGGAGACACTAAGGATAGATAATGGGTGCTCTTTGGAGAAAGAGTTCACTGAATTGATCCGTATTAATCCCTGAATGGTAATATACCTAAATTGTCAATCAGGTTTATTCATGTCACGGTTGTGTACGTGGTCCTTTGACCTGAGACACCAAAGACATCTTGTGGATGGATGATCATGTTTTGACTATGACTTACGACCCCCTAGCCACGGGATCTCCAAAATGTCATAGATTGGATACGTCATGAAGTCCTCGAAGGTGATTGAGTGGTCAAGATGGGATCATCCACCCTCGGTATATGAGGAGATCGACTCAAGGAATGAGATGCGATTAAATCCTTGGCCAAGGTAGTGGAAATATTAGAGAAGTTGTTCTCAATGATTTCCTACTCGCATCAGTACTAAATTGAGTGACCGATTAGGGTTTGACAATTAACCATACCCTAAGTCATTCATGAGTCTCGTGTGGATGAAGGATTATACGTACACGGTAACCAATGACGGCAAGGTTTCATGAAAGAGTTCTAATATACTCCATATCTCCTAGAGCACGTGGTGTAGCTTGGCACCCACCGGGCTGGTGACTCAACCTTTCAATTGGCTTAAATCGATCCTTAGTCAATTAATCTATATGTTGATATAGTTAATTAATAAGGAGGACCAATAAGTGTTATTGGGTTGGTAGAGTCATTAACTGGCGAGATATATGGACCTAGAGGGTCACACACATAAGGTCAATGGACGTCGATGGATATAGACATAATAAGGGTTTTTGTGAAAAGTTCACATTCCCAAAGTCTATAAATAGGGGGAGAACGACGATAATAGAGGTGCCCATGCAAGCCTAGTGGAACTTCTCCTCCCTCTTCTCTTCCTCTCGTGGTGACGAGTGTTCAAGAGGAGATCCGATCGTCTGGAGACTGTGTGGATACCACTAGAGGCCGGACGCTTGAACGGTTGAAGAACTCTTTCAAATGATCCAAGTAAGTATGAATTTTATTCTATACTAGATGATAGGATCACCTAGAATGGATGATGAGATCATCTATTCTTGGTGCTTCCACGATGTTGAATGTTTTGATTCAACACCTTCCGCTGCAATCATTATTTTGGATAAAGATTTGGAGAGCTTTTCGAGCCTCAGATCCCAGCACTCCATACTTTTGTTAATCCCCCAATAGTAATTACTAATTGATAAAAGTTAGATCGAATTCCACACGTCAACTTACGATTTCACCCACTCATGCTCTCGATTAGGAACTTAACTCCTCTAGTGTGCTTTGGCACATTGCCCCCCGTCCCATCTCTAGAGGGAAGACTCCTAGCTATGTTCTTTGCTCCCTACTCCCCAGAGACCGTTTTGCCTCCCTGAAGTCCTTAAATCCCCATTCCACACATGCTTCAAGTAGGTCTCTCAACCTCAATCTTTCATGATCTTGAAAGGTTGAGAGCAAAGAGAACATGAATTGACTAACTAGTTTACTCCCCTAAATCACCCACAATATAGCACCGATTCACCAAGAGTCTACACCTTACCCTCACAAGTAAGCATGACTTGCCCAAAGTCCACCATGCATGTGTTGTGGATTTAGCTATCGCTCTCTCCCTACTTCTACCTCATCTGAAGGAACTCAAGGGAAATGATGATTTGTGAAATTGTTAAATAAAAAACTAAAGATAAATAATCAGAGACAAATCAATATAAATATAGATGAATCTATGTGAACTCCCTTTAATTGAGTTGACTTTGACCTTGGTGATGACCCTATAATGTGGTTACCATTGACTTTGGTGATGACCGTATAATGTGGTTACCATTGACTTTGGTGATGACCCTTTAAGGTGGTTGAATTTGCCTCTTCTAATAACAATTAAATGAAGACTTATCTTGCCCTTTGAGTGGACTTGCTACTTGGCCTTTGATGACCTTCTACTTAGCCTATTAATGGCTTTCTAATTTACCCCTAATCTATGTTTCTATTTTCCCTTAATGAGCCTTTCCAATGGCCTTTAATGATCCTTCCTTGTAGACTTTAGTTGTGTGGTCTATATGCATTTAATAGGTTTTCTCAAATTTCCATATTGGGATTTGTAGTTTTATAAATCAATAGAAATATCTAGTTCTATAATGATCAAATATATATTAAGAATTAGGAATATAAGTTATATTAATTTAACTATATTAATCTCTAAATATAAATAATATGTTGTATAGTAAAAATTAGAGAACTATATAAGTAATATATATAAATCTATAAATGAATATTTATTTGTTGTAGACTATAAGTATTGATATGCAGAATTAAATACATAAGTAGTCTATTAATATATACCAATATATATAATATCTGCAATTTTTTTTGAAGTATTTGAATAGAATAAAAAACCATCCTCAAGGCTACTCCTAAATCCCCTTTACAGTAACCTCAAAACTAAGACTAATAAGACCTAGATTTTGAAAAAGTCAATCTGAAATGAGTATGAATTAGACATGAAAATATCATTATAATTACATTTTGATCACACCTTCAAGAAGTTCTATAATCAGCCCTCTAACATCTTTAATAAGGCCCAATGAACAACACTAAAATGCCTCAAAGATGGATCATAAGCAAACCTAAAATTGAACTGGTTTAAGGTGATCTTATCATTCAAAAAAACTTGAGAATTTTTAATAAAATCAATCTAACATTAGATCTAACAAGTTAAAGAACTAACCTCATATTTTATAATTTAGACTGGAAACAAATTTAAAACAAGCTAAAACATAAAACATAAACAATCAGTCTAAATAAAATCATAAATGAATTGAAATGAAAACCAAGAAAATAAAACTATCCAAAACAAGAAAAAAAAGAAAACATAGAAAATAAATCTAGTTAAAATAAGAAAACTTGGAAAATCACACTATTAGAAATCAGACACAAACATAGATAAAAAACTATCCAAAATCAGAAACAAACTAAATCAGAAAACCTATAAAATCAAGCTACAAGCTAACCTAAAAGTACCTAAACTTTGATCACACAAATAAACTAGATTCAAATTTTGACTAGACTCTTAATCGTTAATTTTGAAGCCTCACAAATCCCAAGGGAAGATCTTGAGAGAGAGAGATAAAGAGAAAATGAAACTTGATGGTTGCCTAATTCTTGCATTAGAAGTCGCTCTCTACCAGTTGTGTAGAAAATCTAAAATTTATGTCTCCCTACTTGTGAAGACAATGAGCCACGACTATGAGGAACATTGGAATTATGACTGTGATCTCAATAGGGATGCAGAGAAGAAAAGCTTGTATTCTAGTGGGAAAGATGGGAGCAAAGGATGAATAAAGTACAAGAGAAATGAAGTTTTGAGAGGAAAATGGAAAGGAAATCTATGAGAAATGAATGGGGATATTCGTTTCAAGAGCGTAAGACTAAATGAATCTCAAACAAAATTTCAAATTTTTATCAAGTCCAATTGATGAAGATCATCAATCACTTGACATAAGTCACTTAGATATAGCCCATTAGAGGGGCTTATTCCACATTAGTGACATTAGTGACATTAGTCCCACATGGGACATTAATTTTTCTCTTTCTTTCTTGTAAATAAATAGAGATATGTAATCTCTTCTTGAATTAATCAATTATCATTTGGCTTTTCCATTCACATGGTATTAGAGCCTAAATCATTTTTTACCCTATCCAATTGGGGTTCTTCATGTGGTCATTGTCAGTCCTTAGGGTAGTTCTCACCGTCCTTGAGCTATGGCCATCACCACCCCCACCCCCCTAGGGAAGGGTCAGTGCCCCTTCCTAAGAGGTTGCCACCCTCCTTAGGCTGCAACCACAAGATCTTCAAGATGACCACCACGAGAAATAAGAAGAAATCATAGTCTGCAATTTCTTTTTGGAGTGGCCTGACGAAACAATTTCGTGGGTTCATTGAATTCGCACAAAATTGTGTCAAAACTAATAACAAACTCACCAATTTTATGAAATTATCACGAATTAAGAAGTATCGTGGTGAATAAGGGAATTATGAGATATTAGGGAATTCACGAAGAAATTAGGGAATTCTAAGATATCTTTTGAAATTAGATCAAATCGGATGATGAAATGTGGTGATAAATTAGGGAAATTTATATTTTTTGAAATAAGACTTGAAGGCGAATCCATGGTATCAAAAATCACAGAATTTGGATCAAGATTCACGAAGAAATTGTCGAGTGAATGAGATAGAAATTTCTGAATTTTAAAATCACGAAAAACCAAAATTGAAATTGAAATAGACTAAAATTATGATTTGAAATTGAAATATAAAGCTATAAGAAGGAAGATTAGAATAGAACTCAATCTCTAACCCAATATTGCGCTTGTTTTAATCTAATTACTCTCCGGATCAAAGGATTTTCATTCCTGATTCGAAAAACGATTGTTTATGTTCAAGAGCCGATTTCTTCCTATTCTCTTAACAAAATCTTACTTTCAAGCACTCCGTGGACGCAAAAATTGATCTATAAGTGATTGGAAGAAAGAGATTCAAGGGATTTGGTGTCTAGACAATTTGATTACTCGAAGAACCCAAGAATGCTTTACAATGTTGAAGAACATCTCTATTTTTAGGGTAAATTGGGCGTAACCGTTCGATGAAGCGTTTGATCTTAGATCAACGGCTCTGATAAAATACAGAAGTGTGAATTTTTTATGGTTAAGTCATGGTCGTTGGATCGCAGATGGACCGTCGAGATTTTGCCACGTCGTGCGCTTTAGAAGTAACACATGAAACGCCATCCGTTAGATCTTGATCTGACGCTTCGGATGCGTTTTCGTCGGTTTTAATCTCAGCCGTTATAACTCCTTAGATCAACGACTGAGATTAAATTATTTTAAAAATGATTCATGGACGAGTAAGAATGGGTCACGTACCCCCGCCTTAAGGGATGATCAACGGTCTCATTTTAATTGCGCAATCGGACGCTCCACGCGCTACCACGTCACCTGTGCAAATCAAAAACAAAACAAAGTCTCACATGAAAAAAGAGAAATCATGTGTATATAAGGTGTGCATAATTAAGGAGTTAGCAAAAATCCTTAACATGGTGCTTTCTCCTTAATCACACACAAGCACGCACACGTGCTCACACACACACACGTGCACACACACGCATGTGCGCACACGTGCTCACACACACACACGTGCACACACACGCATGTGCGCACACTTGCACACATGCGCACATGTACATGTGTGCGACACGTGGCGGTCCCATATGTCGTCACGTGGCACATTATTTTTTTCTCCACTCGCACCACATCATCTGCTACGTCAGCACATGACAATAAAAATATTATTTTAATAATTTTCAATAAAATAAATCGATTTTAAATTCAAAAAATTCAAAAAAAATCTAAAAACATCCCTAAAAATTAGAAAATTTATATCTTTCAAAATATAACTCCAAATTAATATAAATTTATTTTAGTGGAATAGATTTAAATTATCTATCATTCTAAAAATTCAAATTTAATAAATAACAAAAGAATAAATTTCTATTTTAAAAATGCACTCATTTCTTTTAGATTTTAAAATTTAGAAAAATATATGAGTGTATATAAAATGACTTCTCTTATTATTTAACCTTAAAAACTAATTATAATCTCAATTAAAGATGGGTTGTAAAAAATATTCTTCTTAATTAATCATAATTAACCCTAAATTAATGCATTTTGAGATTATAATGTCTTTTTCATAGAATGATAGATAAACACTAAAAAATATGATAACATACATTAGAATGGAATGTTTTATGTCTTAATTCACATTTATAATTATATATTTTATGTTTAATTTGCATGTTATCATGGCCCAATTCAAGTAGAAATAGTAGAGTCAATCCAAGATGGCTCAAGCTAGTAGAGAAACACAATGCCCACCTTTGTGATGCTTCTATCTTGCTCGAACACACTTGTGTTTGTTCCTTAACTACCACTCTCTTCTTCATATGAATTTTGTGTCCAATGGCATCATCACATTTTGATGAGTGACAACCACTGTCTACTCCACTACCACCTCCTTGCTCTATTGTCAGCTCTAATTGGTTTACCGTCAATACCACCTTCATAATGGGGGCGTGGTTCCAAGCCTCCTTCTTATTGTGGAAGCCTTTTTGCTGAGGGCTAGAAGACCTTTGCAGTTTCCACTTATCGTGGCAAGATCACTCGTGCTTTGAAGAAGTACCTGAAGGAGATTGGAAATCTTGAATGGGCAAGACCACTCATGCTATATTTTCCTCTACTATTATAAGCTTGACTCCCCTTGGTGCATCTATGACATCAACCACTCAAACTATCCAAATGACCTTTACCCTAATAAAATATGAAGCATGAAAGTAATCTCATGTGTCCACATCAACTACCAACGTGGCCTCTATTTCAAGTACACATGCCTTTTTGCTTCATGATCCTCATAGGTTATTAACTCAAAGGTTTCAGATAGTATGATCAAAACCCCTTCCATCCTCTCAACCATATAGCCACTTATCTCCTGATGATTTTTTTATTCTCTATTAAAGAGTATAGATTTATCAAACCTACTCCCTCCCTTAACCTACATGATGTTTTGTATCTTACTAGTTTTCCCACTAACCTTCTTTATATTTGTGTGATCACCTATACACTTAACACTCTTGTCATTTTCTACCTATTCCATTTTGTCTTTTGATGGACCTTACATGGTCAACAAGCCAATAACACTTTCATGTATTTCGTTCATATTTATTGAATGAAATTTATTTACTATCATTCTAGTGTGACGTTTATAATAAAGTCCACGAGCATATGTAATGACCTAGTGAATTATGATGAGATCATCATAAAACATCACTACTCTTTATACATGAGGTCTAAATATTCTTATTCAAGGGTTATTTGAGAACGTCATTCAAATATCAATAAATAATAGCACTATCTAATCTCACTCATATGATAAGTATGGCTAATTCTATGGCCATTAGTGTGGAGACTCTAAGAATAGATAGTTGGCGCTCTTTGGCAAAAGAGTTCACTAAATTGATAAGTATAAATCCTTAAATGATATTATATCTAACTTCTAATGATGTATCATGTCACATAGTGTATGTGGTTTTTTGACCTGAAATGTCGAAAGACACTTGTGGATGGATGACCATATTTTTTATTATTATTGAAAAATTTGTAGCCACGTGATCTCCAAAATGTCAAATATTAGATACAACATGAAGTCATTGAAGTTGATTAGGAAATCAAATCAAGATGAGATCATCCACCCTTAATATTTGAGGAGATTGACTCCAAGGAACAAGATGCAATTAAATACTTGGCCAAGGTAGTGAAAATATTAAAGGAGTTCTTGATGATTTCTTTAATACATTAGTACTAACTTGAGTGACCGATTAAGGTTTGATAGTTGACTATACCCTAAGTCATTCGTAACTCTTGAACATACCAAGGATTATACCTACACGATGACCAATGACCACAAAGTTCTATAAGAGAGTTCTTATAAACTACATATCTCCTAGAACATGTCGTATATGTTGGCACCCAATGAGCTGACAAATCGACTTTTCGATTAGGTTAAATCAATCATTGATTAATTAATATATAAGTTGATATAGATAATTGATAAGGTTGACTAATAAGTGCTGTCTTCCGAAGTTGATAATTTTCTCAAAATTTTGATCAAAACATCGAATGCAGCGGAATTCATTGAATCGAATATTCAAAATATTGAGGCACCAAGAACAGATAATCCTATCATCTAATATGTATGAGAAAACATACTTATAGGTTTCCTTGAAGGAGTTCTTGAAGCTATTCAAGTATCTAGCCTCTAGCGGTATCCACACGATCTCTAGATGGTTGGATCTCCTCTTCAAAGCTCTTCACCAAGAGAGAAAGAGAAGAATGGAGAGAATTCTCACAAGGCTTGCATGGGCACCTTGAGTTGTGGTCGTTCTCCCGCTATTTATAGACATTTGGTATGAGGTTTCTTCATAAAAACCCTCATAATTATGTCTATATCTACCAACATCCATAGACCTTATGTGTGTGACCCTCTAGGTCCATATATCTCACTAGTTAATAACTCTATAGACCAAATAACATCTTATTGGTCAACCTTAATTAATTATCCATATCCACATATAGATTAATTAATCAAGGATCGATTTAAACCAATTGATAGGTTGAGTTGCCAGCCCGTTGGATACCAAGCTACACCACGTACACTAGGAGAAATCACTTATGGAACCTTCCCGTCATCAATTATCATGTATGTATAATCCTTCATCCACATTAGACTCATGAATGACTTAAGGTATGGACAACTGTCAAACCCTAATCGGTCACTCAAGTTAGTATTGATGCGTGTAGACATCATCGGGAACTTCTTTCTCAATATTTCTACTACCTTGGCCAATGATTTCATCGCATCTTATTCCTTGAGTCAATCTCCTCAAATACCGAGGGTGGATGATCCCATCTTGATCACACAATCATCCTCGTGGACTTCATGTCGTATCCAATATATGACGTTTTAGATATCCCGTGGCTAGAGATTTATAAGTCATAATCAAAACACGATCATCGATCTACAAGATGTCTTTGGTGTCTCAAGTCAAAGAACCACATACACAACCATGACATGAATCAACCTAATTGACAATTAGGTATAATACCATTCAAGGATTCATACGGATCAATTCAGTGAACTCTTTCTCCGAAAAGCACCCACTATCTATCCTTAGTGTCTCCATACCGATGGCTATAGGATCAGCCATACTCATCATACGAGTTGGATTAGATAGTGCTATTGTTTCTGGATAATTCGATGTCCTTCTCGAATATCCCACGAATAGGAATGTTTAGAACATATGTTTAAAGACTAGTGATCACTATATTATGATCTCATCACAACTCACTTAATCATTTTACATGCTCATGGACTTCATTGCAAATATCACACAAGAATAACAATGAATAAATTTCATTTCAATGAACATAAACAAGGTACATGAAAGTGTGATTGGCTTATAGGCTACATAATATCCATCAATAAGTATTAATGAGTCTCACACATAAGGTCGATAGACGTTGGTAGATAAGGAGGAGAGAGACTATTGTTGCCGATTGAGGACTAGAGCCAAGAGATGACCAGCCTAGGGGGCACTCCTCTCTCTCATAATCAAAATCAAGAATAGATTGGAACTTCTCAAGAAAGTCAAGAGAAGGCATAGTGAATCACCATTTTTTTTAGAGAGAGAGATTGAGAGAGGGGTGGATGACGTAGAACTCCATTTATGCTAGGAGAGAGAAAGAGATGGTTGGGGAAGAGAGAGGTTGGTAATCTTGTCAATCTGATTGACCATTGACTAAAAACTAAGCCTTTACTAAAGTTGATGATTAGATTGTCAATTCGATTTAGAAGGGCCAACTTTATCTTTCCCTTCGTCACTTAATCATGAGGTTCATGGTGCTGAGGTTATGTTTTCTAATCGTCAAAATAACATGAGAAGAGCGGAAGAATATGGATTTGGAGTGATTAGGAATTAAGGATAAATTGAACTTTAAAATAGAAAGTTCAATTGTTGATTGATTTTGTCGAAAGGAGAGGTTGATTTTGTCAATAATACAAATGGGATCGGAGATCTTGATGGGCAATTAAACCAAATTTGTTTGATGAGAATTGGTTGTCGAGACCACCTTCTTCATGGAGGGCTCCATCGAATAAGCAAAGAACCTCTCTTAGAACTCTTTGTTGATTTTTTAAAACTCTAAGAAAACTGTACCAAGTCATCACGTGCATATTGCAATTTATCCCTAGATCTTTAGGGTACATTCCAAAGCTTGATGTTTAGGACCCAGTAGGAGCACACCAAAGTCTAGAATATATTAAAATCAAGAGATTCAAGGGCCACGACATCAATAAGGTCTATAAGAATGATATTTTTTTCAATAATATATCAAGATCCGAGGTCAAAAAGTTTTCTAAAATTTCATCAATACATCGAATATAACGAAATACATAGAATTGGATATTCAAAACATCGAGGCACCAAAAATAAGTAATCCTATCATCTAGTATGTATGAGAAACATAGTTACATTGTTCTCTTGAATAAGTTCTCAAAGCTTCTCAAGTGTCCAACCGCCTCTTTAAGACTCTTCACTAAGAGAGAGAGAGAGAGAGAGAGAGAGAGAGAGAAGAAAGGAGAGAATTCTCACAAGGCTTGCATGGGCACCTTGAGTTGTGGTCATTATCTCCTTATTTATAGACATAAGGTCTGTGAAGTTTTTATAAAAACCTTTATAATTATGTCTATATGCACCAACATCTATAGACTTTATGTTTGAGACCCTCTAGGTCCATATATCTCATAAGTTAAAAACTCTATATAAACAATAATATATTATTAATAAACCTTTATTAATTATCTATATCAATATATACATTAATTGATTAAGGACCGATTTAACCCTATTGACATGTCAAGTTGCTAGCTCGTTGGATGTATAATAACTCTTGTATGAAACCTTATCGGCATCAATTATCACGTATGTATAATCCTTCATCCATATGAGACTCATGAATATATTAAGATATGGTCAAATATCAAACCCTAATTGGTCGTTCAAGTTATTACTGATACGTGGAACAAATCATCAAGAACTCCTTCAATATTTTCACTACCTTAACCAGGGATTTCGTGGCATCTCATTCCTTGAGCCAATCCTTTTAAATATTGAGGGCGAATGATCCCATCTTAACCACACAATCGTCTTCCAATATTTCATATTATATCTAATATATGATGTTTTGGAGATCCCTTGACTTGGGATTTTTAAGTCATAATCAAAACACGATCATTCATCAACAAAATGTCTTTAGTGTCTCAAGTCAATGAACCAAATTGAAATTCTCATACTATAGTGTGTATGAAGTTCAAATGAACCATCATATACAGCACATTTGCACATGATCATAATCTCCCCAATGGTCCTACAGTAAAAGTAAAAGTAAAGCATCCCGTAGAGTTTGGACCGGTGCCCAGTCGACCAGACAAGAAAGCCATAACGACGGTTCTTTCCTGAATAAATGGTCCTGCCCGTTTTCCTGCACTCCAAAATGCAATGGAGGCTATGCCCGGAGAAATCGATTCTCTTCCTCCCCTTATCGCCGAACAGGTCAAGTATCTCCTCGCTAACTATTCCCTTCCTCTCAGGGTAATTCTCGGATCCTCAATATATTCAATCATGAAATTCGCACTTCATAACTATTTTATTTAACATGATGACTCTGGTTATTATGGAATTGCAATCGCTTAGATCGATCAAATACGGTCCGGATGCAAGAATGCCG
Source organism: Lemna minuta (assembly GCA_024174645.1). Taxonomy (NCBI): domain Eukaryota; kingdom Viridiplantae; phylum Streptophyta; class Magnoliopsida; order Alismatales; family Araceae; genus Lemna; species Lemna minuta. Next base: position 7,541,307 of record CM044108.1, read on the forward strand.
AGTATTCAGACAGATTTACCTTGCTCGTTCCCTTTTGTCTGGATCACAGCAAATGTCCGTGGTTAATTTATCCGATCCTTTCTTCTTACTTGTTTATTTTTATCCGTGATGGTGTATCCCATCTGTGGCTTTGATGGCAGGGGAGATAATTTATAACGCTTATTATCCTTCTTCGGCACCTGACATTGTGTTCTCGTCCGAGGATGATGACTTTCATCCTCTCCCTTTTGTGGGTAACGACGACGAGGGTGAAGTTGCAGCAGAAAAGAGTAGCTTGTATGGTTGGGACATCAAGGACCCTTCCAGGCTCTTGTCTCTGATTGCCCAGATGAGGTAGAGAAGTTTCTCCAAATCTCTTTGTTATGCATGCTATGAAGTTTTATTTTACTATGTGATACTGGCCAGGAATATATATATTCATCATAAAAGGAGGAAAGTCGGAGAACTTGATGATGCAAGGTTGAAATTTGAGATAAATACCGTTCTTTCCAGGGAGGCAAGTTCTTGGCATACTTTTTATTTTATCGGCATATCAACAGCCTCTTTTCTGATTGGATGGATCTCAAGGATCTTATTTGTGATCATCCCTGTGTTGGATGCTAGAATTGCCCTAATTTTGTGACGCTGGAAAAAATTCTTTACTTGATTTTCTATGCATTTCTCTGATGACCGATGAAAGTTTGTTTGCATGATTTCTTATACCTTAATCAGGGGATTGAAGTATGCAGGATTGATGGTATCGAGAAGGTGACTGATGAAATAATTATTTTTTACTCAGTGATTCTTTAATTTTTAATCTTGTGGTTCTCGCGTAGACAGAAGTGAAATTCGCTATTCCCTTGTTGGATATGGACTTGAACAAGTTGGTACCAGCATGCTTGTGGAGGAGACAACAAAGGATTTATCTGCAGGTTCTCTTATACTTTAAATCTCACCAGCTTCATGGAATTAATTGCCTTGTATTAGTTTTTAACTCTTTATTTCGTGCACCATGAAATCAAAAAGTACTTGTCGCATTTGTGATCTTGCCCCTGGTTAATGAAGTTGTTGTAGGAAAAAATTTTCAATGAAACATAGGGACAATTTTGATATTTATAATCCTTAGTGTTTTTTATTGTGTCAGTCAAATGTAGTAAGATAGATTGACTGATCTCAATAGTGTGTTTCTAATAACCGTCGACACAAAAGAGAATTTAAAAGAAAAAATAAAGGACCAAATAATTGAGGGCTGATTGGAGATAAGTGAGACTGATTAGAGGAATAGAGGAAGTGAATAGAGGAAGTGAGACTGATTGGAGATCTCTTGCTTTGGCAACCATAGTGGTAGGGTGTAATTCATGATAGATATTATTTGGCCTGTAAGCCAATTACATTTTCATCTTTTATTTATTTTCATTAAAATAAACTTTTATTCATTATCATTTGTGTAATGTTTGTAATAAAGTCCATAATACAATGACCAAATAAATTATGATCAAATCATAATATAAGGATCACTGGTCTTTAAAGTTATTTGATAAATAGTCTTATTCATGAGATATTCGAAAAAGACATCGAATTATCCGAAACGAATATGTTTGATCAGACTCATTTAATAAGTATGATTGATCCTATTGTTATAAGTGTAAAGACATGAAGAATAAATAGTAGGTGCTTTTTAGAAAAAGAGTTTATCGAATTAATCTGTATGATTTACTGGATGATATTATATCAAACTGTCAATCATGTTGATTCATGTCACGGTTGTGTATAAGGGTCCTCGACTTGAGATAGAAAAGACATTTTATGGATGGATGATTGTGTTTTGACATGATAAATCTAAATCGTCATAGATTGGATATCACATGAAGTACTTGAAAGTGATTGAGTGGTCATGATGGAATTGTTTATCCTCGATATAAGAGGAGATTGACACAAGGAATGAGATACTATTAAATTCTCGACAAAGATAGTAGAAATATCAAAGGAAGTGTTATTAAATAATGTGATCGATTAGGATTTGATAATTAATCATATTTTAAGTCATTCATGAATGTTTTGTAGATGAAAAATTATACCTAGAAAGTAACTGATGAAGGCAGGGTTCCATGAAAGAGTTCTAATATACTGTGTCTCTCCTAGAGCACATGGTATAGCTTTGCACTGACTGTGTCGGCGACTCGACTCGTCGATTGAGTTAAATCGATCATTATCAATTAATCTGTATGTTTATATAATTAATTAATAAGAATGATCAATAAATATTATCGGGTCAATAGAGTAATTAATTGGCGAGATATATCAACCTAAAGGGTTATATACATAAGGTTGACATGCCTTGGTAGATATAGATATAAATATATAGTTTTTATGAAAAGTTCATATTCTCAAAATTTATAAACAAGGAGAGAATGATCATAACAAGGGTGTTCATGTGAGCCTAGAAGATATTCTTCTCTATCTTCTTTTCTTTTCGCGGTGACGAGTGTTTAAGAAGAGATCCAATTGTCCAGCAATTGTGTGAATATTACGAGAAGCCGGTTGCTTGAACGGCTTTAAGAATTCTTTCAAATGATCCCCGTAAATACGAATTTTATTTTATACCAAATGATATAATGATATATTCTTAATACTTTAACTTTGTTGAATGTTTAATTTAATGCCTTTTGTTGCATTCGATAGTTTAGTCAAAAC
>CM044108.1:7544479-7571307 GCA_024174645.1 Lemna minuta
GACCTTATGTGTGTGACCCTCTAGGTCCATATATCTCACTAGTTAATAACTCTATAGAAAAAATAACACCTTATTGGTCAACCTTAATTAATCATCCACATCCACATATAGATTAATTAATCAATGATCGATTTAACCCAATCGATAGGTTGAGTTGCTATCCCGTTGGGTGCCAAGCTACACCACGTACTCTAGGAGATATGGAGTATGTAAGAACTCACTTATGGAACCTTCCCGTCATCGATTACCATGTATGTATAATCCTTCATCCACATTAGACTCATGAATGACTTAGGGTATGGTCAACTGTCAAACCCTAATCGGTCACTCAAGTTAGTACTGATGCGTGTAGAAATCATCAAGAACTCCTTTGATATTTCTACTACCTTAGCCAAGGATTTCATCGCATCTCATTCTTTTGAGTCAATCTCCTCAAATACCGAGGGTGGATGATCCCATCTTGATCACACAATCATCTTCGTGGACTTCATGTCGTATCCAATATATGACGGTTTAGATATCTTGTGACTAGGGATTCGTAAGTCATAATCAAAACACGATCATCCATCCACAAGATGTCTTTGGTGTCTCAAGTCAAAGGACCACATACACAATCATGACACGAATCAACCTGATTGACAGTTAGGTATATTACCATTCAGGGATTCATATGGATCAATTCAGTGAACTCTTTCTCCAAAGAGTACCCACTATCTATCCTTAGCGTCTCCACACCGATGGCTATAGGATCAGCCATACTCATCATATGAGTTGGATTAGATAGTACTATTCTTTCCGAATAATTCAATGTCCTTCTTGAATGTCCCACGAATAGGAATGTTTAGAATATATGTTTAGAGACTAGTGATCACTATATTATGATCTCATCATAATTTACTTAGTAATTGCACATGCTCATGGACTTCATTGCAAACATCACAGAAGAATAGCAATGAATAAATTTCATTTCAATGAACATAAACAAGAAACATGAAAGTGTGATTGGCTTATAGGCCACATAATATCCATCAGTCCATGAGCATGTGCAATGACTAAGTGAATTATGATAAGATCATAATATAGTGATCACTAGTCTTTAAACATATCTTCTAAACATTCCTATTCGTGGGATATTCGAGAAGGACATCAAATTATCCAAAAAGAATAGCACTATCTAATCTAACTCATATGACGAGTATGGCTGATTGACGAGACGAGACCACGAGGTCGTCGATTTCACACGGTCTCGTGTCAAAAATAAAGCCTAATTTACCAATTTGGGGAATTAAGAGAGAATTGAGGGGTATAATGGTAAATAAGGGTCGAATCCACAGGGAATTTAGGTATTTTCGAGATATCTTTTGGAATTTGGTCAAATTGGACGATGAATTGAGGTGAGAAATTAGGGAAAATGGTGTTTTTAGAAAGATAACTTCAAAACGAATCCACGGAATCAAGAATCATCGAATTTGGACTTGATTTCGCGGAGAAATCGAAATTTGAAGTGGAGAGAAATTTTCGGACGTTAAAATCGTGATTTTAAGCTAAATTTTATGAAATTGAAATCTAAAACCTAATCTAAACGAAAATTAAAGATAATAGGAGGATAATTAAGGTCAAACCGCTTCCACTAAACCCGTTTAGCGATCAAAATGTCGCGATTAAACCGATTAATCGCGAAGAACACCAAGATCGTCACGCCGAGCTTCAACCGTCGATTTCTCCCTCAATTTTCCACCAAATCTCGACTTCTACCCCTCCGTGGATGCGGAATTAAAAGAGGAGGAGGAAGAACTCGAGAGAAACGAGAGGATCGGTGTCTATACAAGTCAATTTGATTGAAATCCAACTCGAATGCTTACAAACGTGAAGAACGAGTCATTTTATAGGGCGAATTTTCGTAACCGTCCGATCGTTTCGATCGACGGTTACGATGAAACGGTCCATCGTGGACCGTTTCGAAAATATCGTAGCCGTCCGATCGTGATGGACGGTCCAGATGCGACCGTTAGATATGCGTTTATAAAACGCCTTCAATCTCGCCCGTTGGATCTTGATCTGACGGTCGAGATGCGTCCTGCGCGATTAAATCTCGGCCGTTATAATCCTTTTAATTCAGCACGTGTCTTGATCATCGCCGGTGGACCACGCGTCCATTTGATCAACGCGTGTCGATCGATCGTCCACGAGATCCAGCGCTCCTCATCGCGCCACGTTGCGTAAGATCTATCCGTTATAACTCTTCTATTGCGCACGTGCTTGATTGATCATCTGGTGGACCCTCGTCTACGCGATCGACGCTCGCCGATCGATCAGCCGTTCGATCCAACGCTCCGCACGCGTCCACGTCACCTGCATCAAAAGAAAATGTGTGGGACTTAGTCCCACACGGAAAAAATGAGTGCGATCCGTCGGGTTTATAAACCCCGACGGACTAAGAGGTCGAATACCCTCCCGATATACGGGAGGCCGAAAACCTCTTATACTATATGTAAATAAAATATATAATACGCGCCACGTAGGCGCTACGCGGGTCCGCGTGGCTCTGCCACGTGGCCTTGCGTGCCACGTCGCACCCGCGTGGGACCCGCGCGCTTTTTGCGATTTTATTTATTTATTTTTAAACGTTTTTCAATAGAAAATAAAATCGGAAAATTCCGAAAAAATCCCTAAAAATTGTAAAAATCATATCTTTTAAAATACAACTCTAAATTAATCCAAATTTCTTTCATTTGATCTGAAATTTAATTATCTATCATTCTAAAAAGTCAAATTATTTAAATAACAAGAGATTTAATTTTTATTTCAAAAATACATTCATTTCTTTAAGATTTTAACTTTAGAAAATTAAATGAATGTTTATAAAAATGATTTCTCTTATTATTTAACTTTAAAAACCACTTATAATCTCAAGTAAAGATGGGTTATAAAATCTTTAATCTTTAATTAATCATAATTAACCCTAAATTAACGCATTTTGAGATTATAACATAAAATTGCATAGAATGATAGACATGCAGTCAAAGTATGGTAACATGCACATAAATGTAATGTTTTATGCCTTAATTTGCATTAATAATCATGTTTTATCATGTTAAGATTGCATGTTATCACTGATCCTATAGCCATCAATGTGGAGACACTAAGGATAGATAGTAGGTGCTCTTTGGAGAAAGAGTTCACTGAATTGATCCGTATGAATCCCTGAATGGTATTATACCTAACTGTCAATCAGATTGATTCATGTCATGGTTATGTATGTGGTCCTTTGACTTGAGATACCAAAGACATTTTGTGGATGGATGATCGTGTTTTGATTATGACTTACGAATCCCTAGCCAGGGATATCTAAAACTTCATATATTGGATACGACATGAAGTCCACGAAGATGATTGTGTGATCAAGATGGGATCATCCACCCTCGGTATTTGAGCAGATTGACTCAAGGAATGAGATGCGATGAAATCCTTGGCCAAGGTAGTAGAAATATCAGAGGAGTTCCCGATGATTTCTACACGCATCAGTACTAGCTTGAGTGACTGATTAGGGTTTGACAATGGACCATACCCTAAGTCATTCATGAGTCTAATGTGGATGAAGGATTATACATACATGATAATCGATGATGAAAGGTTCCATAAGTGAGTTATTACATACTCCATATCTCCTAGTGTATGTGGTGTAGCTTGGCACCCAACGGGCTGGCAACTCAACCTATCGATTGGGTTAAATCGATCATTGATTACTTAATATATATGTGGATGTGAAGAATTAATTAAGGCTGACCAATAAGGTGTTATTTGGTCAATAGAGTTATTAATTAGTGAGATATATGGACCTAGAGGGTCACACACATAAGGTCTATAGATGTTGGTGGATATAAACATAATTATGAGGGTTTTTATGAAAAAAGCTCATACCAAATGTTTATAAATAGGGGGAGAACGACCACAACTCAAGGTGGCCATGCAAGCCTTGTGGGAATTCTCTCCTTTATTCTCTTTCTCTCTTGGTGAAGAGCTTTGAAGAGGAGATCTAACCATCTGGAGACCGTGTGGATACCGTTAGAGGCTAGACACTTGAATAGCTTCAAGAACTCCTTCAAGGAAACCTGTAAGTATGTTTTCTCATATATATTAGATGATATGATCATATGTTCTTGGTGCCTCAATGTTTTGAATGTCTTATTCAATGAATTCGATTGCATTCGATGTTTTTATTGAAATTTCGAAAAGTTATCGACATTAGAACCGAGCACCAACAAGCTGACAACTCGATTTATTGATTGGATTAAATTGATCATTAATTAATTAATGTCTACATTGATGTAAGTAATTAATAAGGTTGAACAATAAAGGTGTTATGGGGTCTATGGAGTTATTTGATATATAGAACTAGAGGGTCATATATATAAGGTTTATGGACGTTAGTGGATATAAATATAGTTATAAAGGTTTTTGTTAAAAGTTCATATACCCAATGTCTATAAATAAGGAAAAAAATGACCATAATTCTAGGTGTCTCATGCGAGCATTGTGAGAATTCTCTCATGTCTTGTCTTTCTCTCTTGGTGAAGTATTAAAGAGGAGATTCAACCGTCTAGTGATTGTATGGATATTGCTAGAGGCCAGACACTTGAACAACTTCGAGAACTCCATCAAGTAAACTCTACAAGTATGGATTCCAATCTATACTAGATGAGAGGATAATTGGTTCTTGATTTCTTGATGTTTTGAATGTTAGATTCAATATATTCATTTGAGTTCAATCTTTATATCAAAATTTTGGAAGAATTATCAACCTTAGACCCCAACAAAGTGCCAAATTAGCTATTCGCATTGTTCGACATTTTCAAGACCTTAATATCTTAGAATTTTCTGATATGTGACTAATTTTTCTTTCTACTCCTTAAGTGCCGGTGATTTAACACAACAAGGAGCATTAGATCATATAATCTTATAAAGGCCATTCATCTTCACCTATTCGGCTGGGGGGAGAGGGGGGGGGTCAACTCGACATAATTGATCTAAAGGATCCACCATATCTAATCTCATGATAAGTGGACATACAATGAGCTCTTTATGCTCTGATCAATTTCACACAAGTGCCATTTGTGATAGTTCTTCAACAGATGCAACATGTAGTGCAATCCTGTGCCTCCCGACCATCAAACGTGTCATCCAACTTTCCACATACCTAATGACACTCGATCTTCATCAAACCATCCATCTAGAAGTGACATGGCACAATTTGAGCCATCCATTGGCCCACAATCATGTGATTAGATGATTAGTAGTGTTTTTTATGATTTTAAAGGTTGTTTTTTGGGATTTTGGAGTGCTGACATGACACAATTCAGTTGTTGCAATCTCTAACACTCCAACTGGATTGCTGAGGCTTGAAAGCCCATTAAAAGCAATTTCAAGCCCAAAAACCCTATAAAAAGGGTGTCCTCTCTAGTATTTCTTCTGGTGCTTGAACATTTGAGGCTTTGTTCTTGGCCAAAATTGTTTCTTTCATCCAATTAGAGATGATTATGCATTTCTTTCATGATTTTGTGTGAGATTATGTTGAGTTATCTTTATTTTCCCTAAAATGTGTGAGGATTTCATGCATGAACGATGAGAGCCATCTTCAAAGAGTCGTCATCCAAAGCCTTTTATTTGGTGACCCTAAGATCATCTACTCAAAGCCTATGGGTTAGTAACCAACTTTCTAATGTATTAGAAATGAACTTAGAGGCAGATTTACAGGAGTAGGATTTTAGTGTATGTTTGATAGGTTTGTCGCGATTCTCATTCTCAAAATGGCAATGTTCCTTCTTCAATATCTCCTTTCTTTCCACTCCAATTCACACTAAGTTTTCTTTATTGGATACATTTATTCTCCCTTTTTAGATCTTCCATTATGTCTTTTGAGATCTTCCATTATTGTCTCATCAACTTTCATCCTTTGATTTGCCTATATTTCGTCCCTTGTTGTTATCAACACAATTTACTAAGGAGTCAGTTCATATTCACCAATTTACTTGTTTTAAAAGACTACTCATAAACAGGTTATCAAGAATAGGTGCCCCTAATACATATTTTTGTAATGATTGATGGATATTATGTGACTTTTAAGCTCGATCACACTTCAATATCTTGTTTTATTCATTAAAATTTAATCTACTTATTATTATTGTTATGTGATGTTTACAATGAAGTTCATGAGCATATGCAATGAATAAGTAAATTGTGATGAGATCATAATATAACAACCACTTGTCTTTAAAAATATGTTCTAAGCATTCATATTTGAGGAATATTTGAGAAGGACATTGAATTATCTAAAAAGAATAACACTATTTGATCCGACTCATATGATGAATATAGTTGATCTTATGGTCACCGGTGTGGAGACACCAAGGACAGATAGCAGGCACTCTTTGGAAAAAGGGTTCTCAAAATTGATCTACATGAATCCTTGAATGGTATTGTGCCTAATTTTTAATTATGTTGATTTATGTCGCAATTGTGTGCATAGTCTTTACACTTGAGACACCCAAGACATATTTTTAGATGAATAATTATGTTTTGATTATGACTTACAAAGCCCTAGCCACAAGATCTCCAAAATGTTATAAATTAGATACACCATGAAGTCGGGTAATTGTGTAGTCAACATTAGACCATCTAAACTTAGTATTTAAGGAGACTGACTCAAAGAACAAGACGTAATGAAATCCTTAGCGAAGGTGGTGAAAATATCTAAGAAGATGTTGTTAGTGATTTCCTCCACTCATTAGTGATGGATATTGTGTGGCCTATAAGCCAATCACACTTCTATGCAACTCGTTTATGTTCATTGAAATGAAATTATTTATTGACATTCATGTGCGATGTTTGAAATGAAGTTGATGAGCCAATGCAATAACTAAGTGAATTATGATGAGATCATAATACAACTATTGAACTCAAAGTTGTCGTGTATTTAAGCTCAAAAAATTTATCATTTATAGGCTAGGAAAATATGAAGCAAGTAGGGTATATAGGATATATAGCTTTCTTAGTTGATTCACTAAGAATTCAATTGAGAAGATATCAATTATAAGGGTTAGGCTGAGATAAATAGCATAGGATTGTAGTCAACTCTATAAATTGACCACAAGATGGAGGAAGATCAGTCAATTCAAAGTAGCTTAGTAGCCCTACAAATACAAGGATTCTATACGCTAATACTATTAGAAGCAAGAAGATAGTTGGGAAAATCTAAACTAAGAAAGAGGGAATAATCCAAGGAGGGAGAAGGAAGAGAAATTAGGGTGAAGAGGAAAGAGAGTGATGGCTGGTGTGGAAGAGAGGGGTAAAGCGAGAATGAGGGAGAGTGAAGAATTGAGAGGAAGAAGGCTAGCAAGGACAGATCCCGAGAGAAGAAGAAAAGTTAGAAAATGAAGATGAAAAGAGAGAGAGAGGAGAGAAGAGAGAAATGAGTTGGCTAAATAGACAAGAGGAAATTTTAGAGAGAGAAAGAGAGATTGTGAGAGTGAGATTTAGGAAGAGAAAGAGAGAAAGAGCATAAGGGGGAGAAAGAGAGAGAGAGCGATAACAAAGAAAACATGAGAGAGACTGAAAAAGAGAACATGGGGGAGAGATGAAAGAGAGAGAGCGCATGACGGCGACGGAAATACAGAATGAGTTAAGAGAGCGAGCTTTGAAGATAGGCGGAGATATAGTGAGAGAAAACAGAAAAGGGAGATTTTGAGATAGAGATAGGTAGTTGACGAAGCGAATCTGCGAGGTTTATTGAAAACACGTGGATACACGTCAAATTTTTTACCAAACTCATCAAATTAGAAAAATAATCACGAATTAGATAGTATAGAGGTGAATAAGTGTCAAATTCATAAAGAATTATGATATTTTAATGTATTCTTTAAAATTTGATCAAATCGGATGATAAAATGAGGTGAGAAATTAGGGATTTTGATAGATTTGGAAAGAAAACTCGAAGGCAAATCTGTGGAATTAAAAATCACAGAATTTGGATCAAAGATTCACAGAGAAATCAATGAGCAAAGTTTAGAGAGAAATTTGGATCGCCAAGAGAGAGAAAACCAAAATTAAAAACAAAATTAATTAAATCTATTGTTCAAACTTGAAATCTAATGTTATAGGAATAAAGATTAGGACGAAAACACAATTTCTAGCCCAAGATAGCCCTCGAATTTATCCAATTTCTCACCGGATCAAAAGTTTTTCATTCTACTAATTCAAAGATGATCGTTGGCATTCAAGAATTGATTTCTCCCTATTCTCTCAATGAAATCTCACTTTCAAACACTCATCGGACGTGAAAATGAGTCTAGAAGCGAAAGGGAAGAAAGAGATTTAAGGATTTTGGTGTCTAGATAGTTCGATTACTCGAAAAACCCAAGAATGATTTACATTGTCGAAGAAAATCTCAATTTATGGGGAGCATTAGGAGTAACCGTCGGATCGACATTTAATCTTCGATCAATAGCTCTGATGAAACGCATATATGCGAATCGTTATGCTTAAGTCGTGTCTGTTGGATCAGAGATGGACTGCCGAGATTTTGCCATCTCGTGCATGAAAAAGAAACGCGTGAAACGCTCGCCATCTGATCTTGATCTAATGCTCCGGATTCATTTCATTGGTTTTCATCTCAGCCATTATAACTCCTCAGATGAACAGCTGAGACTAAATTATTTTCAAAATGATTTTCCGACAAACAAGGGTACACCACATACCCCTTTACTTAAGTGACGATCGACGATCGCGATTAAATTGCGCAATCAAACGCTCCACATGGCGCCACGTCACCTGCGCATAAAAATAGAAGCAAATATTCCCACATGACATAAATTATTAAAATACGACAGGTATATAAGTAGTATGTGATTAATGAGATAGCAAAAATTCAAAAAATGGTGATTTCTCATTAATCACACACACACATGCACACACGCGCACTCACTCACGTGTGAACATATACATGTGTGTGACGCGTGGCATTCTCATACGCCGTCATGTGGCGCCACAATTTTTTCCGCGCCATGTCAGCTGCCACATCATCACGTGATAATAAAATTATCTTTTTATTCATTTTAATCCAAGATAAATCAAATTAAATCAAATTAAATTCATAAAAATCATAAAAATTCTATTAAAATCCCTAAAAATTAGAAAATTTATAACTTTCAAAATAGAACTTCAAATTAATCCAAATTTATCTTGTTTGATCAGAAATTAAATAATCTATCATTCTAAATAATCAAATTTAATAAATAACAAGAGTACATTTTTATTTCAAAAATACACTCATTTCTCTTAAAAATTAAAACTAAGTAAAATAAACTAGTATATAAAAAAGTATTTTATCTTATTATTTAACATTATAACATATTTATAACCTCAAATATAGATGGGAATAATGTATTCTAAAGTATATTCTTATAAATGTATAATTATCCCTAAAATAGTACATTTTGAGATTAGAGCTTAAAATTGTATGAAATGATAGATATGCACTCAACATATGATAACATGCATAAGAATGGAATGTATTATGTCTTAATTTACATTAATATTCATATAAATGCATGTTATCAGTAGCACGAGTGATAACATGCAATCTTAACATGCAAAAATACGATTATTAATGCAAATTAACGCATAAAACATTCCATTTTTATGCATGTTATCATACTTTGAATGCATTTCTATCATTTCATTCAATTTTAAGTTATAATCTCAAAATGCACTATTTTGGGGATAATTATGCATAATTAAGAATATATTTTAGAATAGATTATTTCCATCTAAATTTGAGATTGCGCAGATTACCACTCCAATACCCACTTCTTCCACGGTTTCTTCCTTTCATTTCTCTTATAATTAGGTTTTAATGTTAAAATATAAGAGAAAATGTTTATATACACTTATTTATTTTTCTAGGTTTTCTTTTTTAAGAAGAAATGAGTGTATTTATGAAATAATAATTTATTCTCTTGTCATTTAAATATTTTGACTTTTAATGATAGATAATTGAATTTCTGATCCAATAAAACAAATCTAGATTAATTTGGAGTTGTATTTTGAAAGTCATGAATTTTCTAATTTTTTGGATTTTTTCTGAATTTTTCTGAATTTTAATGAATTTTTTTGAATTAAAAATGAAATTTTCAAATTAAAAATCAAAATTTCATATCATTATAAGTGCGCAGATGACGTGCCGCAATCTAGAGCATCCGATCAATCGCGATCGATGATCAAAAGTGGGAGATGACGTAGCGCAATGATAACAGGCATTTTATACATAAATTTACATGATTATTAATGCAAATAAAGGCATTAATTGGTCTAATTGTATGCATGTTATCATATTTTAAGTATATTTCTATCATTTTATATAATTTCATGTTATGATCTAAAAATATATCAATTTGTGGATTATTATACATATTTGAACAATATGATTTTAATCTTAATTATATTTGAGATCATAATTATGTTTTCATGGTTAAAATATAAGAGAAAATATCTTTATTTATATTCATGTATTTTTCTAAAGTTATTTTAGAAGATACATAATGTATTTATTTAATTAAAATTCATTCTCTTGTTATTTTAATATTTTGACTTTTTATAATGATAGATTATTCAATTTCTAATCCAAAAAAATAAATTTGAATTAATTTGGATTTGTATTTTGAAAGTTATGATTTTTCCAATTTCTATGAATTTTCTGGAATTTTTCTGATATGAATTAACTCTATTTTCTATTTTAAAATGATAAAAAAGAATAAAAAATTGGGTTTATATTACCGCGCGCTAACGTGGTAGAGCGAAGCCACGTGACGACACGCGGATGTGTGTCTCTGTGACACGTGGACACGCGTGTGTGCGTGTGTGTGACGTGTGTGCGTGACACGCATGTGTATGCGTGACACGTATGTGCGGAATTATAAATGGGTTAGGAGCATCTGTAATCGGATTTATGTTAACCTTACAAATCCACGTATCTTATAAACGCGATTAAATTCTTTTATTTATTCCATGTGAGATTATTTTTCTTTATGTTTTAATTCAGGTGACGTGGCAACGCGTGGGACATCCGATCGCGTGATTGAATCACGTGCATCGGATGTCACTTACTCAAGGGGTACGTGGCAGCATCTTATAAAGCATCGATTCGATTAAATCACATTTAATCTTGATGGTCCATCTGAGGAGTTATAACGGTCACGATTAATCACTATCGGTGGACTCCTCGACTTATCGTGATCGTTGGATGAAGATCAAACGGACGAATCAAACGAAGCGTCTCTTCAAGCGCGCGACGTGGCTCAATGTGGACGCTCCATCAAAGATCGGATGGATGCAACTTAATCGCGTTGATTCGTTAATCGACGCATGATCTGGACCGTTGATCGTGATGGACCGTTGAATCCGACGGTTACACCCAATTCCTCTATATATTCAACTATTCTTTGCGACGAAAACGCTACGGTTGGACTTTCGAGTGAAATCGAACTGTCTAGACACCACAATCTAAGAGTCTTTTGATTTCTTTACTTTTTTGACATGTTTCCACGTTCAAGGAGTGTTTGAAATCAGACATTGATCGAGGGAGTAAGGAGAAATCACATCTTAAATGTCATCTTCGTCTTCGAAATCGCAGAATGAAAAGCCATGAATCCGGCAATTAATTGGATCATTTCGAGCGCGACTTTGGGTTAGATTGCGTGTTTTCATCTTAATCTTTCATCATTTAGCTTTAGATTTAAGTTTTGAATCGTTGATTAAGTTTAATTTCAGTTTTAAATCAATTTCGCAATTTTCTCTCATTTTCAAACTTCGATTACTTTGCGAATTCTAATCCAAATCACTCGATTGTTGATTCCATGGATTTGGAGTTGAGTTATCTATCTTAATATTATAAATTTCCTAATTTCTAAAATCAATTGGTTGTTTGATTTGATCGAATTTCAAAGATTTCTCTCAAAATTCCCTAATTCTGCGTGGATTCGACCCTTATTTACCATTATACCCTTCAATTCGTGAATTAATATTTAAATTGGTAAGTTTGGACTTTTTTTTGACACAACATCGTGTGTATTCAACGAACATGTGCATTCGTTTTGTCAAATGGCGCCGCTGCCAATGAATTAAGACGTATTTTTGAGAAAAATCATCAATTTTGACTCTATCAACTCTGATTTTTCTATTTGTTTTCTGATATTAATTGAAATTGATCCTACACTGAGCTATTCGAAGCAGAAATTGATTGTTTAGATACTCAATTTTGATGAGATTAAGTGAATTGTCTCTTCTCTACGGACTATGGACAATCACCGCATCATAATTGAATTGAGAGGGCGTAACTCTCACGAATAGCGACAATCAGGTACGATTAATTTGTTATTGTTGAATAATTTTATATTATCTATTATATATTAATATATTAGTTCATATTTATTAGACGAGAGTCTGATTGGAGAGCGAGGAATAACCCTTTACATGTAGATCTTTTTGAACGCTCCTCGCAATCACTTTCCTCTTCCACGTCGTCATCAGCCTTAGATATGGCTCAGAATGATGAGGGAAATAATAGGAGATATTTTAATGACTATGCTAGGCCTGTCCTCCAAAGACTCGTTACTCGTATTCATGCACCAATTGGGATAAATGCGAATTTAAGGATAGATTCGCATGTGATGAGTATGTTACCTATCTTCCATGGTAAACCCTCCGAGGATCCCTAAAGACACGCAGACGAGCTTAGTCAAGTGTGTGAGATCAATCGGATTCATAATGTGTTGGCTGATGTGATGAAGATGAAACTCTTTCCCACTACCCTTAGAGATAGAGCTAAAGATTGGTTTTTAAAGTTAGGGAAAGAATTCACCACTTGGACCGAGATGGAGGAGGAATTTCTTTGGAAATACTATTCCGTAGGAAAGACCACCTCTGTTAGGAAGGCTATTCATGAGTTTACCCAAGGACTGAGTGAAACATTTCATGAAGTTTGGAAGACACTTAGAGACCTCACTAGGGAGTGTCCTCACCATGGAGTGTCTAACCATGAGCTTGCACAGATATTTTATGATGGGTTAGGCCTACAAGATAGATATCTTTTAGATGCAGCTAGCGGCAGAACCTTCATGAGAAAATTTAAAGACGAAGCAATGGACTTGATCGATATAGTGGCGGAAAACATCCATCACAACGCGACAAAACCATTCAGAAGAGGTGCGACACCGAAAGGAGGATTAATCGACGCAAAATCAGTAGAGACGGGCATGCTCCTA
Organism: Lemna minuta; assembly: GCA_024174645.1. NCBI lineage: Eukaryota > Viridiplantae > Streptophyta > Magnoliopsida > Alismatales > Araceae > Lemna > Lemna minuta. Next base: position 7,557,796 of record CM044108.1, read on the forward strand.
GAGAAGATCAGCAAGATGGCGGAGGCCCAGAACCTTCTATTGAATCTATTCCACATCCGCAAAGGATCTGAAGGACTTGCACCCGTCGCTCTAAAAGAAGCGTCGTCATGCTCCCATTACTCAAGACTCGACCATGTCGAGCTGGATTGTCCTATCATGGCAATTCAATGGCAGGGCATGTATAGACAAGGCCCGCTAGGAGGGCCAAGTCAACATGGAAGATCGAATTATCCAGGTACATACCCAAACTATTTTAATAACCCTGTTTATAACAATCCTACGTAGCATGCAGGATTCAGGAGGAACACAAATCAAGCGTATCCTCCATCTTATCACGCCGGTCAGCAACAAAATTTGCAACCACAGCCCTACGCGAATGCAAGATAGTCCACAACAATCATACAATCAAGCTCCATGACCGACCGCATCATCTGCAGATCCAATTCTGGGTGCGATCTCTCAGTTGATGGAGCAAATGAATAGAATGAGCTCACGTGTGAACGAGATACAAGATTTTGTTAAGACGAACATTCCTACCTTGACTAATAATAAGAAGGATAAGCATGTTTATTTTTCTGACCAATTACCATCACAAGCCACTATCAACCCGAGGAATCAAGGGGCCTCATCAAGTCAAATGCGTAATTTGAGTCATGTTCATGTTGACGAGGAGGCAATGGAGACTGCATTAGCGATATCGAGCCTTCGGAGCCGCAAAGATTTACAGGATCCTTATAAGGATCATCCTTTACACAAGAGCTCGATAGATGAAGAAACACCGACAGTCGTAGTAGAGCAAGATAGTAGTTCAGAGGATGAGGAAGAACGGGTGCGAGCTGAGTCGAATCCCGACACATATAAACCACTCGTACTTTACCCTCAAGCATTGAGCAAGCCTAGAGCTAAGGTTAGTGAATCTGACGATCACTTATTAGAAGCCTTCCAAAAGGTAACCATTACCATCCCTTTAGTAGATGCCATTAAGCATATACCTTCTTATGCCAAATTCCTTTAAGGCATATGCACACCCCATAGAAGCCCCAAAAGGATCCAATTGAGTGAGAATATTAGTTCAATTATGATGAATTCTTGATGCAGGACGCGGTGGTGAAAACCCTCGCGCCTGATCAATGAACCTGAGGATGACTAATGATAGCCTATCAAACCTAACCTATGGATAAACAAATCCTAGACCCTAAGTATGAGACCTCTAACCTAAGCCTAAGCGCAGGCAAGCGTGCCGATCAGCGGAGTCGACTCCGGGTGACCCGGGGAAACTCGCGATGATGGGTAGGGTGAGACCCTCTCGATCCACGTCCAGAGGCGTGGAAGTCGCTCGTCGTGGGGTAGCCAGGAGGCTGCAGCCCACGCTCGGTACCGGACCTGACGTACGCCTCAGAAATCTCGAACCTATAATCGTACTACCCTATCTACGTCGTCAAACGGCGGTGGAGACGAGTAAAGGAAATGCTTCGAAAGGTAATTAACTTGAAAGAGTAGTTGAAGCTAACCTGCGGGGCGCGAGCCCGGTCGGTCGGGGCGAGGGAGATCGTCGGTGCGGCAGCGGGGTCGGACGCCGGGCGAGTCGGCGGGGAGCGTGGGGAGCGATCGGCGTGGAGGCGGAGTGATGATGAGTCGGGGCGAGCCGGACGAGCGCAGCGAACACGGGAGGCGGGAGGCGACGTCCGGGTCCGATTCGGAGCGGGCTGGAACGTTCTGGGCCGGCCTGGGCGGCTCTGGGCCGGTCTGGACCGGTCTGGGGCTCCCTGGGCCGGTTTGGACTGGTCCGGGCCGGTTGCACGGTCTGGACCGGATTTAGATCGCAGTGGCGGTCCGAGCGATCTGGACCGGGACGGAATCGGCCCTGGACCGGACCGGCTTGGACCTGGGTCGCTTGGGAGCGATCCGGTCCGGCCTCGGGCTGGTCCTCGCTCCGGGCGGCCTGGCCTGGTCCGGGCGGCGCGGTCCGGCTCAGGCTGGTTCGGCCGATCCTGGGCGATCCGGGTGAACCGGGCGAACCGGGCGAACCGGTTGAGCGCAGGAGGGGGGTGGGACGATTCCCGCTGAGTCAACTCAGGGCGGGAACCGTTCACTTCTTCTTCCCCCGATTAGGGTTTCTCTGTGGCGATTTGGGCGGCGCGCTGCGAGGAGAATCGTGGCGGCGTTTCCAGAGCGGCGGCGGGTTCGCCGGGCGGCGGACCGGGGGGGAAGGCGATGGCGACGACTCTCGTGGCGGGGAGGGGCGCGGAACTTGACGGGGAGGAGCTGGAGGCGAGCGGGCGGGTGACGTCGTCTGCGATCGAACGGGACGTCAGCGGCAGCAGGACGCAGGGGTAGGGGCGGCAAATCGTGGCAGCGGCGATGCGCGGTGGCGGCGGTTCCTGGAGATCGGTGAGGAGGGGGAAATCGGGGAGAGGATGAGTAATGGAGGAGGCGGCCGGGAGGTTCGCCGGAGATGGAAGTGGAGGAGGAAATTGGGGGATTAGGGTCCGTGGAGGGGGAAGGAAGGCGAAATCGAAGGTTGGTAGATGGTCGGAGATGGCGGCTGGACGGTTCGACTGGGAGAAGAAGATGGAGGTGGAGTGGGAGATGGAGGAGATGGTCCGTGGAGGAGGAAGGATGGTGGTGGGGCAGCGATCTGGCGGCGGCGGCGGCAACGGCGGCCTGAGGCGGCGGCAGCGGCGGCGGCGGCTGGAAAGCTGCACAAAGGAGATCAGTGGGCAAGGCAGGAGAAGGCAGCGGCCTCGGCGGCGGGCACGGCGGCGGCACTACTGGTGCGGCGGCGGTGGCGGCGGCGGAGGCGGCGGTTGGTTCCCCTCCTTGTCCTTCCGTGAGCAGCCACTTGAGATGAAGGGAGTCCCTTTCTTTCTTCAAATGACGGCTAGGGTTTGTGGGGGGGTCCCTTCCCCTCTTATAGAGCCCTTGGTGGGCCAAGAGAGGAAAGGGCCCACTTGAGGCCCACAACCCACACCCATACTCATAGAAATAGAATAAAAGGTTCACAAAGAAGGATGGGCTTCACAAATGGGATCCCGAAAAGGGAAGAACCCACCCGGAAGCCTAAAGGGAGAGAAGAAATAAACGAGGACCCGCTTAAACACGTGCGGGTCAAAAGGTTCATAATAAAGAAATAAAGAAGTAAAGATAAGCGGAAAGATCCGCGCGCGCAAAAGGGCTCCTCCGGCGCCGTGGTATCATGTCTTGGTGGCGACCGGGGTCGTACGCCACCAATTCTCTTCCGATTAAAAAGAGAGATCCAAGAGCGCCTATGATTACAAGTAAAATTGGAGGAATGACTTTTACTAGATCCTTGTTAGATACCGGAGCTAGTATCAATATTCTCCCTAAAGCAATATTTGACCGTCATCATGTAGGGGAGTTGCAGCCTTTCTTTATAGAGTTATGTTTAGCAGATGGATTTGTGAGGAAGCCTCATGGCATAGTAGAAGATGAGATTGCAAGAATTGAAGGATGTTATTTTCCAGTAGACTTCCTAGGAGTAGATATGAAGAGCACTAAGGAGCTTTCTTAGCTACTAGGAACACCTTTCTTAGCTACTGCAATAGTCATCACAGATTGGGGGAAAGGAGAAGTAATTTTAAAGGTGGGGGAGCACACGGTCAAGTCAACATAAACAAATTAATGAAGTACCCTTCACAAGCTTTCAAAGATTTGGGCGCCATTTGACGAGACTAAATCGTATGGTCGTTGATTACACACAATTTAGTGTCAAAATAAAGTCCTAATATTACCAATTTAAGATTAATCAAAGTAATTAATTAGTATAATGGTAATTAAGGGTCGAATCCACGGAGAATTAGGGAAATTTGAGAGATATTTTCAAATTTTGGTCAAATCGGACGATGAATCGGAGTTAAAAATTGGGCGTTTTGATATTTTAAGAAAGATAACTCAAAATCGAATCCACGGAATCAAAAATCAAGTGATTTGGTGGAGAATTCGAAGAGAAATCGAAATTTGAAGAGAGGAGAAAAATTCGTTTCGAAAAACGATTTAAAACTGAAATTAAATCTAAATTAAACTAAATCTATGATTCTAAAACTAAAATTAATGCTAAATGATGAAAGATTATGAAGAATTCACCCAACCTAACCCAAAGTAGCCTTCGAAATGATCCAATTAATCGCCGGATGCAAGGCTATTCATTCCGAAATTTTCGAAGACGAAGATGGAGTTCAAGATGCAAATTCTTCCTTCTCTCTCGATCAAAGTTTGATTTCAAGTGCTCATTGGAAGCGGAAATCACGTACGAACACAAGGAAACAAACGGCACGCGATTTAATGGAGTATACAAGGAGTATTTTAGGATTGAACGCGAACCTGTTCTTCGTCACAAAGAACGGTTTAAATAAAAAACGAAATCTATTTTGAACCGTTGGATGAGCTGTTGATCACGATCGACGGCTCCGATCACGCGCCGATTGACGAATCGACGCCTCCTCATGATGACCGTCCGATCATCGATCGACGCTCACGATTTGATTTCATCACGTAAAGAAGAGGGCTTCGATCGTCGATCGTCCGTTGGATTTTGATCCAACGCTCGTGATGTGCTTGATGAGTCCACCGATCGCATGCAATCTGAGCCGTTATAACTCGGGCGATCGACGGCCACGATTAATTCACTTAAGTGAATTAATTGATCACGTGCTTGATTATCTGATCGCGTGGACCTCTGTCCACGCGATCGACGTCATCGCGGTGATCGCGGTTGGATCCAACGTGCGAAACAAAGCCACGTGTCCTGCAATCATTAAAAAGGTCAGTAAAATAGTCCCACACCGGAAAAACAATGAGAAATGTCTAGTATAAAATGTAAAGCGAATAAGGGATAACAACATTTCGTCCCCTTATACACGGGGGACCCCTAACATTATAATTATATATTAAATATATAAGAGCTACGGTCCACGTGTCACCTTCGCTTGCCACGCAGGCCATCGCGCGCGTCCACGTGGCCCGCGTGATTAAAACCCGCTTTTTGCAATTTTTTTTATTATTTTAAATATAAAAATCGAATTAAAAATCTAATTAAATTCAGAAAAATTCCAGAAAAATTCTATAAATTTATAAAAATCATAACTTTCAAAATACAACTCCAAATTAAGTCAAATTTGTTTTGTTGGATTCAGAATTGAATAATCTATCATTATAAAAAGTCAAATTATTAAAATAGTAAGAGAATTAATTTTTATTAATTTTATACATTTATGTATTATATAAAATAAATTCATATAAATACATAAATGTTAATAAATGTCTTTTCTCTCATATTTTTAACTTTAAAACATGATTATGATCATAAATATAATTAGAATTAAAGATTACAATGTTTAATTATGCATAATAATCCATAATTAGTGTATTTTTAGATCATAACATGAATTTACACAAAATGATAGAAATATGCTTAAAAGATGATAACATGCATAGATTTGTGATGATTAATGCCTTAATTTGCATTAATATCTATGTAATTACATGCATAAATAGCATGTTATCACCATTGACCTTTTTGATGACCAAGACATTGAGACTTACATCGAAGAAGTCATGACGATCAATGAGGAAGTTTATTTCAAGGAGCTACCTTTGGACGAGCCGACAGAGGAGCTCAAGCCACTTCCATCTACACTCAAGTACTACTTTTCTTGACTCTCAGTAGGCAAAGCTGGTGATCATTTCGTCCCAGCTCAATGAGGAGCAGGAGAAACAATTACTCGATGTATTACGACAGAATGAGAAGGCAATCGGCTGGACTCTAGCATATTTGAGGGTATGAGACCCTTCATTATGTACTCATCGCATATTTTTGGAGGATGAGTCCAGAACCGTGAGGGAAGCCCAACGACAACTAAACCCTAAGGTATGGGAAGCAGTGAAGGAGGAGATCTTGAAGTGGCTTAACGCGGAGATCATCTACCGCATATCTGATAGCCAGTGGGTTAGTCCGGTACATGTTATTCCCAAGAATGCAGGAGTTACAGTGACTATGATTGAAAAGGATAAGGAGATCCAAAAGCGCCTTCCGAAAAAGTGGCGAATTTGTATTGACTACCGGAAGTTGAATTCCACGACAAAGAAGGATCACTTTCCTTTACCATTCATCAATCAGATCCTCGATCGACTACCAGGTCAGAGTTATTTTTGTTTCTTGGATGGATACTCAGGCTATAATCAAATTGAAATTCATCCAGATGATCAAGAGAAGACCATGTTGACATGTCCCTTTGGCACGCTCGCTTTTAGATGAATGCCATTCAGGTTATGTAACGCCCCTGTAATGAAACGATATGCGTATGGTCATTAAATACACATGATGTTGTGTCAAAACAAAGTCCAAACTTACTAACTTTAAGATTAATTAATTAATTGAAGGGTATAATGGTAAATAAGGGTCGAATCCATAGAGATTTAGGGAACTTTGAGAGATATCTTAGAAATTTGATTAAATCGGATGACGAATTGACAATAGAAATTGGGTTTATGATATTAAGAAAGATAACTCAATTGCGGATCCATGGAATCAAAAATCAAGTGATTTGGATGAGAATTCGCGGAGTAATCGAAGTTTGAAGATGGGTGAAAATATTGATAGAAAAAATGAGTAAAAACTGAAATTAAAACCAAATTAAACTTAATCTACGATTCAGAATGTAAAATTAATACTAAATGATGAAAGATTAAGATGAAAACATGCAATCTAACCCAAATTAACCTTCAAAATGATCCAATTAATCGCCGGATGCATGGCTTTTCATTCCGCGTTTTTGAAGACAAAGATGGTGTTCAAGATGCGATTTCTCCTCATTCCTTCAATCAAATTTTGATTTTCGATGCTCCTCGGATGTGGAAACGAAGTCAGAAGAAATCTAAATCGATGGATGCTTGAATTGTGGTGTCTAAACAGTTTGATTAATCTTGAAAATCCAAGGATGTCTTCCGTTCACGAAGAACAGTTCTATTTAAAGAGAAATTGGGCGTAACCGTTAGATCTAATGGGTCATCGCGATCGACGGTCAGGATTAAGCGTCATTTGATCGAAACGACACGATTAAGTCATGATCGTCTGATCAATGATGGAGGGCTGAGATGCATCCACGTTGTGTGTTTGAAGAGGCGCATCATTTCATCGCGTGCATTGGATCTTCATTGGGCAGTCTTGATTTAATCGGAGGTCCATTGGTCGCGATGAATCTTGACCGTTATAACTCGTGAGATAGACGGTCCCGATCGATTCATTTAAGTCAATTTTAAAGCACATGCGCTGATTCATGATCCTATGGACTTTGAGTCCACGCGATCCACGCAGTTCATTTGATTAGATTGCATCCAACGCTCCATGCTTTGCCACGCGTCTTGCAATTAAAAGAAAAAAGGGAACATAGTCCCACATGGAGAAAAAGAACGGAATCCATTGTGTATATAACGTAGAGCGAATATGAGGGTTAGCATAAATCCGAATATCGGATGCTTATATGTACTATAACCCTATATTACGAGTAAATATAAATATGAACATGTCACATCCATGCCACGCAGGCGCTCGCGTGGGTCCGCGTGCCTCTGCCACATGGCCTTGCGTGCCACGTCGCATCCACGTGGGTCTATGCGAATAACAAACCCCTTTTTTCCCTTTTTTATATTTATTTTAATCAATTAAAAATGAAAAATATATTTAAATAAATTCAGAAAAATGCTAGAAAATTCCTAAAAATTATAAAAATCATAACTTTCAAAATACAACTCCAAATTAATTCAAATTTAATTATTTGGATCAGAAATTGAATAATCTATCATTATAAAAAGTCAAATTATTAAAATTAAGAGAATGAATTTCAATTAAATAAATACATTAATGTATTTTCTAAAATAACTTTATAAAAATACATGAATATTAATAAACATCATTTCTCTTATTATTTAATCATGAAAACATTATTATGATCTTAAATATAAATATGATTATAGATTATAATGTTTAATTACATATTATAATCCATAAATTGATGTATTTTTATATCATAGTATGAAATTATACAAAATGATAGAAAATATACTTAAAATATGATAACATGCATACATTTAGAATAATTAATGCTTTTATTTGCATTAATAATCATGTAAATTCATGTATAAATAGCATGTTATCACCCTGTGACGTTTCAGAGATGCATGACGATGATCTTTTTTGATTTCCTTGGCGACAGTCTCAAGGTCTTCATGGACGATTTCAGTGTCTTTAGAGATGATTTCAACAGCTGTCTATCTCACTTGACAAAGATCCTTGAGGTCTGCATCAGGAAACGACTGGTGTTGAGTTGGGAGAAATCTCACTTTATGGAGCGAGAGGGAGTAGTGCTCGAGCATCTTGTCTCAGACAAAGGTTTGGAGATGGATAAGGCCAAGACTGAGGTCATTCAAAACCTTCCTCTCCCAGCTACCTTACGAGATTTACGAAGTTTTCTAGGGCACTAATACACGTAAAAATGCCGTCGTTGAATGCGCGCTTTTACGTATCAAACAAATTATACTCAACTCTTCAAATCTGATTTTTAAATTATAACAATGGCAAGTCGAGGTCGAATCCATAGGGAAGAAGGTTAAGAGATTGAAATCAGAAGCTATTTTTTTGGTATTTTTAGATTTAGCAACCGAAAATGATCGATGAAAGGAAAAAAATGTGCGTGGAGATGAAATGAACCAAAAAGTGCTTCCAAACTCTTTTTCACATATTGGAAACCCTTGATCGATGGTGGAAAAGTGATTTTTAGGGTTTATAATTGAGAAAATGTTGATAAATAGATGAGGAAAATAGAAGAAATAGAAGAAATAGATAGAAGATAATTCTAATCTAAGATTCGTGATGAAAATACATACTAGTGATGCTCCATAATCAAAACATACCTTCAAGAGCCGTATAGTTCGCTCGGACTTGGCGTCTTGCATCCAACATGAAGAATGAACATAAGAGGGAAGATACTCACGGATAATGATGTTCAACACATAAACAATGATCCATCGTTGCTTTCTTTCCTTCTAGCTAGCCAATGCTAGAAGCAAACAACAAAACATTGATAACCCCAAATTTTTTTGTCTCAGAACCTAAATCAGCCCCAACCAATTTGTGGAGCTTGAAATGATGATCTTGCCCACAAAATTTTAGCTCCTAACTCCATCAGGATCATCGGATATCAAGCTTTTAATTAGGACCGTTAATCTAATTTTCTCTCTCCTCCAATTATGGCGGTCAATGCGATCCGTTGAACCCACGCCAGTCAAATGTCGCTTAAACTCAAAATAATTACTTTAGATGTCGTCAGCTATCTCACCTCTTTTCTCTCTCCTCTCTCATCAATGACGGTTTTCTCTTGAAGGATGCCAAGATGAGTGCGAGAGCAAGTGAGAGTGAAGGAGGAGAAATGGCGCGGCGATTGGGCATAGAGAAATGAAAAGAGGGGAAGAAATAGAGCGCGGGAGAAAAGAAGGAGAGCAGAGAAAGAGAAGTTCTCCCTGCGAGGGGAGAGAAGGAAGAGAAGGAGAGAGTGAGAAGGTGTGAGGAGAGAGGAAGAGAGGGGAAGAGGAGATGGCGAAGAGGGGGTGACGAGAACACCAGAGAGGAAATTCTCCTCACGATGGAAATTTCCGTGGTGAGAGAAGGAGAGAGAGAGAGAGAGAGAGCATGTGAGAGTTGGATAGGGGAGAGAGAACTCCTCGCGACGGAAAAATTTCCGTCAAAAAAGAGGGAGAGGAAGAGAGAAGTGGAGAGTGAGCAGAGAGAGAGAGAGAGGAAGAATTTGTGAGATCTTCTCAAGACGAAAAATTTTCCGTCGCAAGAAAGAAATTGCGCACACGAGAGGGAGATAAGGTGAGAGAGAGAGAGAGATTATGAGAGAGAAAGAAGAAAGAAAGGGCGAGAAGAGCACTCCTCTCGTGACGGAAATAACTTCCATCGCGAGAGGGATCGTGCGCACGTGCGTGCGCGCAAGAGAAAGAGAAAGGGAGAGGAGAGGCACGCGCCTCTCCTCCCGATTCTCCTCGCGACGGAATTCCTTTCCGTCGTGAGAGAGAGACATTCGCAGAGGAAGAGAGAAAGCGAAGAAAAAGAAGAAGAGGGGAGAGAAAGCCGGAGAAGGAGAGAGAGATGGGAGAGAGGAAGACTTTCCTCCTCCCGCTTCTTCTCGCAACGGAAGCAATTTCCATCGCGAGGGGATGCGACGAGAGAGAAGGAAAGAGAGAAAGTGAGAGTGATGCAGGACGAGGGACGCAGGCTTTCATACCCGATCAATGAGACACAACGTCCGGTGGATGGGGGAATCGACCGGATCCAAACGGTGTAGGAACCTAAGACCCTAGGTCGATTTCCCTAATCTAAGTACAAGCAAGCGTGCCAAGAGGCAACATCAACTCCAAACAACCCGGGGAAACACTCGATGATGGTAAAACTGAGACCCGGTCGGTCCACGTCCGGATAGACGGCGGAACAGTCGTCGTGAAAAGGCCAAAAGTGGCTGCTCACGATCAGTGGCGGGTCTGACGCGGCGTCAGAATTCCTGATCCAAATATTCGTTCTATCCTGTCTACGTTCATCTGAAGGCGGTGGAAACAAACCGAGGAAACCCTTCGAAAGGTAATTAAACTGAGATGGGGAAGGGTATGGAGCTAACTTTTGGGACAACGTAGCCCGACGGGTCGTGACGGGCGGAGAGTCGGCGCGGGCAGAGGCGTCCGACGAAGTGCGATGTGTAGAATCCGAATACAGGCCTTCGAGTAGCTGGGAATCGTTGTCGACGAGAGGGATCGATGATTGGCTGGGCCATGGAGTAAGATCGCCAATCTTCTGTGATGCGCGAGATAGACCGGCAGTGGCGAGCAAACAAGGCTAATAGGCTGGTCAATAAGTCCAGTTCGTGACTAGAGGCCATAGACGAGCACACAATGTCGGGAGCAGGTGAGCTATCCGCAGCTAACAAATGCCCGTACGAGTGTTGCGGCGAAGGTGGTGGTTGATCCTCGTACGGTCTGGAAGACGATTCACGAAGCAAAGAAGGTGGCGGTGGAGATACCAGCTTGAATATGGACGTCCGCGCCGGTCTTCACTTTCTCTTTCCTAGCAGAATCATCACTTTTAATTTTTGGTTAGTCCGATGGTAACCGCCGCAGGACGGGAGGAGATGGATCATCCCGGTTTTGACCTTGTCCGCGTTTCACGCTTTCGTCCTGCAGGTATCCACGCGACGTCACGTCCTGGAGGGGCAAAACTAATCTTCGTCCGGGTGTGAAGGCGATTACCTTCGTTGGCAGGTTAGCGTCTTCCCAGTTGACGTCTCCTCGTCATGAATGATAGTGGGGTGGGAAGGAAGGAGAGGGAAGGTTGACCGGATGGCCTTCTGCGAGACTTCGAGCGTTCGCGGGTGTGACTTCTGGCGTCAGTCGCTCCCTGCTTCACCGTTCCGATACCGAGGCTGATCTCTCTCCTTCTCTCCCTCTCTCTCTCTCTCTCTCACCACCCTTCTTCTAGGTTTTCTAACAATGCTAAACAAACTACGGGGATCCTTCAAACAGCGCAAAAATGTCTCTCGGGTTGAGGGGAGGTCCTACCGTCCCTTATATAGGGCGCACAAGTGGGCTAAGGGAGGGTGGACCTACTTGAGGCCCTCTCCTTTTGGGGTCTAAGTGGGCCTCCCGAATAGGGACCCACATAGACCCAAAGGGGAAAACAAACACAAACACACAAACATAAGCAGGTCCGCTAACGCACAAGTGTGAGACCCCCATAATCCAAGGAGAAGAAGAAGAATAGGAGAAGAAGAGTAGGTCGGTGTCGTTTCATGGCTAGGCCACGTGCCAAAAGCCAGGCTCCTTCGTCTTCGCACGTCGACCGGGCTGGACTCGGGCTGCCAGTGTCTCTTGAGCTTGTTACGGTGGGTCTCGATGGCCATCAGAGAGAAGAGAGGAAAAACGTGGGGAGAGAGGGAGAATGTGGGAAAAAGAGGGAGAAGAAGAAGGAAGAAGAGGAGGAGAAGTGGAGATAGAGCGAGAGAAGAAGGGAGAAATCACATGATAGAGAGGTTACGTAGGAGAGAGAGAGAGAGAGAGATAACTCCTCTCCCGACAGAGAAGAAATTATTTCCGTCATGAGAAGAGAAGAAAGCGGACGAAGACTGGGAAGGAGGAAAGGAGGAGAGGAGAAAGGAAAGGAGAGGGAGGAGAAATCTCCCCCTCCTGTTACGCACGAGCGCATGCGGAAAGCAAGGGGGAGAGAACGCCGACGGGAGGAAGAGAGAAGAAATGGAGGAAGAGGGAGAGAAAGAACGGGAGAAAGAGAATGGGAAGGAGAAGAGGGAGAGAGAAGAAGAAGAGAGGAAGAGATCCGAAGAAGGAGAGGGGGAAGATCTTCTAGCGACGAAAAATTTTCCATTGCGAGAGAGGAGAGGAGGAAGAACGGGGAAGAGAGAGAAAGAGGGAGAGAGAGAGAGAAATAAAGAGATGTTATGGGAGAGAGAATAATAGAGAATGAGAAGGGGGAGAGAGAAACTTCCTTAAAATTTATGTCATTAAATGTTGTTAAAATATTGTTAATTTATGAAAAATCAAGAACATTCGTTTAAACTTAAAATTATCATTTTAATCATTTTAAATCATGATAAAATGCATTTATGATTATATTTTAGAGGAAAAATGCACTAAATGCATGATATTATTGCATGAAATTGCATGTTATCAGGCATGTTGGCTTCTACTGCAAGTTTATACGAGACTTTGCTAAAGTTTCCAAACCGTTAACCACTCTTCTATGCAAGGATAAGGACTTCTTCATCGACAAAGAAGGGGAGCGCGCATTCGAGATGTTGAAGTTTGCATTGATCGAAGCACCGATTCTTCAAAGTCCTAATTAGGACTTACCATTCGAGATCATGTGTGACGCTTCAGACTATACAATTGGAGCAGTCTTGGGGCAGCGGATAGAAGCCAACTGCCATATGGTACGCGAGTAAGACCCTTGCTGAAGCTTAGATGAATTACATGACTACAGAGAAGGAGCTTTTGGCAGTGATCTATGCATTAGAGAAATTTAGGCCTTACATCTTGGGAAACAAGATCGTCATCTACACCGATCATGCAACATTAAAGTACTTGTTTTCCAAGAAGGAGGCGAAGCCACGATTGATTCGATGGGTGTTGCTTCTTCAAGAGTTTAACTTGGAGATTAAAGATAAGAAGGATAGTAAAAACTCGGTGGTGGATCACTTATCGCATCTCCACATTTCAGGTACGAGAGACATTAGTGATTAATTTCCTAATGAGCATCTTCTTGCATTATCTAGTCACACCCCTTGGTTCGCGCACATCATCAATTTTCTTGTGACTCGATCGATCCCAAAATATTAGAATCGGCATCAAAAAGATAAGTTTTTCCATGAACTAAAGTAATATTTTTGGGAAGATGATGGAATCTGAGGTCGATAACTTTCCAAAATTTTGATCAAA
>CM044108.1:7571807-7607978 GCA_024174645.1 Lemna minuta
TTTTACTTCTCACCTCAGTTTATAATCCTTTTCATGTAATGCATGATATTCTTGTCATCTTTTTATAAGTATGATGATTTCATTGAGGGCAATGAAAGGTTTAAGTTCGGGGTGAGGACTTAGAAAAACTCAATAATTTTTCAAAAGTTTTAAACTTTTAACTTCTAAAAACTCCTAATTTTCAAAAAAATTTACCACTCTTAATTCCTTAGAAGTCTTAACATTTTGAGATCATATTCCTAGAAAGGTAGAAGTGAGGGCCTTAAAGCCAAGTGATCTAGAGAAACCATCGAGACTGTGAGGTCATCAATTACAAACGGTTTCATGTCAAAATAAAGTCCAAACTTACCAATTTAATGAAAATATCTCGAATTGAGGGGTATAATGATAAATATGTGTCGAATCCACAGGGAATTAAGGACATTTCTGATGATCTCTTCAAATTTTATCAAATCGGACAATGAATTGATGATAGAAATTGGGGAAAATGGTATACTATGAAAGAGAACTACAAGACGATTCCACTGAATCAAAAATCATCGAATTTGACTTTGATTTCGCGGAGAAATTGAAGATTGAAGTGAGATGAAATTTCCAAAATCATAAATCGCAAAAATACCAAAATTAAGCTTGAAATTAAACTAAATTACTAATCTAAATGGAAATTAAACACTAGTAGACAATAGATTAGGCGAAATTGCTTCCACTAACTTACAATTGCGATTGGATTAACCCAATTAATCGCCAGAATCAAGGCTTTTCATCAAAATCTGAAACTCACGATACGTGGAGTTCAAGCGTCGATTTCTTCCTCGTCTTTCGCCCAAATCTTGATCATAAGCACTCCGCGGACGTAGAATTGAGTCTACAAGAAATTGGGATCAAGAGATTCAAGAGATTTGGTGCCTAAACAGTTCAATTTGATTGAATTTCTCTCGAATGCTTTACAAATCAGAAGAACCTCTCAATTTCTAGGACATTTGGGCGTAACCGTCTGATTAAATCGATCAACGGCTTTGATGAAACGGTTGATCTTGAACCGCTACCATTAAGTCATGGCCGTTTGATCACGATCGGACGCTCGAGATGAAGCCTCGTCGACGCTCGTTATAAAACACATCGAAATGCATCCGTTGGATCTCGATCTGACGCTCGTGATACATTTTTTATCTGTTTAATCTCGAACATTATAACTCTTGTGATCAACGATTGACATTAAAACGATCGGTGAACCCCGATTAAGCCACGTGTGTCCATCGATTTAAGTGAAGATCAACGGCCGATATCGCATGTGCGATCGGACGTCCCACACGTTGTCACGTCGCCTCCTTATCGCGATCAACCGGACGGCTCTGATTGCGCCACATCTCCTGCGCGCTTTAAATATTCTGAAAAATAAATTTTAAATTACAAAAATTGATTTTTAATTCTGGAAAATCCTTAGAAATTCATTAAAAATTCAGAAAAATTCTAGAAAAATTCCTAAAAATTAGAAATTTCATAACTTTCAAAATATAACTCCAAATTAATCCAAATTTCTTTGATTTGATCCAAAATTTAATTATCTATCATTATAAAAAGTGAAAATTAATAAATAATTATTGTTTTAATTTATTTTTCAAAAATACATTCACTTCTTTAAGATTTTAACTTCAGAAAATTAAATGAATGTTTATAAAAATTATTTCTCTCATTATTTAACTTTAAAAACCACTTATAATCTCAGATAAATATGGTTCATAAAATTATTCATTTTTAATTCATCATAATTAACCCTAATTTAAAGTATTTTGAGATTATAATGACTTTTTCGTAGAATGATAGATAAATACTCATAAATATGATAACATGCATAGGAATGACATCATTTATGCCTTAATATGCATCAATAATTATGTATTATCATGTCTAATTAGCATGTTATCAAGAAACCATGGATTTTTTATTGGTTGACTTCTTCAGGGTTGGGTATCTAACGAGCACCGAGGAAAAATGAGTAATCAGATGTTGAAGTGCTATTGGATTGAAATGGAGAGATTTTTTAGTGAAGTTCAAGCAAATTCCTATCCCCTACCTTACATCAGCCGAACCTGCTTGGTGTGGGAATTCCTCGCTTCTGAACTTTCTCTTCAAAGAGTGCAATGTGCCATAATTTTTTATGCAACTATCTTTTCCTTTAGGCATTTAGTTTCACTTTTTCCTTTTCCAGTTAATTAGACACCCAATTTCAGCTTCAGTGATAATAATTACACTCCCAAATAAATTTATCCACCACATTTTCTTTTTCCACCATATACAAAGCCATCCATCTTCTTCACAATTCCCTTACAAACAAATATCCCTTCATATTACACTTCAGAATTTTGAATACTCTCTTAAAATAGCAAGACCTCCTCCATGTCCTTGTTTTATGTGAAGTCTTCTAAAGTTATCTTCTTCTTCTCTAAAAGTTACAATATGAAAAAAGAAGAAAATAAGAAGAATAAGAAGAAGAAGAAAAATAGAAGAAAATATGAAAAGAAGAAAAGAAGAAGACAAAAAGAAAGAAGGAAATAAAATGAAGGAGAAAAATAAAAAGAGGAATACGAAAAGTGAAAAGAAGGAGAAGAAAGGGAATACCATCTCTACTCATCAATACCATTCCCATTATTGCAATTCCATTACTACCATTTCTATATCAATTCTACCACTCCACACCATCTCTACCATTTCTATCAATCCTTATCTACCAACATCATCATCCATATCATTTGGGAGAATAATTAAATATCAGTAGTACCTTCTTTGTATATAATGTCCAACTTGTTTACAAGCCAATTGCTTTTAACCAAGTCATTCCTTTAGAAATAGTGTCTTTTTACTCTTCGACCACTTACATAACGATGCATCCCAAAGTAGGAAATCCCTTTGCAATGCACTCTTTAAAGGAGGAAGACTAGTTGAGGGGAATTCTAATGAACTAAGTAGCCTCCAAAATGAGTAAAGGAGTGATTTTAGAATGAGAGAGGTGAGGATTACATCTGCTCATGAGAGTGTGAGAATCTTTTCATTCCCATAGCATCAAACCTCAGATATGCTCACTTCGATTACAATTTAGAATTGACTCAGGCATTAGCCGATGAGCACTACCCTAATATGATTTAAGGAAGACAACCTAGTTATGGAATCTAGATCACCATGGTCCACACTATGAGGAAAAGTAATCACACATTCCTACACTTCACTTTTCAAGTTGCAAGATCAAAGGATCAAAAAACTTTCTAAGGAGATTATATAGTGAATTTCTAAGAGACTAGCAATTATTCAAGTTGGGGGTATGATAACATGCATTTTATACATAAATTTACATGATATTAATGCAAATAAAGGCATTAATTGTGCTTAATTGTATGCATGTTATCATATTTTAAGTATATTTTTATCATTTTACATAATTTTATGTTATGATCTAAAAATACATCAATTTATGGATTATTATACATATTTGAACAATATGATTTTAATCCTAATTATATTTGAGATCATAATTATGTTTTCGTGGTTAAAATATAAGAGAAAAGATCTTTATTTATATTCATGTATTTTTCTAAAGTTATTTTAGAATATACATAAATGTATTTATTTAATTAAAATTCATTCTCTTGTTATTTTAATATTTTGACTTTTTATAATGATATATTATTCAATTTCTGATCCAAAAAATTAAATTTAAATTAATTTGGAGCTGTATTTTGAAAGTTATGATTTTTCCAATTTTTTTGAATTTTCTTGAATTTTTCTGATATAAATTAACTGTATTTTCTATTTTAAAATGATAAAAAAGAATAAAAATTGGGTTTATATTAACGCGCTGATGTGGTGGAGTGAAGCCACGTGACGACGCGCGGATGTGTGTCTGTGTGACACGTGGACACGCGTGGGTGCATGTGCGTGATGTGTGTGTGTGACACGTATGCGCGGAATTATAAATGGGTTAGGAGCATCTGTAATCGGATTTATGCTAACCTTACAAATCCTTGTACCTTATAAACGCGATTAAATTCTTCTATTTATTCCGTGTGGGACTATTCTTCTTTATGTTTTAATTCAGGTGACGTGGCAATGCTTGGGACATTCGATCGCGTGATCTAATCACGTGCGTCGAATGTCACTTACTCAAGGGGTACTTGGCAGCATCTCATAAAGCATCGATTCGATTAAATCACATGTAATCTCAACGGTTCATTTGAGGAGTTATAACGGTCACGATTAATCACGATTGGTGGACTCCTCGACTTATCGCGATCGTCAGATGAAGATCTAACGGACGAATCAAACGACACGTCTCTTCAAGCACGCGAAGTGGCTCACTGTGGATGCTCCATCAAAGATCGGACGGATGCGACTTAATCGCGTTGATTCGTCAATCGACGCGTGATCTGAACCGTTGATCGCGATGGACTGTTGAATCCGACGGTTATGCCCAATTCCTCTATAAATTCAACTGTTCTTCGCGACGAAAACGCTACCCTTGGATTTTCGAGTGAAATCGAACTGTCTAGACACCACAATCTGAGAGTCTTTTGATTTCTTTACCTTTCTGACATGTTTCCGCGTTCGAGGAGTGTTTGAAATCAGAAATTGATCGAGGGAGTAAGGAGAAATCACATTTTGAATGCCATCTTCGTCTTCGAAATCGTGGAATGAAAAGCCATGGATCTGGAAATTAATTGGATCATTTCGAGCGCGACTTTGGGTTAGATTGTGTATTTTCATCTTAATCTTTCATCATTTAGCATTAGATTTAAGTTTCGAATCGTTGATTAATTTTAATTTCAGTTTAATTTTGGTTTTAAATCAATTTCGCGATCAAATTTTTCTCTCATTTTCAAACTTCGATTACTCTGCGAATTCTAATCCAAATCACTCGATTTTTTATTCCGTGAATTCGCAATTGAGTTATCTTTCTTAATATAAATTGCCTAATTTCTAAACTCAATTCGTCGTCTGATTTGATCGAATCTCAAAGATATCTCTCAAAATTCCCTAATTCTCCGTGGATTCGACCCTTACTTACTATTATACCCTTCAATTCATGAATTAATATTTAAATTGGTAAGTTTGGACTTTGTTTTGACACGACATCGTGTATATTCAATGACCATACACATTCATTTCATAGCGCAACATGGAGCGTTCGATCGCGCGATTAAATCACGATTGTCGATCATCACTTGAACAGGGGGTTCGTGGCACAATTCTATTCGTCGGTGAATCATTTTTAAAATGATTTAATCTCAGTCGTTGATCAAAGGAGTTATAATGGCTGAGATTAAAACCGACGAAAACGCATCCAAAGTGCTAGATCAAGATCCAACGGATGGCGTTTCGCGCATTACTTCTAAAGCGCGCGACGTGGCAAAATCTCGGGCGTTTATTTTCGATCTAACGGCCATGACTTAACCGTAACTATTCGCATTGATGTATTTCATCAGAGCCCTTGATCAAGGATCAAGCGTTTTATTGGACGGTTACGCCCAAATTGGCTATAAATTGAGATGTTCTTGTACATTGTAATACATTCTTCGATGATTTTGATCAATTGAACTATGTAGATACCACCATCCTTGAATCTCTTGCTTCAAATCACTTTTAGACTCATTTCCGTGTCCACAGAGTGGTTGAAAGTGAGATTTTGTCGATCGATTAGGGAGAATTCGCCTCTTGAACACCGAAGATAGTTTTCAAAATCGCGAAATGAAAGCCCTTAAATACGGCAATTAATTAGATCATTTCGATCCATATCTCTAGTTAGATTATGTGTTTTCCTCTTAATCTAACGTCATGTATCATTAATTTGTAATTGAGGATTATTAATTTAGTTAATTTAGTCTTTTATTTTGGATTTCTCTTAATTCGCATTCGGAAATTTCTCTCTAATTCGCTCTTTGATTTCTCCGCGAATCTTGATCCAAATCGAGTGATTTTTTATTCCGTGGATTCGTCTTTGAGTTCTCTTTCCAAATCTATAATTTTCCCTAATTTCTCACCTCAATTCATCGTCTGATTTGCTCGAATTTCAAAAGATCTCTAGAAAATCCCTTATTTCTCCGTGGATTTGACCCTTATTCTCCTCTATACCCCTCAATTCGTATTAATGCCATAAAATTGGTGATTTTGACTTTATTTTTTAAACAAATCAGAGTGCAATTAATGACCGCATCGATTTGTTCCGTCAACGAGAAGGGGGAAAATTAAGAGAGAAGAGGAATGAAAGAGAGAGAGATCGAATAAGAGAGAGAGAGAAAATGCAGATCGAGAGATGAATAGAGGACGAGCAAACAGTTGAGGAAGAATCTGAAGGGGGTGCGAACTGTTGAGGAGGAAAGACGAAATCATGGAAATGGTGAAGGATGGGGATTGAGAGAGAGCGCTTACATGTGAGGGTGAGTTTGAGAGATTAAAAAAATGCTAGAAAGGGTAAATCGGAGCAAGAAGACAGAGAGTTTGCAGAAAAATAGATTGTGATAGAAGCAACGAGGAAGAGCAAGATAATAGAGGAGAGAAAGAGAAATTCAGAGAGAAAAGAGGGATTAAAGCATGAAAGGGGGGAGAAACTGAAGACAGGAAGAGATCACAATAGACACAAAATTAGGACTGCGAGAGGTTGCACAGGAGAGAGAAAACCCGAAAGAGCAGGAAAGAGAGAATTAAAAAGCATGAGATCGAGAGAGAAAGGAGGAAAAAGAGAGAAAAAGAGAGAGGAGGAGATCATAGTGTAGAAAAAAATTGGGGAAGAGAACTAGAGAAGACGAGAGTTAGTAAAAAGAAACGAGAGGGAAAAAAGATGTGCAAGGGAAATTAGAAAGGAAGAAAGGGAGAAGGGAGAAGGGAAGGAGCAAACTTGATGGAGGACCATCCGACGCATCAGGTAGTAGGCCCACGTGGGTCATGTATTAGGCCCATTAAGGGCCCCCCCCCTCTCTCTCTCTCCTATATAAGGAGAAGGAGATCCCCCCCCCCCAAAAGTAGACGACAATGAATCAAAAGAGTTGAGAAGTTTGAGTCTTAGATAGTTGTTTTGAGAGAGTTTAGAGTTTTAGTTCTTCCCCTACTGGGGGCTCTCTCCCTCAGCGGTGCCGCCGGCTCTCCACCGTCTCCATCGAGGGAGAGGTTCCATTGATGCGGTGCTGCATCGGAACTGGAAATGTAACTTGAAAGAGAGAGAGTTCCAGGGAAAAATCATGAAAGAGAATGAAATAGGGAAATTTAAAGAGGGAGAGGGGACGAGCAAGAGAAGAGGGAGTGAAAATTTCATGGGAATGAGAGAAGAGAAGAGTGGGTGTGAGATCAATACAAGAGAAGGAAGAAATTGCGGTCGACAGAAGTATCGCAGGTGGGGAAGCGAAAGTTTGAGAGTGCAATAAGGCTAAAAAAAGAGAGATAAGGAGTGAAAAAGAGGATATGAACGTTGATTGAGAAGGTAGCGGCAAATAACTGTTGGGATCTAATACCATTCGAAGAGATAAGGAGAAGTTTTGAATGATATTTAGAGACCCATAACCCCACTTTATATGGGGGAGAGGATCAAATCTAGAGGAACAAGAATGTGAATATGTATGAAGATGAATATATGAAGAGGAAATGAAGGGATAGGCACATGCGCCTAGGGAGACTACAAGAAGACTGATATTCCTCTAAGCCAATCCAAGGATTTCTTCATCCATGGAATTTAGGGATTCCTTGGCATAGTGGACTTAGTTATTGATACTTATCGCACAAATCAAAAATGCAAAAATTCCAAGGCCTGATGACCCATAATGGCTATGATGATCAAATATTAAAAAATGATCACTACCATCATCATTATCTTAATCATTACTATCATCATCGTCAAAATAAGGTCACCCATTATCATTCCAAACATCGTTATCATCATCATCCTAATTATCACTACATCACCTTCATTATAATCATCATCGTCGTCATCATTATCTCCATCATCTTGATAATGGTCATTCTCTACATCATCATCACAATTTTTTGCCATTCAATTTTCCTTGAAATCAATAAATCACTTTTATCAACTCGGATTCTGCTCTGCCTAATTGGGTCATCGAACATGAGCTGATCATTGGCAAGCGATTAGGGTCTCCATCCCCTGAAGCGTTATTGTTGATGTGAGATATGGTCACAATGCAGGCAAGCGAAGTTGTTAATGTTGATTACAATGATGATCAGGACAATACTGAAAGTGAATAGGATGATGTTGAGGATGATGATGATGATGATGACAAAGGCAAGAATGAAGATCATGATGACAATGACAATTACAAAGATGATGTTGATGACTAGTATGTCCATGATTATGAAGATAATGATAGTGATGATGATGGTAACATGACGAGGTTGATAACAATGATGATAGTGATGTTTGTGATGATGATGTTATCATGATGATCGTGATGATGAGACGATGTTGATAATGGCTATGATGGCAGCAACTTGATGTTAATGATGACTAGGATAATGATAATATTGAAAGTAGTGATTAGGATGATGATGGTAATGATTGTGATCATAATGATGACACTGCTAAGTAGACCAATGAGGAAAGTGTTGGTCATGAAAATAATGGCAGTGATGATTAGGGCAATGATGACAATGGTGACAGTGATGATTAAGATCAACATAATTAAGGTAAGTTTAATCAAAACAAACATAATGAACAACCAGAACGATGATCAAAAGGCAAATATGGCATATTGAATTCATCTTTTCCAATTTCTCAAATTTAATTCAATCTATTCAGAATTATTCTTTTTTTCAAACTGACCAGAATATCAATCAAGGGATGAATCAATCTCGAGTTCTCGTCCCCAACTCTCGATGAGTTCATTTCGATAGACTTAAAAGACAAATAGAAATAGTAAGTGATTTAAATTATCATCTATAAGATGATGGATTAGTTATGATTTCCATCTTGAATATAATATAAGATTTTCTGTAAATATCTGATAAATCAATACCTTAAGCTGTGGGGCCATTTTTAGAGAGGCAAATGTCAAATCTACTGCTTGTTCATTGCAAGGGGGGACAGATTTTCATGAAAAAAAATTTCCTTGTGAGGAAAAAAACATAATTTCATTTATGTCCCTTGGAATGCACCAAGAAATATGGAAATGATGATAAATATATGGTAGATCATAAAAGTTAAAAGTGCCGGGTTTTTCTGTAAATACTCAGTAACTTTATCCTGTCTTTTGAGTAAACTTCAATAGTGCAGAGAAGGGCATTTATTTTTACCTCCAGAATCTTGAATAAATCAGATATTCTCAGTTGGTTAGTTTTGAAAATCCCGCTGAGAGGGGATACAAAGGAACAATTTTTTTTTCAAGTAAAAAAGGGCCGATCAACCGATGAAATGGTGTTCGACCCAGAAAAAGGAAGAAACTTTAAAACTACAGGTGAACAAATTGATAGAAATTCCTTCTTGTTAATAGTCTATTTGGGAGGGGTTATAAAAAAAACTAAATTTCACGAAGAATACAGACAAATCCAGAAAGAACAGAAGCTACAATCATAAAGAATGAATGGCAGTGGTCAACGGAAACAGCAAATCCACTGAACAGAGGACTCATCTTTCTTATTCGTCCTTGCTCTCTCTCTCTTCAGGAGTAGAGACCTCAATGTTGCAAATGGGACACACCTACATCATCCATGGCCCATAAAAGCAGGCCTGGTAAGCTTAGACTTCCATTGAAACCACAAAAAGGAATGAACTCAGGGAAACAAGAAATTTGTAAGTGAAGATGAGATTTTACACATCATTCATTAACCACGTCCAGTATTCTCTCTCTCTCTCTCTCTCTCTCTCTCTCTACTTCCCTCTTGCTTTCCCAACATATATATATATATATATATATATATATACACACACACACACACATATACCTTTTCTTTGAATTACATCTTTGTTTCCCAATATTGACTGTACGAAGTTTGTTGGGCCTGGAAATTCTAATTTAGGGCCCAATTTTAAAAGCATCTTAGATACCATCCCATTTGTCAATTGAGTCATAACAACGTGGACGTAGTTTTTTCCCTAGGTCAAGTCAACTAGAAGGAGGACAAGATCCTCATAGCCATAACATGACTAACAATGCCATGAGACAAACGTAAGGATAAAAAAGGTCTCTCTCAGGGGATTGAATAAATTGTACCTTGAACAAGACTACATCCCTTCCTCTCCTGAAGCTTGCGGCAGTGGCCAATACTACCCAATATACAAACCCCTTTCAACTCTCGACTCTTACACTCCCTTCCCTGTCTCCACCTTCTCTCTCTCTCTTCCTAGGTCAAGATCTTATGCATCGATTAACCTCCATTCATCCCTTCAGCTACTTGTTTTTAGATTCACGAGCAGTAGTTAGGCATGGTATGACTCTAAACCAGACTCAAGGCCAAGGGAAGAGTCCACATCAGAAGCCATTGTTAGGGCATTCTTGCCTTGGCCTTATCCGGGGAAAGGCGTTGCAAATAGGTCAAAATGCTGCCCCACATGATTTAACTAAAGTGAGTGACTGTTAGACCTCTATAGTGAGGAGAATCAGGAATCCTTCTGTTGAGAGACCTCTTCTAAACTATAGTAGGAGGAAGAGAAGCAACCCATTCACAGAGATTGGGCAGGAGAACACGAAGTCTACTAGTCAAGGGTATGCTGGCACTCTTGCCTATAATTAAGGCTGGTACTATTAAGGAGGGGGTCCAAGAGTGGTATCTGTGAGGAGAGCCCGGGTAGTATCTCCCAAATACTTCATCAATAGAGCTGCCACACTGGCAGTTTCTTGATTTCCCTTTTCTCTTTCTTTTATATTCTTTCGCAAGTTTATCCTATCTTATTCAGGCAATTCAAGACTCTGTTACTGCTTCTTCTTGGAGTCCATCACTTCTCAAAGTGTATTCCTCCCCAAATTTCGGACACAGTAGATCCGACTTCATCATCAGATAGGGTAAAGGATCCTCTGCTGTTTTTTAAGATTCTCCACATCAGTCTGGAGGTATAGATCCCCCCTCTCACTCTCTCTCTATTTTGTCAATGTTTGAACCAGCATTCGCACTCAGATAGAAAACACAAACTCAGACTCCTAACTCTAAACTCTAACCATGAAAAGAGAGAAAAGAAGTACCTTATTTATCTGGAGCCAACTGTTGATGCAGTCTGGATGGTACATATGTTTGCATGAGAGAACAACTAGATTGTCGTTTTCCTCATAATCCAATTGACATATGACACACCTGGAATATTTCATTCCCCACTCAAGTGATTAAGACCACAAAAAAAAGAGAGAGAAAACTGAAAACTCACTGGTCATTCCTTCCTTCATTAGAACCACTGGCCTTATAGCTAACAGAAGGCAATGAAGCGATTCTTTCATACGTCAGTCCTCTACTCTCTGTTCCTACAGCTTCACCCAACGCGATCAACTCCTGTTAAAACCAATGCCCCAGTAAATTACATGAAAGCCCTCAATCTGTTTAACATTAATCCCCAGCCTGTTAAATTTACCTCATATGATAGTTCATCTGGATCCACATCTGACCACGTATCCTACACAATCAAGGATTAAAAAAATTCAATATCGAAGAATATAATTCATATGATGAAAATTAAAGAAACGGTAGAGTAATCATTAAATACTCACATGAGTGCTGCTGCTACCGTCTCCTGGGTCTTCTACAACCCCTGAAGGAACCATTAAATAAGCTTAACCAAACAGAAAAACCCCAAACCAGAGAAATACAGAAAAAATAACAAAGCAAAAAAATTGTTTCACCAACATTCGCGTATCCCATTAAAATTCATGAACTGAGAAGCCAATTCCCGAGTTTCCGCTTCCTGCAATGCCCTCGCATACGCCTCGTCATCATCAAAAGCAGACGGATCAATATCAGCAGCAGAAACCTGCGCATCGAAAGCATCCTCATCGTAGTTTTCGTCGTCAACGCTATTTTCATTCCCAGAATGATTCTCTTCATCCTCTCCCTCCTCGTCCTGGACTTCTGATTCGCTCAAATTGCGCGAGTTTCCATATCTCCTCCGACCCATACTCAGCATCATATACGCTCTCTCCTGAAGTGATCGCCCCCAGAAAAAAATTAAAAAGAATATTGCACACCAAAGGAGAAACAGGAAAGAAATCGAACCTGTTCCTGTAGTGTTCTCGCAAGTGCAAGGTCGGCGTCGACCTGGCTCAAGCTAGTAAAGGGAGTCCTCGAGTTCCTTGTTCGAGAATCATGATCCTCTTCGTTGGCCTCTTCGATTTCTTCCGAATCGACGGACTCTTCTCCCATCGGAATCGTCTCTACTTCGTCTCGCGCGGATTCCTTCGCAGCGGAGATCTCACGATCGGATTTCGGGTTCGACTCTGTCTTGCGATTTTCCATCGGGCAGAGGGGGGGGGGGATGAAGAAAGTCGGGGCAAGAGCGACAGTAGCCTAAGCCGTGAGGCCGTTATGAAATAAGAATGATCGGAAAGTCGGAGTCGGCTAAAAGGATTTAGACGTCTCTCTCTCTCTCTCTCTCTCTCTCACGGAGACACACTCTCTCTCCTCCAACTTTACGAAGAGATAAAAAAAGATCCTTAAATACTCATGAAGAATAACAAAAACACATACGAGTAAGGAAGGATCTGCCCTCGACTTTGCAAAATGATTGAATTTGATTATGTGAAATTGAGTAATTTTTAAAGAAAATTGAATAAATTGACAAATAAAAACTATTCGGATGATTATGAGCCATTGCAGAAATGATCCCATAGCTCAAAATTAATGGCCATTCATAAATTTTAGGATTCTCTTTCTTTCCTTCCTTTCTTTCCCTCCTTCTCTTTCTATCTCCACCATTGTCGTCCTCTCTCTCTCTCTCTTTCTATCTCCACCATTGTCGTCCTCTCTCTTTCTCCACCATTGAAATTGAGTTTAATAAGTTTCAATGGCATTTTATATTGACGGTATGAAATATTTTATTCTGTAGCCAAACTATTTGACGAAGATATTTCATTTACCACTGACCCAAACATTCCACCAGACAAAATTTTAATGACTTCTAAGAATTAGCCTCATATCCTATTAATTATACTAATCCCCCCATCTTCCATATTATTATTTCACTATTCATAAAATCATAATTCTATTTGTCATAAAGGGAGCACTTAATCATGGCATTCCTAAATTGATAAGAAATCTTCTAATAAAATTATATATACATTGTACATACATTTTGTTTAGTCAATTTTAACAGTTTAAAGGCCAACTTTGATCGATCTTATTTTTAGGGCATAAAAACAGGTGATAACATGCAATTTACACATGCAATTATATGATTATTAGTACAAATTAAGGCATAAAACATTACATTCTTATGCATGTTATCATACTTTGAGTGCATATCTATCATTTCATGCAATTTTAAGTTATAATATCAAAATGCATTAATTTAGAGATAATTATACATTTTTAAAGAATATATTTTAGAGTAGATTATTCACATCTATATTTGAATTATAATTGGATTTAATGTTAAATAAATAATATAAAATACTTTTTATGCATTCATTTATTTTTTTAAGCTTTATTTTCTAAAAGAAATAAGTATATTTTTGAAGTGAAAATTTATTCTCTTGTTATTGATTAAATTTGACTTTTTAAAATGATAGATTATTTAATTTTTTATCCAAAAAAATAATTTTGATTAATTTAGAGTTCTATTTCAAAGTAATGAATTTTCTAATTTTTGGGATTTTTATGAATTTATTTGGATTTATTTATATTTTTAAAATTAAAAAAATAATCATTTCTATCGCGCGCTGATGTGGCAATTGATGCAGTGGGCGAATGATCTGTCGCCACATGGCGACGCGTATACGTGCACGATAAAAATGATTATTTTTGTCTTGTAGAACTATTGCGTTTATTTTTGTCATGTAGGACGATTTTTGTTTATTTAATTGTGTAGGGAATCTCAGCCCTGATTTTCACTTAATTGAGGGGGTATGACAAGACGAATTCATGCGGTCATTGAATACACACAACCTTATGTCAAAAAAATTACCAAACTCACCAATTTTGATAAATGATTAGAAATTAGATCGTATAATAGTGAATACGGGTCAAATCCACAGAGAAATAAGGGAATTTTTTAGGTGTCTTTGAAATTTGATTAAATAAGATAACGAATTGAGTGAGTAATTAGGGATTTTAGTATATTAAGAAAGAAGACTCCAAGATGAATCCATGGAATCAAAAATCATGGAATTTGGATTAGTACTTGCGGAGAAATCAATGAGTGAAATTGAGGGAGAAATTTTGTTCGTGAAGAAAGAGAAAATCTAAAAGTTTCTACAATTCGATTAATCTACCATTCAAAATTAATATCTAATACTACAAGAAGAAAGATTAGGAGGAAAACACGTAATCTAACCTAAAGTCATGCTCGAAATGATCCAATTGATCACTAGATCAAAGGCTTTTCATTTCATAATTTTGAAAACAAAGTTTGGCATTCAAGAGGTGATTTCTTTCAATTCTCTCCACAAAATCTTGATTTCAAACACTCTTTGGACACAGAAAAGAGTATATAAGAAGAAGAAAACAAGAGATTCAAGGATTGAGTTGTCTAAATAGTTTGATTTGCTTCAAACATCTAAGAATAAAAATTTTGTCGAAGAACACATAATTTATAGAGAAATTTGGGTGCAACCATTGGATGCGCCTCTTCATCTTCGATCAACAGCTCAGGTTAATCGTTTGTTCACGAATAGTCCTCATTAAGTCGTGTCCATTCGATCAACGATGAAGCACTCAAATTTTGCCATGTCGCAAGTGAAGAAGAAGCGTCGCTTAACATTTGTCGTTTGATCTTCATCAAGCATTTGAGGTGAGTTCACGTGTCCACGGGAGTTCATCAGGCACTTTTAATCTCGATCGTTATAACTCTCCAGATGAGCGACTGAGATTAAATCATTTTAAAATGAATTGTCTTCTTATCAGATGCAGCCACGTACCCCCTCCAGTTAGTGAAAATCGACGATCACAATTAAAGTGCACCATCGTCTGCTCGAGATTGCGCCATGTCACATGCGTATAAAAACAAAGAGAAATAGTCCCACATAACAAAAATTAACATGATTCGATAGCTATATAAGATATGCATATTAATGGGCCTAGCTTATATCTTGAAAAGGATGCTTAACCCACTAATTGCACACACGTGCGCACACGCACACAAATGCGCACACGCCCACACGTGCGCACGCACATGCACACATTTGTTGCCACGTGGCAAGTACACACGTCGTCAAGTGACAATGCCCCACCACGTCACGTCAAATGTCACGTTAGTGCGCCATATAAAAATAAAAAATAACTCTAAATAAGTTCAGAAAAATTCTAGAAAAATCTCTAAAAATTAAAAAAATCATAAATTTTAAAATACAACTCCAAATGAATCCAAATTTGTTTTGTTGGATTATAAATTAAACTATATATCATTCAAAAAGGTAAAATTATTTAAATAATAAGAGAATAAATTTTCATTTTAAAAATACACTCATTTCTCTTAGAAAATAAAACTAGAAAAATACACGAGTATAAATAAAAATATTCTCTTATTATTTAATCATCAAAACCCAATTATGATCTCAAATATATATAGGAATAAAGCTATATTATTTGAATTATGCATAATTATCCCTAAAATGAATCAATTTTAGATTATAACTTAAAATTACATGAAATGATAGATATACACTCAAGATATGATAACATGCATAAGAATGAAATATTTATGCCTTCATTTGCATTTAAAATTATGAAAATTCATGTATAAATTGCATGTTATCAGGGTACATGGCAGCATCTCAGTGGACGATGATTCATTTTATTAAATAGATCAATCCTAGCCGTTCATCTGAAGAGTTATAATGGCCAGGATTTGAAGAGCCATCTAAGAATCTGAAACGTTGTTTCACAATTAAACAGACGAGATCTCGCGACGCTTCTTTTTCAGGCGGAACGTGACGAAATCTGAGCACTCCATCTTCAATCAAACATACACAACTTACAGTAACAATTTGTATCCAAGCATGCCATCTGAGCCGTTGATTGAAGATGAAGAGCCAAATCTAACGATCACACCCAAATTTTACCTATTTATACGCTTGTTCTTTGACGAAAAATGTATTATTGAATGTTTCGAACTATCAAACTATTTAGACATCTCAATTCTTGAATCTCTTGATTTCTTCTTATTCTAAATTCATTTCCGTATCCAGGGAGTGCTTGAAAGCAAGATTTTGTCGAAAGAATAGGGAGAAATTGCCTTTTGAATGCCGAATTTTGTTTTCAAAATCGCGAAATGAAAAGCCTTTGATCTGACAATCAATTGGATTATTTCAAACATGAATTCGGGTTAGATTATGTGTTTTTCCTTTTAATCTTTAATCTTGTATCATTATCTTTAAATTTTGAATAGTAGATTAGTTGAATTTTAGATAAATTTTTAGTTTTCTCGCTCCTCACAATCAATTTTCTACCTAATATTTGCTACTTTATTTCTTCAAAAATCTTGATTCAAATTGAGTGATTTTTTATTCCGTGGATTCATCTTGGAGTTTTCTTTCTAAATCTACCAAAATCCCTAATTTCTCACCTCAATGTTTTGTTTGATTTGATAGAATTTGAAGTAATACCTCAAAAATACCTTAATTCTATATTGATTCAATCCTTATTTACCATTAGACTCTTTAATTCTTGATTTTATTCTTAAATTGGTGAGTTTGGAAATTATTTTTAACTTGTCTCCGTGTGTTTTCATTGACCGCATGAATTCATCTCGTCAATAGGCCAAACAATTCTTGTTCAATATCTCTCATAGTTGTAAGAACTCTCTAAGCCCTTAAGCTCTCGATGGCCACAAGAAAGTCCAAAAACACTCTAATTCATGTTTTTTGTTCCCCTAGGTCTAATGATGTCTATCTCTTGCAAGCCAAAACAATCATCAATCACTTGAGATGTTTGGTGGTTTGTTTTATTTTGTCTCATGGGATCCAAAAAAATCAACATTCTTTGGTTTTCTAAATTTTGATCTATCATACAATTTTTAGACAATATTTTGTGGATTCAAAGGGCCATTTAAGTGATTTAAAATGTCTCTTTTGTGTTGGTTATTCGATTTTTTTTTATAATTACTTTCTACCATTCTAAATCAATTGCTTACGCAAATATCATTATATTGTTCATGATTTCTTTGATTATGGTTTTAGAGGTGACAAGTGGAACAAAATTTGGTCTGATTTTATATTGATCTTGTGTTTTTGGATTAGGTTCCCACTTGATCATCTTTAGGTTTAATTTCAGATCTTCGCTCTGTTTAATTTTAGATCTTCTTTGATTTTGGATATCTTCTTTGATCTTATGAATTTCTGATTTGCTTTAGGTTTTTTTTTCTAATTTTCGTTAGCTTTAATGTCAGCTGCATTAATATTTTAATTGAGTTTTCTTGTAGGCTTCATTTCTAAATTTGATTTAGGGATCTATCCTATTTCATTTTTAGGTGAAGCTTTTGGCGTTTGTCAAATTAAAAATATAAAGGCCTTAAGGTGATTGCTCAATATAATTAGTAGGTGAAGTATTGGAAATTGTTAAAGTCCAAAGTTAGAAAGTATTGAGTGGCTACATTTTTAATCTGATTTGATGTGAAATTAGGTTTCAACTATTACAATTTTAACTTCATTTTTAGAGATACAAAAGTTAGTGTGCAGGAGATAATATTGATTGATATTATGTGGCTTGTAATCCAAATTGCACTTCCATGCCTTGTTTATATTAATTGAAATGCAATTCACTCATTATTATTTGTGTGTGATGTTTGCAATGAAGCCCATAAATATATAAATGATTAAGTGAATTTCGATGAGATCAAAATACTATGATCATTTGTCTTTACACATATATTCTAAATATTCATGTTTGAGGGATATTAGATAAGGACATGAAAATTTTTTTAAAGAATATCACTATATGATCTAACTCATATGATGAGTATAGATGATCATGTGGCCATTGATGTGGAGACACTAAAGATAGATAATGGGTGCTCTTCGAAGAAAGAGTTCACTAAATTAATTGAAATGAATCAGTGAATCATGCCAAACTGTCAATCAGTTGGTATGATACCTAACTATCAATCAGGTTAATTCATGTCACGATTATATTTGTGGTCCTTTGACCTCAGATAGTACATATATTTTATAGACGGATGATCATGTTTTGGTTATCACTAAAGAATCACTACGTGTAGGATCTCCAAAGCATCATACATTAGATACGATATAAAGTTCTTGAAATTGATTGTGTAGTTGAGATGATATTGTCTAACCTCAATATTTGAGGAAATTGACTCAAGAAACGAGATGCTAGCAAATCAATAACCGTATATGAGATGATGTTCTTGATGATTTCTTCTATGCATTAGTATCAGCTTGAATGACTGATTAGGACTTTACAATTGACCATTTCCTAAGTCATTTATGAGTCCATCATGGATGAATGATTATATATATATATATATATATATGGTCACCCATGATAGGAACCTTCCATAGGGGACTTTGTTTACATTCCATATCTCCTAGAGCACGTCATGTACTTCACACCCAACAGGCTAGCAACTCAATTGGGTTAGAATAGTCCTTAATTAAATAATCTATATGGTGATATAATAATCAATAAAGTTGGTTGATAAGTGTTATTTGCTGTATGAATTTATTAACTATAGAGATACATGATCTTAGAGCGTCACACACGTAAGGCTATTAACGTTGGTGGAAATAGACATAATTATGACGTTTTGGTGAAAATTTCACATAATCAATTTCTATAAATTGGAGGAAAACAATCATAAATTAAGGTGCAAGCTTTGTGCAAACTCTCCCCTTGCTTCTCTTTATCCCTTAATGAAAGAACATTAAAGATGATATCTAATTGTGTAGATATCGCTAGAGGCTAGATGCTTAAAGAGCTTCAAGAACTCCTTCAATGAACCCTCTAAGTATGGATTTTAATCTATATTAGATGATAGGATTATTGATTCTTGGTGCCTCAATATTTTGAATGTTCAATTTAATGTATTATACTGCATTCAATACTTTGATCAAAATTTGGAGAGCCTATTGAGCATCAGACCCCAAAACCTAGATCCTGATCCTATAGCCATCGAGGTAGAGACACAAAGGATAGATGGTGGGCGCTCTTTGGAGAAAGATTTCACAGAATTGATCTATATGAATCCGTGAATGGTATTATACCTAACTATCAATTAGGTTGATTCATGTCATGGTTGCATTTGTGATCCTTTTGACTTTAGACACCAAAGACATCTTATGGATGTATGATCGTGTTTTGATTATGAATTAGGAATCCCTAGCCACAAGATGTCTTAAATGTCATATATTCGATACGACATGAAGTCTACAAAATCCTTGGCCCTCTGCCCTCGATATTTAAGGAGATTGACTCAAGGAATGAGATGTAATGAAATCCTTAACAAAGGTAATGGAAATATCAAAGAAGGAGTTCCTGATGATTTTCTACACACATCAGTACTAACTTGAGTGACCGATTTGGGTTTCATAGTTAACCATACCCTAAGTCATTCATGAGTCTCATGTAATTGAAGGATTATACATACATGGTAATCGATGACGGAAAGGTTTCATAAGTGAGTTCTTACATACTCCATATCTCCTAGAGTACGGGAAAGTCCCAATAGGGTGGTAGTTTAACCTAAGAAGGGGGGTGAATGATGTTTATGTGTTATTTAAAATTATTAATCTCTACTTTTCTATTTACTAAGATTTTTTGGTTAATCACTCACTTCTTTTCCTCTCGATGCACCAAATATTATTATACTGGTTGGGGAGACCTAATGTTCCTTAATCCAGTCTCGAGTACTATAGACTCGGAGCCTCAATCCTCACCAAATGAAACCTAATCCTCTTACCCCTCAAATGGGTGAAGGACAATGTTCAAATACAAGGATTTAGATTTGCCCCTAGCGGCAAACCTACCACTCACCTTTACCTGTCCCTATGGCACTACCCTCTAGGCCTCGACCTCCTTGGCTCCTGGATGCCCTGACTCCCTCAGGCTGATCTCCACATGATCACTCGTCCCTTCACGCCCTGTCGTGCCTCTTTCGCTAGTACCGCCGACCACCGGTAAATTGAGACCTCGTCTTCAGGCTCCACTTGGTCTTCCCGCTCCCGAAGTCTTGACTCCTTCTTGTCTCAATGAATGAGACGCTCACGTCCTCCACATGTGTAAATGCAATGATATGGTTATCTAAATGCTGCAAGCTATATGAGATGACGATAGAAAATAGGTGAGGGTGAGGTTAAAGGAAAATGACACAAGACTCCAAACTTCAGGATTTGATTCTCTAACCTAGGGTTGACTTTTGACCTAAGGTTGATGTTGATTGAGAAGGGTTGACTTTACTAAAGGTGGAATTTCTGCTAAAGTTGACTTTCTTACTTGAGTTGACTTTCTGTCAAAGGTTGACTTTGCGACTTATGTTGACTCTGAGTTGACTTTTGACCTATAGTTGACTTTCTGGACTTCTGTTGCCTCTACGTTGACTTTTGACCTAGAGTTGACTCTCTAGACTTCTATTGACTTTAGGTTGACTTTTTGACCGTCAGGGTTTACTTGACCTAAGGTTGACTTCTGACTAAATAGGGTTGACTTCTGACATATCAAAGTTGACTTGTATGACTTGGGTTGACTCTTGACCTAGGGTTGACTTCTGACTTAATAGGGTCGACTTCTAACTTATCAGAGTTGACTTGTATGACTTGGGTTGACTCTTGACCTATGATTGACTTCTGACTGAATAGGGTTGACTTTTGACTTATATGAGTTGACTTGTATGACTTGGGTTGACTCTTGACCTAGGGTTAACTTCTAACGGAATAGGGTAGACTTCTGACTAACAAGGTTGACTCTACCTAATTTCCACTTAATAGAATGAACTTAGCACTATATAATTTAACCTGGGCTCAGTGAAGAAAATAGAGATAATGTTACAAATAGAAAGAGCTTAGTAAATGACTAATCTAGAAATAAATTCAGTGTGGAGGACGAACTTTAATTCAAACTAGGTAACCGATGAGATGAAATAAATGGAATACCTCTAAACCTTGACTGTGAATGTCATACTGCTGAACTTTAAGATAATCAATAATATAGTTATAGAGATTGATCAAATCTTAAATGAAGTACCTCGATGATGTGGGTGAGCTTCAGCTGTATGCACAATGGACTAAACAATATTCGAGAGGAATTAACACAGAAATTAAAAGAAGTACATACACACTAATTAGATTAAATCCCACAGTGAGCAACTTGATAAGTAATAATCAAAAAATAAATGAAAATGTCTACTGATTGTGAAAATGACTAACCAATCCTGAAATGAGATAACTCAATGAAGTAGATGACCTTCAAACAATAAACGGATTGGATACCACAGTGAATATCAAGCAACCATTGTTATTTAAATTACTGATAAGTAAACTGAAGATGGCAAATTATAACTTCTATACCTCTATTAGTATCACGTTGACTGTGACAACAGTCTATCAAACAAGACAGCAATTTATGTAAATCAGTAGAACTAACTTATTGCAAGCTGCCTATTTACACAACAAAGAAGAAGACTAAGACACTAACTATTTATAATGTAAACTAACTGTAGTAAGACTAATTTAATCGTAGAGGAATGCAAAAGATTAAATTAACACAACTGATGGGATATTACGAAAGAATAGAAAATAAATGCCAGTCTAGTATATCTAAATTTGAGAAATATGTGTTTATATCAAATGACGACAGATTAGATGAGTATACGTGATATAGAATGATTCATGTAGATAACAAGAGCAGTGACTGGATATATAGAATAGGTTTTATCTACCAAGAACAGAAATCAATAAATATTTGTTAATCAGATATCTCGCAAAAAAGCTTGAGGTTTGGAAAACGATTAAGGAACCAAGGAGAACAGATAACGAAACACAAAAATAGAAATTACAAAAAGGTTCGAGTTCAAGAATGTAGAGCGCTACCTATAGAATTTAGGAATGACAGATTAAATAAGAAAAATGATCGATGAAGTAGAAAATCAATACGAATAGAAGTTTTATGGATGTTCAAAAAACAGATCGGAAGGAGTTGCATAAACTCAAAAGTTAAGAGTAAGAGAGTAACCAAGACCGGCTTCTTGTTATCAGGTGATTGCTGAAG
Source organism: Lemna minuta (assembly GCA_024174645.1). Classification (NCBI taxonomy): domain Eukaryota; kingdom Viridiplantae; phylum Streptophyta; class Magnoliopsida; order Alismatales; family Araceae; genus Lemna; species Lemna minuta. Next base: position 7,594,152 of record CM044108.1, read on the forward strand.
AAATTTCTTCAATCGGCGTTAGAAACAATAGAGAGCGTTTTCCGTCTGTCTCCATGAGAAAGAATATAAGGAGCACAAGATTTCATCTTCACGATCACCAGCACCTGAAAATCGCTTTTGCCCCCTTTTTGATCTCCAGCCGATTTCCTTTTTATCTCGATTTCAACTTCAAAACTCGCAACCAAAAATTTTAACCCTAGAAAATGAAAACCTAAAACTTTAAGTAACTCGATAAAAATGACTGTAATTATGATAATACCCTAATAGATATCTATAGGAAATAATAGTATTACCAAGCCTATAGATATGTTGAGCTTATATATATAATGAGCCCATATATATATTGAGCCTATATATTACCAAGCCTATATATATATATATATATAGATATATGCATATCTACATATTCTGGCAGTAATAATATAAAATTAAGTAAGCTCATAGTTTATATAAAATTAAGTAAACTATATCCATCTATCTATCTATCTATCTATCTATCTATCTATCTATATATATATATCTGTTTATGCATCTATTAATGAGACTATGTAACTGGATATGTATGATAGAACACCAAAATGAAACATGGGAAGATAGTGACTGCATGAGGCAGTAAATTCCTGGAAAAAAAAAAGTCTTCATGGACACATTAGTAGGTTAGTGGAAAATAATCAAGGGAAAATAATAGTAGTAATGATTAAAATTAATAACATACAATAAACAATCTATGAAAATTAATTCCTCCATTTGTGACGATGGCAATTCAAGATTAAATGCTTACGTCAAAACTAACGCTATAATAGTACGTGGTGTAGCTTAGCACCCAATGGGTTGACAACTCAACCTATCGGTTGGGTTAAATCAATATTTGATTAATTAATCAATATGTTGATGAGGATAATTAATTAAGGTTTACCAATAAGGTGTTATTTGGTCTATAGAGTTATTAACATGTGAGATATATAGACTTAGAGGGTCACACACATAACGTCTATAGATGTTAGTGGATATAGACATAATTATGAGGGTTTTTAATGAAAAAATCTCATACCAAATGTCTATACATAGGGGGAGAACAACCATAACTCAAGGTGCCCATATAAGCCTTGTGAAAATTCTCTATTTTCTTCTCTTTCTCTCTTGGTGAAGAGCTTTGAAGAGGAGATCCAACCATCAAAAGACCGCGTGGATACCGCTATAAGCTAGACACTTGAACAACTTCAAGAACTCCTTCAAGGAAACCTTGTAAGTATATTTTCTCATACATACCAGATGATAGTATCATCTATTCTATATGGCTTGGTGTTTTGAATATCCGATTCAATGTATTCTACTGCATTCGATGTTTTGATCAAAATTTTGAAAGTTTATCAACCTCAAAACCCAACAATTGGCGATGAGTTTGTTCTTCCTCTCTCTTGTCGATAAGTTATATCCATGTGCTTATATTTTGGTTACACTCTCACATTTTTTATGAGTCATGTCGATGCCACGACATAGGTGCCTTTGGAAAAAGTCAAGTTGAGTTAGACGCAAAATATAACCAAAATATATTAGATAATTCTTTATAGGACATAATCATTCTTAAAACATGTTTGGCCTTTAAGAAGTGGATATTCTTATAATTAAAGTATAATTTGTGCCTAAACATGGTAAATAATGCATAAATTACTTAGTGTCTTATTAGTGTAGACATAATCCTTCATCTATGTGAAACTCATGAATGATTTATGGTATGCTCAATTGTCAAGCCATATTCAATCGCCCAAGTTTTAGTACTTATGTATGAAAGAAATTATCATGAAAACCTTTTGCAATATTTTCACTTCATTGCCCAATGATTTCATCACATTGCATTCCTTGAGTCAATCTCCTCTAATATCAAGGGAAGACGATCTCATCTTGACCACACAATCAACTTTAAGGACTTCATAGAAAATATAATTGATAACATTTTGGAAATATCATATTAAAAATACAATTATCCATCCATAATATGTCTTTGGTATCTCAAGTCAAAAGATCACATATACAACCATGACATGAATCAACCTAACTGACAAGGATTCATATGGATCAATTAAATGAATTTTTTATCCAAAGAGTACCCACTATATATCATTAATGTCTCCACACCGATGGCTTCAAGATTAACCATGCTCATCATATGAGTCAGATTAAATAATGATATTATTTCTAAATATCTTGATGTCCTTGTCAAATATCCCTTGAATAAGAACATTAAGAACATTTGTTCAAAGAGTAGTGATAGTTGTATTATGATCTTCTCATAACTCACTTAGTTATTGCATGTGCTCATTTTCTTCATTGTAAATAGCACACAAGAAAAAAGGATGAATAAATTTCATTTCAATTATTATAAATAATAAATGAAAATGTGAATTAAATAATAGGCCACAAAATTTTTTGGATCTGATGCTCGATAGGCATTCAAATTTTTGATAAAAATGTGGAGCGTAGAAAAATACATTGAATTAGACATTCAAAACATCCAAGAAATGATTATATCATCTAATAGATATTGGAATCCATACTTACAAGGTTTCCTTTGAAGGAGTTCTCAAAGTTGTTCAAGTGTTCAGCTTCTAGCAGTATCCACATGATCGTCAAACGATTGGATTTCCTCTTTAATGCTTTTCACCAAGAGAAAAAGAGAAGCAAGGAGAGAGTATCCAAGAGACTTGCACATTGAGTTGTGGTCCATTCTACCCATATTTATAGATTTTGGGTTTGTGAACTTTTCACAAATATCCTCATAATTATGTCTAAATCTATCAACATCCATAGACCTTATGTGTGTGGTCCTTTGGGTCTCTATATCTCGTTAGTTAATAACTCCATAAACTCAATAACTCGTATTGGTCTTTCGTGTCGTTTGTCTTTTGTGTCTACAAGATGTCTTTTGTGTCTTCAAGATGTCTTTGGTGTCTCAGGTCAAATGGCCACATACACAACCATAACATGAATCAACCTAATTAGCAGTTAGGTATAATAACATGTAGGGATTCATATGGATAAATTAAGTAAACTCTTTCTCTAAAGATCACCCACTATCTATCATTAGTGTCTCCGCACCGATGGCCAGATGATTAGTCATACTTATCGTATGAGTCAGATCAGATAGTGTTATTCTTTCCATATAATACAATGTCTTTGTAGAAAACCTCAAGAAAAGGAATGTTTAAAGGACTAATGATCATTGAATTATAATCTTATCATAATTCATGTAGCCATTGCATATTCTCATGGACTTAATTTTAAACATCATACAAGAATGACAAAAAAGATCATACAATAAAGTTCATTTTAATTAATAGAAATGAGATAAATGGAAATATGATTTGGCTAATAGGCCACATAATATCCATCAATACTATCTATCAAGTGAAAAATATAAATATATTAGAAAATTAGCTTAAACCCCCCCCCCCCATCCCTCCTAGTTGCATCATTGACATTAGAAAACTATTGGGACTTAAACTAATATCCAATTACTCCAATAAAAGCACTCATTTATACGAAATATTGTCCCTTAAACATCAATGTTTCTTCTTATAAATTTTGTATAGCATATTTTGGCAAGGAAGAAGAAATTCCAGATATAATTATTGAACTTATCATGGTGACCATTTAGTTGTGTGCAGATAAATAAAGAGAATGCTATTAAGACAAGTCTACAACTGGAGTAAAAATCAACGTCTGATAAAATTTATGAGAAAATTGAGTGCAATATTTAATTCTAGAGCATAGATTTCTTGTTCTTACTCTGACAATCAAATTGAAGAATTTTATCTCCAAGTTCCTACATTTCATTGACGCGATTAACATTTTATAACCATATTCAATATATCATTTTCCAGGTAACTTATATCTAGAAGCATGATACTATAATTTTGAAAAGATAAAATTCAAGGGAATAAATTCAAATACAAAATTCACCCCTTCCTTGGTGGTTCTCAATGACTTAGTTTTAAGAATTTTTCAGTTTTACAAAATTTTAGGACTATTTCTTACTTCTAACCCCTACAGCAATATTTTCAATGTTTATAGGTTAAGATCTAGTTCTTCCTCCTATAATAGTTTCATCTTGGAATATGTTTTAGACCATGGAAATCGCCCAATTTCTTAGTGTTACAACTGTCGCTGATCGACCAATACATGCCTTCTAGGGTTGAAGGATGCAGTGTGACATCGTCATGTTGCATGACGATGGTGAAATCTTCATCGTTCTCGCTCATACCTTCTACTCATGCTGCATTATTTGATTAATGAGTTCAAGCACGGAATGATCTAATTTAGAGAAAATCGATGTTTGATCTCTCTCTCTCTCTCACACACACAAATAACCCTTCTCCGTGGTCGGAAAACCGAATATCTTTGACCGCGTCGATAGATAGAGATGGGCTCGAAAGTCTTATCTTTGGACGCGTGGAATCCACGGGCTGCAGACCCCACTTCCTGCGACTTCGGCCTCCGAGAAACTCAACACGGGGGAAGCTCCCCTGAGCAGGGGGTGTAAATTGTACGGGTTGGGATTGATCTTTTCATGATGGGAGAAAGGGATCGCTGGAAGCCCTCCGAGGGTCACCCATCCGAGGACATCGATTCTAGGTCTGGTCGATCTGTCCTTTGATTGCAATTATCTTCACCTTTGTTTCTGGTGGGAACGTTTGTTTTGCATCTGCGGATTGGCAGAGATTGGTATTTTGCCGGGGTCATCACTGGGTTCGTCGTATAATTCCTAAAATTAGTGAATCGACGGAAGTTCAGGTCTTCGACTGCTTACCATTTTGGGATTTTCCGAGTTGGAAAATTTTTCGGCAAAACATTAATATTTTTATGATCCCTTGATCCGCATCTTCTTCATTTGGCATACGGAGAGCCAGCCTAGTAGAATTTTCCTGCTGGATTTCTTCTCTATTTTCTGGTTCGTTCATATTTTATTTGATGTCTGGGTCCTCTGAATATGGTCTTGCCTTCATCATGTCTATCAACTTAGGATTTTTCATGGATTTCAAACGGAAGTTGCTGAGAAATTCAATTTATTTTACTCAATAGCTGTATCTACCACCACATATCACAAACTGCAAAAATTAAATCAAACAGGTGTTTCTAATTTGGCTATGAAATGGAGAAAATCATCGGGCGAGTAATCCTCTGAAAATTAAGCTTTCTGCTGAATTCAATGAGCTCATTGAATTCGGTTGTTTTGGGATCTTTGAGAATTTGAAAGCGGGTACGCTAATTTTTGCCTTTTATTTCTCACGAACTTAGTGATCGTATTTTTCCTAACTTGATTTTTAAAAATTCATCTTTTTCTTAATAGTCATGAAGTCATTGTAATTGCCTTATGAATTAAATCGAATAACGTGTCTCTGAATTTAAAAGATGATGAAATATTTTGTTTGAAGACAAGCTCTCTGTTGTTAACATCCCGGAAGGTTCAATCAAATGTTACCATAATTTTGTGATCGTGCATCCATACTGGCATGCATCGATGAAAAATAACTTTTTTTAGATTTCTTTGCTTTATCACTATACTCCTTGACTTCCCTATTTGTGAGTATACGCTTATGGGTTCCACGTCTATTACTGTTAGCTTACCTCAATAACCCTATTTAAGCCCAATTTATTGGGAGAATTAGGATTCTCATCTTCTATTATTCTCTTGGTCCCTGTCTTTTTTCTTCTCTTTTCAGCCAGCAGAGCTAGAGTTGGGGTTAGAGTTCACAATCTACTTCATTATTTAGTTCAGTTTTCTTTGTCTCTTTCTGTGCAGTCAGAGGGTTGAAAAAGGGGTTAAGGACTCGACTGCTGCTCGTAAAGTTCAAAAAGCTGACCGAGAGAAGTTGAGGAGGGACCGACTAAATGAACAATTTCTTGAGTTGGGAAACTCCCTGGGTAAGAAAGCAGTCATTAACTATTGTGATTATGGAGTGAAATAATGGAATGTTTATTATGATGGAAATAAAATTGTTTCACGGCTTGAACATGCTTCGACAGATCCTGAACGTCCGAAGAATGACAAGGCCACTATTTTATCTGATACGATACATATAATGAAGGATTTGATGGCTCAGGTGGACAAGCTGAAATCCGAGTTCACGTTGCTCTCGGAGGAATCATCCGAGGTGAAGATATACTCCAACTCTTCTAATTCCATGAAGATTATGAGGTTTCACTTTAAGGCTATGAGGTTCTGAGGTTACAATAAAAAGTTATTTAGTTCAAACCGTTTCTATTTGAGTTTGAGGCCTGAGTAAATTTTGACAATTTAACCAAGTTTAACTTCTGTCATTGTTTGTCTTCACAGTTGACGCAAGAGAAGAATGAACTTAGAGAGGAAAAGACTGCATTGAAGTCCGAGATAGATGCTCTTAATGCTCAGTACCAACAGAGGCTGAGAGTCGTGTACCCATGGGCTGCAGTGGATGGGTCTGTGGTAGTGGGCCCACCCCAGCCATATCCATTTCCCATGTCCATTCCTGTTCATCCATCAATTCAGCCATACCCATTCTTCCATGGTCAACCCCATGGATCTGTTCCCAGCTTATACATGGCCAGTTCATACCCAAGCAATCCTCACAGTTCCCAGTCGGGAGGGAAGAACAATGATCTTGAAAAAAACCTGACGACATTAGTGATGTGGCCACGGAGTTGGAGCTCAAGATGCCGGGGTCAACTCTGCCGCCATCTGATTCTCTGGCCCGCCGCCAGGTATTTATTTTTCAGTAGATATACTTGGTCTGGGAGTTGAAGAGTAGTATCATCTTGGCCTGGTGGAAATGATTAGGTTAAGAAGACTGGAGGTGCTTCTAGGCAGGCCAGCAGCTCAAGCAAGTGCTCTTCCTCTTATGGTGTACCGGACAGCTCATCCGATGGCTCTGTTGACTGAGAATTTGCCTTGAAATGTTAACTGTAAAATTCTGGTTAGTTTATTGTTGTACATCATAGAAATGAATTGATTCACAGCTAGCTCGTGTAAGATAATTGATGAGCTCGGAAGACATGTCAAAAGATGAATTTCGAGAGGGGGGACAAATCTCAGGAGCTCTGGTGAATTCAAGAAGATGAGAGAGTTATGAGGACGCGATGTGGGAAAACTTGTACATGAATCAAAGGTGTTTTGGTTTGATTCTGCCACGCGCCGAAAGATCAGGGAATGATAGGCATTCCATGAATTTAATGCCCAACATAGAGCAAGAGAGATCAGGCTTTGGATATATCTTAGAAACCTATCTCAAAGATCAGGCTTTGGACATGCAGCAGCTCTGTGGGCCACTTGGAGGGGAGATGAAGGGAGACAAATACCCGTCTAAGAGACGGGGGAAGCTCAATCTCTCGGCCAATCCAATCTCAGTCTCCTACAGCTGTCACGCTTCACGTTTTCGCACCCGTGGGGCCCAAAAAATATTCTTTTCACGTACGTTATGAAAGACCAAAACTCTCAAGCAAACTTGAGAGAGTGAAACTTACCCGATGACCGACACAAAACCCGACACATGCTCTCTCTCTCTCTTTCTCTCTCCCTCCCTCTCCCTCTCTCTCACTCTCTGTATCACCCTCTTCCTCAGTCCCTCTCCCTCTCCTTCTCCCTAGTTATCTCTCTCTTACTCTCGCCCTCTTCTTCTCCTTAGTCATCCCTCGGTCACTCTCTCCCTCTTCTTCCCCCTCGTTCTCTCTCTTTCTCTCTCTTTCTCTCTCTCTCCCTCTTTTTGGTTTCCCTCTGTCTTCTTCTCCGTAGATCTGTCTCTCACTCCCCCTCCCCCTCTTCCTCAATCCTTTTACCTCTCTTCTTTTCCTTCTCTCTCTCTCTCTCTCTCTCTCTCTCTCTCTCTCTCTCTCTCTCTTCCTCTTCTCAGTCTCTTTCCGTCTTCTTCTCCGTAGATCTCTCTCTCACTCCTCTGCCCCCTCTCCCTCAATCCTTCTCCCTCTTTCTCTCTCTCCCTCTTCTTGGTCTCTCTCCGTCTTCTTCTCCCAAGACCTCTCTATCTCTCCCCCTTTCCCTCTTCCTCTGTCCTACCTCTCTTCTTCCTCTTCTCCCTTCTTCCCTCTTCCTCTGTCCTACCTCTCTTCTTCCTCTTCTTCCTTCTTCCCTCTTACTCAATCCCTCTTGATGAGCATGGAACACCCGGTTGTTGAAGCACATAATTAAACACTCATTTATTCATAGAAACCAACCAAATCAATTCTAATGATAATTTCAATCAAGTATAATTGTAAATAAGGGTGATTAATGATTAAGGCATGGTCATTTAAACTTTTTAAGTCACATGCTTGTGTATTACAAATAAAACTAAATCTACTCGAAAGATAACTAAAAGCAAGTAAAATGGTGGATATGGGTAGAATCCACATGGAACTCAATCAACGAAAAGAGATGAAACTCAGTCAACTTTAATTAAATCAAAGGACAAATATAGTGAAAAACTTTAAAAGAGGGAGAATAAAGGAATCCAATGAAACAAATCATGCATCAATTAGAGTTGAAACAAAGGAGATATCAAAGAAAATCACGATTGCAAGAGAGAGAAAATCAGAGTAAAACTATTGAAGATATACAAAAAATCCTACTCCTACTCCTAATTTAACAATAAATTCACCATCTAGTACAAGAAGATGACCCTCTAATACACGAGAAATTCAATTACTAACCCAAAGGCATCATGGAAATGATCCTCTATTGTTGGATCAAAGGCTTTAGATAATGATTCTTCAACATTGGCTGTCAGTATTCAAGCATAAAATCCTCATGCCTTTCAAAGACTATTTGGAAATTTTACATAATCTCACACAAAAACATGAAATAAATGCAAAATCATCACTAATTAGGTGAAAGAAACAAGTTTGGTGAATAATAAGGTCTCTAGAGCGCAAGCACAATGGATGATAAGGTTTTTAGGATTGAAATAGCCTTAAACGGGCCATTTCAAGTCTAAATAATTATATTGACCATTTAGTGGATGCATTGGTTGCCATCACACCGTGTGTCCCAAAAAAACTAAAAATAAACCCCAAAAATCAAGATAAAATATTGGACTGATCTAAAATTACTTGATCTCACATTTCTAGACCAATGGGCAGCTCATATTGTGATACATTGGAGACTATTTGCGCAAACAAGACAACATCAACAGCACAGTTGAATCTTTGAGTCAATGTTTTCTTTCCAACAAGGTGATTATCCCTTCAAAATCATTTTGTTCATCTCTATGCTCTTATGGAGAGTGGTCTCTTTGTCAACCACCCACGCCACATTTGCACGCATTGGAATGATGTCACGAGGAGCTTACCACTAGAGAGACATGGCCATCCTTATTTTTGAAAACTTAAAAAAAAATTATAATGGCTATGTTTATCTAAGTTAGTGGGAGAATTGTGTCAAATGGGCAAACATCATCATTCTACTTACCGTACTCATGACTCTATTCCATGTTATTGTACCTTTGACCAAATTCATTGCCATGTTTGGGGTCCTTGTTGTGTTCTATCTCCTTCAAGCCATATTTATTACATAGTGTTCATTTACGATTATCATTGAGTTAGCTCGAAATATCTCATTAAAGACTATACGCAAGTTCTTGGTAATGCCAATTTACATATTAAATCATTACCAACATTCCACCAAATATTATTCAGACAAACAATGCCTTGGAACTTGTTCAGAAAACCTTCTAAAAATTTTGAGTTGAACATGGAATCATTTTGGCCAATTAGGGTTTGATAGTTTATCATACCCAAAGTCATTTGAGTCTTATGCAGATGAAAGATTATTGATATATGATAATCGATGACGGAAAGGTTCCATAAGGGAGTTCTTATATACTCCATATCTCTTAGGGTACATGGTGTAGCTTGGCACTCGATGGGCTACCGACTCAACCTATTGATTGGGTTAAATCAATCCTTAATTAATTAATCTATAAGTTGATGTGGATAATTAATTAAACTTGACCAAGAAGGTGTTATTGGGCCTAATGAGTTATTAACTAGTGAGATATATGGACCTAGAGGGTCATACACATAAGGTCTATAGATGTTAGTAGATATAGACATAATTATGAGGGTTTTTATGAAAAATCTATATACCAAATGTCTATAAATAGAGGGAGAACGACCACAATTTAAAGTGCCTATGAAAGCATTGTGAGAATTCACTCTTTTATTATCTTTCTCTCTTACTAAAGAGCTTTAAAGAGGAGATATCACTAGAGGCTAGACTATTGAATAGCTTCAAGAACTCATGTAAGTAAGCTTTCTCATATATACTAGATGATAGGATTATCTATTCTTGGTATCTCAATGTTATGAATATTTGATTCAATATATTCCGCTACAATCAATGTTTTGATCAAAAATTTTGAAAAGCTTATCGACTATAAAACCCAACACTAGGTCCATATATCTCACTAGTTAATAACTCTATAGACCTAATAGCACTTTATTGGTCAACCTTTATTAATTATCAATATCAATATATTAATTAATTAATCAAGGATTGATCTAACCTAATCGATAGGTTGAGTTGCTTACCGTTAGGTGCCAAGCTACACCACCTATTCTAGGAGATATTAATGGATATTATGTGGCCTATGAGCCAATCACACTTCCATGTATCTTGTTTATGTTCATTGAAATGAAATTTATCCATTGTCATTCTTGTGTGATGTTTGCAATGAAGTCCATGAGCATATGTAATGATTAAGTGAATTATGATGAGATCATAATATACTGATCACTAGTCTTTAAACATATGTTCCAAATATTCATATTTATGGGATATTGTTAAAGGACATCGAACTATCCGAAGAGAAGTGCACTATCTTAGCCGATTTATTTGATGAGTATGGTTGATCTTGTAGCCATCGGTGTAGAGACACTAAGCATAGATAGTGGGTGCTCTTTGGAGAAAGAGTTCACTGAATTGATTCATATGAATCTCTAAATGGTAATTATACCTGATTGTCAGTCAAGTTGATTCATGTCATGGTTGTGTATGTGGTCCTCAGACTTGAGACACCAAAGACATCTTGTGAATGGATGATCGTGTTTTGATTATGACTTACCAATCCCTAGACATGGATATTGACGAGACGGGACCGCGAGATCGTTGATTTCACACGCTCTCATGTCAAAAATATTTCTGAATTTACCAATTTAAATATTTAATAACAAATAGAGGGGTATAATGGTAAATAAGAGTCGAATCCACAGGAAATTAAGGTATTTTCGAGAGATCTTTTAGAAATTGATCAAATTGGACGATGAATTGAGGTGAGAAATTAGGGAAAATGGTAGATTTAGAAATATAACTCAAAGATGTATCCACGGAATCAAAAATCACTCGATTTGGATTAGTAATCACGGAGAAATCAAAGAGTAAAGTGAGATGAAATTTCTAAAAATTGGAAGATTAAAAACCGAAATTAAAGACTAAATTAAGCTAAATTACGATTCTAAATTACAAATTGATGATACATGACAATAGATTAGAGGTAAAATAAGTATTCTAACCCGAGATAACGATCGAATCGATCCAATTGATCACCGGATCGACGGCTATTCATTCTGCGAATTCGAACATGAGCATCGGTGTTCAAGAGACAAATTCTCCTTGATCGATCGACAAAATCTCACTTTTAATCACTCTGTGGACGCGGAATCGAGTCTAGAAGAGATTAGAAGTGAGAGATTCAAGGATAGAGAAGTGTAGATAGATCAATTTGATGAATACATCCGAGAATGTCTTAAAAAATCAAAGAAAGCCTCAATTTATAGGCGAATTGGGCGTAACCGTCCGATTGATGCGTTTAATCCTCATCAACGATCCGGATTAAACGCATCAAGATGAACTGTTATGAATATATCGTGGCCGTTAGATCACGATGGACGCTCCAGATGCAGCATGCGTTTATGCGTTATGAAACACGTGAAAACTAGTCGAAAATAAATTCTTAAAAATCGAAAATAAATTCGGAAAATTCTATAAAAATCCCTAAAAATTAGAAAATTCATAACTTTCAAAATACAACACCAAATTAATCCAAATTTCTTTCATTTGATCTGAAATTTAATTATCTATCATTCTAAAAAGTCAAATTATTTAAATAACAAGAGATTTAATTCTTATTTCAAAAATACATTCATTTCTTTAAGATTTTAACTTTAGAAAATTAAATGAATGTTCATAAAATTGATTACTCTTACTATTTAACTTTAAAAACTAATTATAATCTCAAGTAAAGATAGGTTATAAAATCATTTATCTTTAATTCGTCATAACTAACCCTAAATTAAAGCATTTTGAGATTATAACATAAAATTGCATGAAATGATAGAAATGCACTCAAAGTATGATAACATGCATACAAATGGAATGTTTTATACCTTAATTTGTATTAATAATCATGTTTTATCATGTTAAGATTGCATATTATCAGATATCTAAAATGTCATATATTAGATATGACATGAAATCCACAAAGATGATTGTGTAATCAAAATGAGATCATCTGCCCTTGGTATTTGAGAAGATTGACTCAAGGAATGAGATGCGATGAAATCCTTGCCTAATAAAGTAGAAATATTGGAGAAGGAGTTTAGGATGATTTCCTACACGCATTAATATTAACTTGAGTGACAGATTATGATTTGACAGTTGACCATACCCTAAGCCATTCATAAATCTCGTGCAGATGAAGGATTATACATGGTAATCGATGAAAATAAGGTTCTATAAGTAAGTTCTTACATGCTCTACATCTCCTAGAGTACATGATGTACCTAGGCACAGAATGGGTTGGAAACTCAACCTATTGATTGGGTTAAATCAGTCCTTAATTAATTAATCTATATGTTGATATGGATAATTAATTAATATTTACCAATAAGGTGTTGTTTATTCTATAAAGTTATTAACATGTGAGATATATGGACCCATATGATCACACACATAAGGTATATGGATGTTGGTGGATATAGACATAATTATGAGTGTTTTATATAAAAAAACCGCATACCAAATGTCTATAAATAGGGGGAGAACGACCAAAACTAAAGGTGCCCATCCAAGCCTTATAAAAATTCTCTTTTTTCTTCTCTTTCTCTATTGGTGAAGAGATTTGAGAGGAGATCTAACCATCCGGAGACCGTGTGGATACCACTAGAGGCTAGACACTTGAACTAGCTCAAGAACTCCTTCAAAAGGAAACCACTGTAAGTATGTTTTCTTGTACATACTAAATAGATACGATCATTTGTTCTTAGTATCTTGGTGTTTTGAATATCAGATTCAATGTGTTCTACCGCATTTTATGTTTTGATCAATACATAGTTTTCAATGACGAAAAGGTTCTATAAAAGAGTTGTCATATACTACATATCTCATTAGTACACGATATAGCTCTGCACCTAATCGGGCTGGTAACTCAACATATCGATTGGGTTAAATTGATCTTTGATTAATTAATCTATATATTGATATGGATAATTAGTTAAGGTTGACCAATAAATATGTTATTAAGCATATTGAGTTGTTAACTAGTAAGATATATAGACCTGAGAGTGTCTGAAACATAAGGTCTATGGATGTCGGTGGATATAGACATAATTATAGAGGATTTTTATGAAAAATCTACAAACCAATTTAGTCTATAAATATAGGGGAGAACGACCATAAATCAAGGTGCCCATCCAAGCCTTTGTGAGAATTCTCTCCATTTCTTCTGTTTCTCTCTTGCTAAAAGAGCTTAAAAAGAAGATCTAACACTCCAAAGACCATGTGGATACTATTATAGGCTAGTGACG
>CM044108.1:7608478-8064146 GCA_024174645.1 Lemna minuta
ACACACGGTAAAGAGTCAAAATTAATACCTAACTCACTATTTTTATCAAATAATCACGAATTGAGGGGTGCAGTGGTGAATAAGGGTTGAATCCACGGAGAATTAAGGTAATTTCGAGGGATCTTTTGAAATTGGATCAAATAGTACAATGAAATGTGGATAGAAACTAGGGATTTTGATATTTTTGGAAAGAAGACTTGAAGAAAAATCCACAAAATCAAAAATCACTGAATTTGGATCAAGATTCATGGAGAAATCATCAAATGAACATGAGAGAAATTTCTGAAAAATAAAATTGCGAAAAACTGAAATATAAATTTACTCAAATTACAATTCAAAAATGAAATCAAAAGCTATACGAAGGAAGATTAGGATGAAACACGATCCCTAACCCATGATTGCACTCGAATTGATCCAATTAGTCGCCGGATCAAAGGGTTTTCATTTCGAATTCAAAAACATGATCGTTGATGTTCAAGCATATTTGTCTTCCTATTTTCTCAACAAAATCTCACTCTCAAGCACTACGTGGACACGGAAATGAGTCTAGAAGCGATTGGAAGCAAGAGATCCAAGGGATTTGGTGTCTAAAGAGTTCAATTACTCAAATTGCCCTGGAATGCTTTACAATTTCGAAGAACCCCTTTATTTATAGGGTGAATTGGGCATAGCTGTCCGATCATCAATTAATCTTCGATCAATGGCTCTGATGAAACGCATGATTTTTAATCACTACGATTAAGTCATTGTTGTTGGATCTCTGATGGACCGCCGAGATTTCGCCAAGACGTGCGCGTTAAAAGTAACGCATCAAATGTCTGTCGTTCGATCTTGATCGGACAGTCAGATGCATTTTCGTCGGTTTTAATCTCAGTCGTTATAACTCTTTATATCAACGGCTGAGATTAAATCATTTTAAAAACCATTCGCCGACAAATAAAAATGCACCACGTACCACCCCCTCGCCTTAAGTGACGATCAACGGTTATGATGAGACGCGCAATCAAACGCTCCAAATTGTGCCACGTCACCTGCACACTTATAAAATTGATTTTAAATTAGAAAATTAGATTTTAAATTCAAAAAAATTTAGAAAAATCCCAAAAAAATTTATTAAAAATTTACAAAAGTACAAAAAAAATCCAAAAAATTCCTAAAAATTAGAAAATTCATAACTTTCAAAATAAAACTCCAAATTAATCCAAATTTGTTTCATTGGATCATAAATTAAATTATCTATCATTTTAAAAATTCAAATTTAATAAATAATAACATGCTATTTATATACGAATTTACATGATTATTAATGCAAATAAAAGCATTAATTGTTCTAATTATATGCATGTTATCATATTTTAAGTATATTTCTATCATTTTCCATAATTTCATGTTATGATCTAAAAATACATCATTTTATGGATAATTAGGTGTAATTAAACATTATGATTTTTAATCATAATTATAATTGAGATCATAAGTATGTTTCATGATTAAATGATAAGAGAAATGATGCTTATTAACATTCATGTATTTTTATAAAATTATTTTAGAAAATACATGAAAGTATTTATTTAGTTAAAATTCATTCTCTTACTATTTTAATATTTTGACTTTTTATAATGATAAAATTCAATTTTTGATCAAAGAAAAGAAATTTGAATTAATTTAGAGTTGTATTTTGAAATTTATGATTTTTATAATTTTTAATAATTTTCTGGAATTTTTCTAAATTTATTTAACCATATTTTAGGTTTTAAATTAATTAAAAATAATTTAAAAAAAGGTTTGAATTTACCACGCGCTGACGTGGCGGAGCGCTGCCACGTGGCTAAGCGCGGACGCGTGGGCGTGTGACACGTGTATGCGTGACGTGTGCGTGACACGCATGTGTGTGCGTGACACGTATGCGCAATATTTATGTATATACATATTGTTAGATAGTATAAGCATTCCGTAATCGGAATTCGCTAACCGTTAAGTCCGTCTCACCTTATATACCCATCCTTTCCCTTTCTTTTTCTCCGTGTGGGACTATGTTCCACCCTTATTTTGAATTGCAGGTGACGTAGCTGAATATGATGCGTTGGATCAAAGCACATGGATTATCGCGCTTAGATCGCGTGGATGTGGAGTCCACAGGATCATCAATCAATGCACGTGCTGTAAATTGGATTTAAGTGAAGCTTTTGACGAATCACCTGGTGACACGTGGACTCATCTTGATGCACCAATGGAGATCCAACGGACGCGATGAATCGACGCATCTCTTCACAAGATTGACGTGGACACATCCTGACGCTTAATGGCCGATCAAATGGATGCAATTTAATTGCACCATTTTGATCAAACAACGTTTCATCTGGACCGTTGATCGCAATGGACCGTTAGATCCAACAGTTACGCCCAAAATCCTCTATAAAACCGATGTTCTTTGCGAACGGAAACTTACCTTGGATTTTCGAGATTAATCAAACTGTTTAGACACCACAATTCAAGCGTCACTCGATTTCTTTCTTTGCTTGACACCTTTCCGTGTCCGAGGAGCATTTGAAATCGAAAATTGATCGAGGGAGTAAAGAGAAATTACATCTTGAATGCCAATGTTCGTCTTCGAAATCTCGGAATGAATAGCCATGCATTCGGCGATTAATTGGATCATTTCGAGCGCGATTTTGGGATAGATTGCGTGTTTTCATCTTAATCTTTCATTATTTAGCTTTAATTATAAATTTTGATTTGTAGATTAAGTTTTTTTTTAATTTCGTTTTTACTCAAATTTTGCGATCGAATTTTCTCCCATTTTCAAACTTCGATTACTCCCGGAATTCTCATCCAAATCACTCGATTTTTTATTCCGTGGATTCGCAATTAAGTTATCTTTCTTGATATTATAAAATTTCTAATTTCTAAACTGAATTTTCTATCCGATTTGATCAAATTTGAAAGATATTTCTCAAAATTCCCTAATTCTACGTGGATTCGACCCTTATTTACCATCGTACCCTTCAATTCGTGAATTAATCTACAAATTGGTAAGTTTGAACTTCGTTTTGACACGACATCGTGTGTATTCAATGACCATATATATTCGGATCATCAATAAATAACAAGAGATTTAATTTCTATTTCCAAAATACACTCATTTCTTTTAGATTTTGAAACTTAGAAAATTATATGAGTGTATGTAACATGATTTCTCTTATTATTTAATATTAAAAACTAATTATAATCCCAAGTAAATATGGGTTATAAAATTATTTATCATTAATTCATCATAATTAACCCTAAATTAATGTATTTTGATATTATAATAACTTTTTCATACAATGATAGATGAACAATAAAAAATATGATAACATGTATCAGAATGGAATGTTTTATGCCTTAATATGCATTAATAATCATTTTATTATCATGTCTAATTAGCAGGTTATCAATCAGCATTTAATCCTTGATGAACGACTTTGATGAAACGCATATATGCAAAACGTTAAGCTTAAATCGCATGAGTGAGAACGAAGATGGACTGCCGAGATTTTGTCACGTCGCACACGAAGAAGAAATGCATGAAACACTTGCCGTCTGATCTTGATCTAATGCTCCAAATGTGTTCTGTCCATTTTATCTCAGCCGTTATAACTCCTTAGATGAACAGATGAGATTAAATCATTTTAAAAATAATTTGCAATGAACCACATATGCCAAGTACCCCTTCACTTCAGTGATGATGGACAATCACGATTAAATTGTGTGATCGGATGCTTCACACGACGCCACGTCACTTGCGCATAAAAATAAAAGCAAATAGTCACACATGACAAAAATTATTAAAATTCGATGGGTATATAAGTAGTACGCAATTAATGAGATAGTGAAAACCCGAAAAAGGGTGCTTTCTCAGTAATCACATACACACACGAGCACACACGCGCACTCACTCATGTGCGCACATATACTTTGTGTGACACTTGGCATTCTCATACGCCGCCACGTGGCGTCGCAATTTTTTATGCACCACGTCAACTCCCATCAGGCAATAAGAAAATTATTTTTTATTCATTTTAATTCAAAATCAATCGAATTCAATTCATTAAAAAATCATAAAAATTCTAGAAAAATCCCTAAAAAATTGAAAATTCATAACTTTCAAAATGCAACTCCAAATTAATCCAAATTTGTCTTGTTTGATCAGAAATTAAATAATCTATCATTTTAAAAAGTCAGATTTAATAAATAATAATAGAATAATTTTTTTTTTAAAAAATACACTCATTTCTCTTAGAAATTAAAACTTAGAAAAATAAATGAGTATATAAAAAAATTATTTTCTCTTATTATTTAACATTACAATCCAATTATAATCTCAAATATACATGAGAATAATATATTTTAAAATATCTTCTTAAAAATGCATCATTATCCCTAAAATAGTACATTTTAATAATATAGCTTAAAATTGTATGAAATGATAGATATGCACTCAAAATATGATAACATGCATAAGAATGGAAAGTTTTATGTCTTAATTTGCATTACTAACTGTATAATTGCATATTAGCAGTAGCACGAGAATGGGGAAAATTAGGAGAGAAGATGAATGAAAGAGATCAGCTGAATAAGTGATGTAGCCCAGAATGGAGGTCAAGGCTTTATTTTTTATAAAGCTGATAAAGTTCACTTCAAAGGCCCATTTCAAGGTTATTGGGTCATGGAGAATCTCTAGGAGCTGAAAATATTTTCAGAAGATTCCCTAGAGACCCACAATACTTTTTGTCATATCTACAGTGCCGCAACCTATAGAATATCTTTGCTAAGTCCTAGAAATTTTACTTTTTCTTTTGTCAGTTCTATCTTTGACACATGCATGTTGTTAGAGTTATATTTTCAATAATTTTATGTTGTCTTTTCATGGGTCAAATCACTTGGACGACCCTCTACTTTTTTAGGCCTATATAAGGCCCCCATTTTAACCCTTGAGAACACAAGTTGAAGTTATTTCTTTTCGAGAGCTCTGCTTTCTCCCCTTTGAGTGTTCTCCTATTTTGAGAGTGCTCATGTGCTTGTGGATTCAAGTACAACCCCTTGTGGATTCTAGGGTAGAAGAGGTTAGTTTTGTGGACTCAAGGTTTGTGGATTCAAGCTACTATTCTTCGTTGTTCCTACGCTAAGGCTGTGTCAAGTGGTATCAAAGCAAGATTTATCGTTCCTGTTTCAAGTGTTCAAAAATGTCAAAAGGCAAGTTTCATTTTGTTTCTTCTACTACTTATGAGAATTATGACAGTAATGATTGGGATGAAACTCCATTGATAATGATTTCCCTAAGTTTGTTAGCCATCTTAATATTGAAGAGTTTTTTCATTGGCTTTTTCAAGTAGAGGGATTCTTTGAATATAGAGATATTTCAGAAAGAAAAAAGGTCAAGTTTGTTGCTCGTTAGCTTAAGGGAAGTGCATGGGCTTGGTGGGAGCAACTGCAAAGGATGCGTACTCGGTTAAGAAAGGATCCTATTGAAAGCTGGGAAAAGATGAAAAAGTACCTCAAGAGATAGTTTTTGCCACTTGATTACCAGGAGTTCCTATATCAAAAATATCCAAACTACAAGCAATTAGGTAATTCTGTGTCTGATTTTACAAATAAATTTTATCGGCTCCGATCATATCTTGATTTGAATGAATCAGAAGCATACTGATGTAGGATAATTCAAGAAAAATATGATGAATGCAAGAAGGTGAGTATGAGTAAGATGAATACGATAGAAAGGAGAGTGACTTATATGACGATTGGACAAATATATTGGTTTCTAATTAAATCCTAAAATATAAGAGAGGACTTATGAATGATATCACGAATGATAGAAGTATAAATCAATGAAGATATGGTGAAGGATAGTTCAGAAAGATGACTATAAGAATAACGATAATGAGTATGATTGCGAAGAGAAGAAATATGGTTGAGGTTACTTTGGTTTATTTGATGAAGAGTATGAATGACGTGGAGAAGATTTAGTCATGATATTACTAGGATTGGGAATTATCTTAATATTATTTTGGATAATAGTTATAAGATTGAGAACAGATAGAAAGAATGAGTCAATGTTGGACTTACGGATATAAGGACTGAACTTTTATTCACGATAAAAGAAGAGAGGATGAATACCTTGTTTCAGACGTGAAGATAATGCTTTGGATTCACCACGATTTGAGATATCCTTGGACTGCTTCTTTACTTGGAGATGTGTGAAAGGGACAGCAAGGGAGGGAGAATAGATAGGGAGATAGAACTCGGAATGAGGTTAAGGAAAGGAGAATGGAACACGACGAACATGATGAACACAGTAACGTTTTCAACCAAGGAAAACAATTCATTTATCAAAAACAACATGCCTTTATTTCTTACAATTGTCCCTTTTAAAGGGTGAAGAAGATAGAGAAGTTTAGAATGAAGAGATGCCTCGAGGAGGGAGAAGGCAGTTATGGCAGTTATAACATCATTTCGGGATTGGTGCAGTGACATGGAGATACGTGGAATCTCCTTGATCTCGTGTTGGCTTGTGGTAAGTGGGGTGGTTATAGCATCTCCTCATGGAGGTCTTCATGTCTCTTCACTATTCCACATCAATAGGGAGAGGATGCATGGAATCATTTGGATCTCCTAATGATATTTGGCAGTTGTACACGTTGGGAAGGTGGTTACATGGTCGGTTAGTAGCAATCAGACCAAGTCTTCATATTCTTCAGAAGCCGTGAAGATCTTTCTTGATGCGGCTGTCCTCATATTCATCTTAAGTAGATCATGATCTTGATATTCTCTATTCTTGAAGCTTGATTTCACGTGGAACTCATTGACATTAATATCGTGGAGGGTTTCATGTGTCTTTAATGCTTCCATGATGGACGGAGAATGGGATGTGAAAGCTGGTTGATCTTGTGATGATCTTGGAGGTTTTAATAATTAAGAGGACTGTCCATTAGTAGATATCAGATTGAGTTTTCTTCTTCTTCATTAACCCTGAAGGCCTTGTTTAAATGGGAGGTAGTCCTCCTTGTTGGAAGCTTCCTTCATGCTGATTATCATCATATAATTTGTCTTCATAAATGCATGGTTTTATTCATGCATTGGCTTTTGTCTTGAAGTGGAATCCAAAGATAATTTCTTCCATAAATAATAATATATAGATCTCTCCTATAATTCTAACTATGGGTAGGTATTTAAATAAGTAAGGAAATATAACAACAAAGATGTTCCTATTATTTTTGAGATCATTTATTCACACAAGGTAACTATGATATAGTGAATATAGTTTGGATATTGAGGAACCTATACCAAGGTGAAGGTGGTTGACTTGGTCCATTCAAGGAATTCTAAGTATCTAGGGAATAGGATTTAATTTCATATGACCAAGTCAATCTTTAGATCAGTATATAAATGGAGAAGGAGGGAAGATAATTACCTTTGGATCTAGACTCTCTTTCATGTCTTAGAGAGGTCTTCTTCATTCATTTCATGAATGGATAATTTCTCAAACTTGTGAATAAGGAGGAGCATGCTATTTTGTTGCTGTTGAGAATGAGTTCTCTTCCTTAGTTCATACCTAGGCTCACTTGGAACCCTTGTGTTCTTGTGTTGAGATAATTCTCCATCACATACATTATCTCAAGGTACAAGATGGTCTTACTTTAGATTATTAGGAAAAGGCTATCTAGTCAGTCCTTTTATTACTTTACCGATTTGGTGTTAGCTGCTAAACGCGTAGAGGAACTGATGGAAAGAACATAAGAAAAGTTTTTGAAGTCACAGATCCTACAAGGTAGCAACTCTATAGATAATGTAGTATATCTGGTTGTATGTAAAACTCAAAGTAACTGTGTAATTCATGCAGCCCAAAGGAAAATGCTTCAACTCCTTCATTCAACGTTTTTGTAGACCAGAATGGATATGGTTCTAGTATACCATCTAAGAGAATGATGGCTAATTTTGTAGATGAAATGACAAATAATGATGATGTTTCAATGCAAAATGTTGAAGAAGAGGTAGGGCAGCATTGTGTTGTTTGCACAAGATCAACTATAAAAGGCAAGAGATGTCTCCTAAACATTGATGAGAAAGCTAGTGACAATACAATTTCTACTAGTCAAGTTAAAATGTTGGGATTCAAGACCGAACAACTTCGGGAGAGATAAGATGTATATTTAATTCATACTTTTATCATAATTAACTGATATTAATACTTAATTTATGAAATTATGATGCATGTTATCATAGTTTTATGACATTTTCACCATTGGTATGTCATTTCACTTAAGTCCACATTTTTAAATTTTTAGGGTTAATTATGTGCTTTATCGATGTTTGACCTCTTTCAAGGTCAAACAACTTGAAATTAACCATTTTTCTTGAGTTGAATTTTCAAGACTTTAGTGGATGATTGAAAGAAGAGAATGATGGGATGAACCAAACGTCAACTTTGGGGGGTTGACTTAATTTGGCTTTTAAAGTCAAGTTAGACTTATTTTAGTTCATCATATTTTCTTGCTAATGTTTACATTTCAGGTGGCATGACATTAAAGAAGAAGACATTTGTGATCCAATGAAGAAAATTTGAGTCAAAAGGCCTTTTATATTGAAAGTTATGAATTTCTTAAGTTTATTTTGATTTTTTGGGATTTTTACAGGACAAAAATGTAAAAAATGGGTTTATTTGGCGCGGGACCTGCGCGGTGCTGATGTGCCGACACAGACACGTGACAGCACAAGTTGGGCATGCACAGACCCACGTGGGTGCCTACATGAAGTGAAGGCTAAGTGAGCTAAGCTGGTTGGGCCCACCAGCATCGTGGGCTCGAGTATTTGGTAGAAGAAAGTGGGGGCGTCATTAGGCCAATAGGGCGATGCAAAAACTATAAAGGGCTCCCCCTTATAAAGGCATGAAATCTCTATAATTTTTCTCATGCGGGACTAATGTTTGTTTCTGATTTGTAAGCGATGTGCAACTCATGAAGTGTCGGATTAAGTGCGTGAATAGGCGTGCGTTGATCTAGTGGATCTCGGTCCACCAAATCTCGATCAAACGCACGTGATCAATTCGCATCCGTCGATCTCATTAGTAAGATCCAATGGCTAGGACTTAATCTCGCGATCAGCGAATCTTGGAGTCACACGTGGCGACTTGTGGATGCTCTGATGAAGATCAAACGGTGGAAATGAAGTAAAAGGTGGAGCCCACATCGTGGGGACCGTGGCCCCCTTCTCCCATGCTACGTGGCATCATCTGAGCCGTTTGAGTTCTTAAAAAAGAAATGGATAGCCTTGATTCAAATCGCAAAATTCTTCTACAAATTCATGTTCTCTCTTATGGAATTGTAACTCTTAATTAAACATTAAATTGAGGATTTTTGGAGGAAGATTTTGAGTTATTCGTGAATCCTTTGCATCTTAGACTCAATTATTCATGGATTGTGGCTAGAAATTCACGAACATTGTGAGAAAATGTTTGGTATTCACCCCTTGAATGCCAAAATCACATCAGAGAAGGAATCAAAAAAATTTACACCAATCAAAGCAATTTGAGGCTCAATCTTCACGTCAATTGGGTTAGTAGTGTGATACCTTTGTAATCTTCACTTTCTAGATCATTAAGATTAGGTTTAGTTAGGTAATTAGAGTTTTAAGAACCGGAAATTCTTCATTTTCCTCAAATTTGGTCAAGGATTTTTTTCTAATTTTTTAACAAGGATTTCTCCCTGATCTTAAGTCCAATTCTAAAAAATTTGGTTTCATTGGATTCCTTGTTCAGTAAACTTTCCGTGGATATCTAATTCAAAACATTTCATCAAGGTTTAACCCCTCGATTTGTCTTGTGACCAACTATTGTTAAAAAATCAATCTGAATTTGGGCGTTGACTTTCAAGGGCTATTACTACAAATATAGAGTGTGAAATTTGTCAATTTTGGTGTCTTTGTAATCCTCTGATCATAAGCTTTGTATGCATACGTGATTTTTCATATATGAATACCATTTGACCTATCAATTTAAAAGATTTTGATTATGAAAAATCACACTAAATCCAATTGTGCTCTAAAAATCACGATCTTTATATCACTTTCTCTCTAGTTTCTAAAAATATAATTTTTGTAATATTATCTCACCTTTTTCTTCTCTAATTTTAAAGAAAGTCAAAGTAGGGTCACAGTCAATGCGTTTACTTTGACTTTTGACTTTTCTTCTCCAAACACGTTTTCAAAACTCTAAAAAAAATCTTATCTCATATATTAGTATTATTTCCATTGATTATATAGTATGTTCTTTTCTTAAAAACCCAAAGTAGGCTTAAGTTTGACCAAGTCAACTCTTTTGATAAAAGTCAACCATGCTCTCTATGGATTTGACTCGATCTCATCATTGAACTTGATTACTGATGGTTAAATCATCGTGATTTCGAAATTATATTTTTTGATCAATGATTGTATGTTTCAACAATCACACGTTTCATCGCTCGTCAGGGAGCCATACAATACTGATTGGATATGAGGGACTCAAAACCAGCCAAAGGTAACCAAGATATGTCTAATTAGGTGTTCTATTGGCGAGAAGTACATTGATGAAATGCTTTATGATGTTGTTGCCATTACTTTTGCCCACCATCACTTGAAGAAGTCATGTAAATCATATCATGATAGAATTTATTCAGGTAAAAAAAGTACTTATACCTTCTCTAAAAGGCATAAGATACCTATTTTGAAATTGTTACAAGAGGATACTCCTCCAAGGCAAGGGAATATGGAACCGATAAAATTTTATGTACAAGATCATTTTTCAAGCCTGACTTAGAATGAAGGAACAATCATCATTTCGAAGAAGAGGAAATCAAGTCCTACTTCTTTAAGTTCTACCTCTTTAAATGCAGACCAAGTCCAAGAGCATATAAATGTGTTTCCAAATATTGAAGAGATGTTGAAGACCCCAACTACTATGAATAACATCCAGCAATATATAAACCATATAGTTGTTTCAAGTTTGCCAGACTTGCTCCGCTATTGTACTACTGGAAAGGAAAATCTAAATAAACCTATGCAAGTCTATTTGCTGCAAAATGGATTTACAACAGATAGAATATTAGGAAAATCTGGATCTTATATGGTAAGCCAACTTTGGTGATGCCCAATAATCATCAGAACTGCAGATACTCAAATTTGTTTCCAAATATCATTCTCAAGAAAGGGTACCAGCAGATGTGCATACCTAAACAAAGCGAATGGCAAACATCAATTAGGAGCATATTAGAATTTTGTGAGTTGTTGTTCGTGCCTATATAAAAATCAAATCAACTAAGCATTATGCTCTAGACATATTATAAAAGAAAACTATACATGAATTCAAAGATGTACAATTACTTGATCAAGAGTCAAGAATCACTGAAGACACCAACTCCTATTAGCTATAACAAGGCTCTAATTGATTCAACAATATCGGGTTCAGGTATTGCAAATATGTCCCATCACATACCTTGCCCAAAATTGACTCACATTATACAAGATTAATAAGAGATTGCAATTGATCTGGAATTCATAACAACAAGAATCAGCGAATATGTATCGCTAGTTTTACTAGTGCCGATGGAAAATCAAACTTGGAGGATTTATATTGAGAATCAAGCTAACCTAAGATTTTTTTTTCATTGTCTTCATTATATGCTAGGAAGCTTCTACAGGTCATAGATGTATTCAAATATAATTTTGAAGGGTGAATATAATCTCATTTGGGAAGCAAGTATATGTAGTGCGACATTTCAAGCTATGACAATCTTATACAAATTGGCTATCGATCAATTTAAAGAACTGCTTCCATAGGAGAAGAACGATGGTATTCGTTGAATATGTCATTAGTGCGAATGAGAAAAATGAGAACAAGGAGAAGATATGAGCCATCAACAATGTGGATAGCCATCAAAATGAAGGGACTAAGAGAGTTCTACTGAAATTAGAAGGAATGTTTTTGACCGCTGTTCCACTTTTAGAAAACTTAATAATGTTTTTTTTGGAAATGACTGTCATCCTTCTACTATTTGGGTTGGAGCCATCCTACTTGAAGCAGGGATGCATTACCACATGCAAGTGGAGAACAGTGTAATGGGCAAAGAAACAAAATGAACAGCGATGACATGGTCAAATGCAACTGAAGATTTTCTAATCCAACTTTTCGAAAGAAGGCAAACATGAAATACAACATACTACAAGAACTGTCCGAGAATCTTGCTATCTCCAACTTCTTCAATACTGGTCATCCCTATCAATACCATGCAAAAACTAAAGATAACTCAAGGGCGAGTTTATTTCAAGAAAAGGCATCTGATGTAGTCCAAAATGGAGATCAAGGCTTTATTTTTTATAAAGCTGAGAAAGTTCACTTTAGAGGCCCATTTCAAGGTTATTGGGTCACGGAGAATCTCTAGGAGTTGACAATATTTTCAGAAGATTCCCTAGAGACCCACAATACTTTTTTTCATATCTATAGTGCCACAACTTGTAGAATATCTTTGCTAAGTCCTAGAAATTTTACTTTTTCTTTTGTCAGTTCTATCTTTGACACAGGCATGCTGTCAGAGTTATATTTTCAATACTTTATGTTGTCTTTTCATGGGTCAAATTACTTAGATGACCCTCTACTTTTTTAGGCCTATATAAGGCCCCCACTGTAACCCTTGAGAGCACAAGTGGAAGTTATTTCTTTTTGATAGCTTTGTTTTCTCCCCTTTGAGTGTTCTCCTATTTTGAGAGTGCTCATGTGCTTGTGGATTCAAGTACAACCCCTTATGGATTCCAGGATAGAAGAGGTTAGTTTTGTGGACTCATAACCTAACCCTTCTCGAAGAGCAAGTTTTGTGGATTCAAGCTACTTTTCTTCGTTGTTCTTGTGCTAAGGTTGCTTCAATAAGAGAGAGAGAGAGAGAGAGAGAGAGAGAGAGAAACTTCTGATCGAGAGATGAAGAGAAGACGAGCAAAATAGGAAGAATGTGAAGAGGGCGCAATCGGTTGAGGAGGAAAGAGGGAATCATGGAAATGGTGAAGGATGGGGATTGAGAGAGAGAGAGAGAGAGAGTTTGCGAGCGAGGGTGAGTTTGAGATATAAAATAAATACTAGAAAGGGTAAATCAGAGCAAGAAGATAGAGAGTTTGCAGAGAAAGAGATTGTGATAGAAGTAGTGAGGAAGAGCAAGAGAATAGAGGAGAGAAAGAGAAATTCAAAGAGAAAACGATGGATAACAGAAAGAAAGGGGGGAGAAACTGAATGGAGGAAGAGATCACAACAGACACAAAAATAAGACTGCGAGAGAGGTTGCACAGGAGAGAGAATACCCGAAAGAGCGAGAACGAGAGAAATAAAAAGCATGAGATTGAGAGAGAAAGGAGGAAAAAGAGAGAAAAAGAGAGAGGAGGAGATCGAAGTGTAGAAAAAAATCGGGGAAGAGAGCGAGATTAAGAGAGAGAAGACGAGAGTTAGTAAAAAGAAACGAGAGGGAAAAAAGATGTGCAAGGGAAATTATAAAGGAAGAAAGGGAGAAGGGAAGAAGGAGTGAACTGGAAACGTAACTTGAAAGAGCGAGAGAGAGTTCCAAGGAGCGAGAAAAATCATGAAAGAGGGTGACGAAGGATAAAATAGGGAAATTTACAGAGGGAGAGAGGACGAGCGTGAGAAGAGGGAGTGAAAATTTTGGGAGAATGAGAGAAGAGAAGAGTGGGTGTGAGATCAATACAAGAGAGGAAGAAATTGCAGTCGGCGAAAGTATCGCAGGTGGGAGAGCAAGAGTTGGAGAGAGCAGTATGACTAAAACAAGAGAGATAAGGAGTGGGGGAGAAAAAGAGAAGATGAATGGTGATTGAGAAGGTAGCAGCAAATAACCATTGGGATATAATACTATTCGAAGAGGTAAGGAGAAGTTTTGAATGATATTTAGAGACCTCTAACCCCCTTTATATGGGGGAGAGGATCAAATCTAGAGGAACAAAAATGTGAATATGCAAGAAGATGAAAATATGAAGAGGAAATGATTTCTATGAAGAAAAAAAAAATATTTTTTATTTTTTTGGAGGTGGGACAAGAGATGGGAGCTGAATGTGGAAGCGGTCCGGTTATCCAATGAAATGCATTAGCTGGAATGTACAAGGGCTACGGGATGAGAGAAGACGGGGGATAGTGGGTCGTTACCTCCGGGAATGGGGCGCGGAGCTTATACGTCTTCAGGAGACGATGCTGGTTCAGCTTGACCAGCAAACTTGGACGACACTCGGATGGGGAAGCGGGGCGGCCCACGTCGCTATAGAGGCATCTGGAAGATCCGGGGGCATTCTGCTAGCCTGGAGAGAGGAGTTGTTCAACCATTTGAGCACATGGAAGGGGCGTCATGTGGCGGCGGCCCACCTAAAGAGCCGAAGGGACGGAACCCCTTTTGTGGTGGCCTCGGTGTACTGCCCCACCCACCCAGGCAGGCGTGAGGAGCTATGGGAGGACTTGAGACAGCTCCATGGGGCATTCCCGGAGACCATGATGCTGATTGGCGGCTACTTCAACGTTACTCTAAGGGCAAATGATCGTCCAAACGGTGGAGGTGGACGGGACCCGGGTTCCGCTCAGTTTCGGGAGTTGATTGATTCGCTGAGCCTGGCTGAAATGGGCCCCCTGGACTGGTGTTTTACATGGAGGGGGCAGTCCTCACAGTCAAGACTCGACCATTTCTTATGCTCAATGGAGATGCTGGCCGCCTATCCATTAGCGGAAGTTTATGCCCTCCCCCGACCCCTATCAGACCACACGCCCATCACATAGTCAGCAAAGGCGGGTGATGACAGACCTACCTACTTCAAGATGGACCGG
This sequence comes from Lemna minuta, assembly GCA_024174645.1. Taxonomy (NCBI): domain Eukaryota; kingdom Viridiplantae; phylum Streptophyta; class Magnoliopsida; order Alismatales; family Araceae; genus Lemna; species Lemna minuta. The sequence continues at coordinate 7,623,348 of CM044108.1, forward strand.
TCATGGCTTCGGGACGAAAAGCTCAAAGCAGACATTAGTGAGTGGTGGCGATCCCGGTTTACTTTTGGCCAAACAACGGACCAACTCGTCACCAAGCTGAAAGACCTACGCCATCATCTATTTCACCTTCGTCGGCAAAGTCGAGTTGCACGTACACAGGCCAGGAATGCTGCTCTTATGCGGGTTCGGTTATTGGACGCGGCCGAGGATTTGCGTCCACTCTTGGCGGATGAAGATAGCGAGCGAAAGGTGTGTCAACGCAAGATTATCGGATCGAGATGGACTGGCGACAGCGGTCGCGGCTACTCTGGCTTGCAGCCGGGGACGCCAACACGCGATTTTTTCACCAGACCGTGAATGGAAGGCGGCGCCAGAATTGTATCCGTCGACTGCAGATTGGGGGACATACCTTGAGCGATCAATTGCCTATCGGCCAGGCTATTGCAGATCATTTTCGAGAATTCTACCGCTGAGGCCCTGCTAATCAGTGGTGATGGCTGGCCACTAGGGTATCGGTCCTATCGCACGTCCAGCAGCAAGAGTTGATTGCCTCATTCTCAAAGGATGAAGTGAAAGTGGCAATACGTGGCCTGAACTCTGAGGGCGCCCCTGGGCCGAATGGCATACCGGTGTTCTTCTATTTAGAATGCTGGGACGTAGTTGGTGTGGAGGTGATGGTGATGATAGAAGATTTCAAGGTCGGTCACTGTAACATGGACCATTTAAACAAGGCCTATATTATTCTACTATCGAAAGTCGAGGGGGCGGAGCTCATCGGGGACTTCAGGCCGATATCGCTGTCAAACTCCATTTATTTGATCATTGCGAAGATGCTAGCCAACCGTCTATGGTTGGTCCTTCCAGCGATTATTAGCCCATTCCAATCCGCTTTCCTGCCGGGGAGACAGATGTCCGACAGCATAGTGATGGCCGAGGAGATAGTCGCCGCATGGCGTCGGGACAACACCCCGGGATTCCTGTGGAAGGTATACTTTTCCAAGGCTTATGATTCCATAGATTGGAGTTTCTTGTGGAATGTACTTCGGCGGCGAGGTTTCCCGTAGACGTGGATTAGATGGGTGAAGCAGTGCGTGACGACCGTCTCCTTTGCCATTCTCGTAAACGGGCGTCCTCAAGGAGGCTGGATCCATCCTCAGCGTAGTATTCGGCAGGGATGTCCACTCATACCCCTATTATTCATTCTTGCTGCGAACGCATTGGCGGTGTGCACTTTGCAACTTTGCAGCAGAGGCCATATCGCGGGATTTCAGTCCCCTGGCATTCCTGGAGGCATCCCCCTACTGCAATATGCAGACGACACTACTTTTTCATTCAGGGATCTTGGGCGGCCGCGCGCACACTCTCAGCCATGATGGATATTTTTTCAGAATTTTCCGGCCTTCGCATTAACCAAGCAAAGTCATCCTTTATTGGCTTTGGTCTATCCGCTGAGGAGATGACAGGCTTCTCTCGGATTTTGTCAACACCTATCGAAGAATTACCGATCTGGTACCTGGGAGTGCCTCTGGCGGATCGCCCACTATGTATCCGGGACTGGCAGCCGGTACTGGATAAGGTGGAGACGCGAATTGGAGGATGGCATGCATGGCTTTTATCGCGGGGCGAGCGACTCGTAATGCTCAAGGCGGTGTTATCAGCCATCCCCACCTACTTCATGTCCATCTTTCAGATGCCAGTGGGGGTGCGACGGCGACTGGAGTCTGTGATGCGGGGTTTTTTTTTGGCGAGGATCCTGTCCGAAGGAGGCAAGAGGGACGGCGTTGGTGACATGGGAGACCGTTTGTCGTCCGGTCTCTCAAGGCGGACTGTGAGTACATTCTTTGCAACATACCAACTTGGCACTATTGACCAAGTGGGTGGGCTGACTGCTGTAGCCGTCAAGGGATCTATTGTCAGTGCTACTTCTTGATTGCTATGGAACCTCGCTTGATTGGCTCAAGTGGTAGACCCCACAGACAGGCGACTCAGCATTCATGTCCTCTCTTCGTCCCGTCTTCGCGGTAATGCAGGCCCATTTTCGACCCAAGCTGGGCTCTAGGGCATCGTTTCGCTTCTGGTTGGACGAGTGGTCGAGGAATGGGCGCTTGCGCCAATCTTTCCCCCGGTTGTTTGCTCTCGCTTCAGACCTGGAGTGCTCCGTGCGTCAAGCTTGGCACGACGCGTGGGCCCAGCCCATGCCTGCAACGTTGTCCGACCAGCGGGCGTCTGAACTACTTCACTTGCAGGAGCTACTAGCGGATCAACGACCAACTGAGGGGCAGCATATCGTTGCCTCAGGGCAGAGGCGGGATCGGAGGACCCGTTGTTCTTGAGACTCTGGCGATGGACTTGGAGAAGTCGCATCCCAGTGAAGATCCGAGTCTTCCTTTGGCTTCTCCTTCGACGGCGACTGATGACGAGATCTCTTCGTCAACGATGGGTCCCCCACTCGTCAGCTGAATATGCGTTGTGCGGAGCAATATTGGAAGACTGCGACCATCTCTTCGTTAGGTGCCCGTTGGCTCAGGCGGTTTGGATGATGACCAGAGGTGTTCAATCTCAACTTTCCTCAATGGAAGATTTCTGGAGATCTATGGTGAACGGCCCCTACCGTGGGGGGGCAGAGTGGCACCTCATCTTCGCCACGCTCTGGACTTTATGGAATCACCGAAACGAGGTGGTCTTTAGGGGTTGAACCCCCTCCGCGGATGTAGTAGTGCACGAAGCGAGGGGCCTGGTTTACTTATGGAACCGAGTTGGCTTAGGCATCTCGGCCCTTGTACTTCTATAGATTCTTTTTTTTGTTTTTTCAGTCATTAATTCAATGACAACGGGGGTTCCAGTTTGGGGGCCCTTCTCTCTTTTCAAAAAAAAAATGAAGAGGAAATGAAGGGATAGGCACATGCACCTAGGGAGACTACAAGAATATTGATATTCCTCTAAGCCAATCCCGGGATTTCATCATTTAGGGAATTCAGGGATTCCTTGGCCTAGTGGGCTGAGTTATTGATACTTATTGCACAAATAAAAAAAGCAAAAAGTCCAAGGCCCCTGATTGTTGACTGATGGCCCATAATGGCTATGATGATCAAATATCAAAAAATGATCACTACCATCATCATTATCTTAATCATTAATATCATCATTGTCAAAATAAGGTCGCCCATTATCATTCCAAATATCGTTATCATCATCCTAATTATCACTACATCACCTTCATTATAATCATCATCATCATCATCATCATCATCATTGGCTTCATCATTATCTCCATCATCTTGATAATGGTCATTCTCTACATCATCATCACAATTTTTTTGTCATTTAATTTTCCTTGAAATCAATAAATCACTTTTATCAACTTGGATTCTACTCTGCCTAATTGGGTTATCTAACATGAGCTGATCAATCCCATGAGATTAGGGTCTCCATCCCTAGAAGCTTTATTATTGATGTGAGATATTGTCACAATGCAGGCAAGAGATGTTGTTAAAGACGAATAGGATTGCAACTAATAGAGAGTGAGATAGAGAGATATATCGAGGTAGAAGGATAAATATAGACTGCAAAGGAGGCAACATAACATATTTGCAATTGAGGATGTGAGGGACAATACAAGAGAGCGAGAGAGAGAGAGAGATTTTTGGGGAGAGATGAGAGAGAGTGGGAGGGAGGAGAAAGAGGGAGAAAGAGAGTGAGAGAGAGAGAGAGAGAGAGAGGAAGGGAGGGAGAGAAAAATGGTTGCAACATCATAAACTGAAGTAGAGGCATCTGGAACGAGGTATGGTGGAGGGATGTGGTGGAGGGAGAACAAGAAAGATGTATGGGGCAGAGATGTAGAGTCATATGATGTGGTGCAATGACAGTGGAAACAAGAGGTGGCGCCTCAGTAATGCCCGTAGAGGGCACATCTTTGTGGGCATCTGATCAGCTAATGCAAGAATTAGGTGGATTATAATTATAGGCCTTTTCTCCAGAACTAGGGATGTGAAATCTTGATTGAGCAAGATTGATGAGCTCAAGATCATTGATTGGAATAGGTGAAGGCAAATGAAAGGGATGAATCTCCAATTTATTAAATTTAATCCAATCTATTCAGAATTATTCTTTTTCCAAACTGACCAGAATATCAATCGAGGGATGAATCAATCTCGAGTTCTCGTCCCCAACTCTCGATGAGTTCATTTCGATAGACTTAAAAGACAAATAGAAATAGTAAGTGATTTAAATTATCATCTACAAGATGATGGATTAGTTATGATTTCCATCTTGAATATAATGTAAGATTTTCTGTAAATATTTGATAAATCAATATCCTTAAGCTGTGGGGCCATAACTAGAGAGGCAAATGTCAAATCTAATGCTTGTTCATCGCCAAGGGGGGACAGATTTTCATGAAAAAATTTTCCTTGTGAGGGAAAAAACATAATCTCATTTATGTCCCTTGGAATGCACCAAGAAATAAGGAAATGATGATAAATATATGGTAGATCATAAAAGTTAAAAGTGCAGGGTTTTTCCATAAATACTCAGCAACTTTATCCTGTCTTTGAGTAACCTTCAATGGTTCAGAGAAGGGCATTTATTTTTACCTCCAGAATCTTGAATAAATCAGATATTCTCAGTTGGTTAGTTTTGAAAATCCCACTGAGAGGGGTTAAAAAGAAAGAAATTCTTTTTTTCAAGTAAAAAAGGGCCAATCACCTGATGAAATGGTGTTCGACCCAGAAAAAGGAAGAAACTTTTAAAACTACAGGTGAACAAATTGATAGAAATTCCTTCTTGTTAATTGTCTATTTGGGAGGGGTTATAAAAAAAACTAAATTTCACGAAGAATACAGACAAATCCAGAAGGAACAGAAGCTACAATCATAAAGAATGAATGGCAGTGGGCAGCGGAAACAGCAAATCCACTGAAAAGAGGACTCATCTTTCTTATTCATCCTTGCTCTCTCTCTCTTCAGGAGTAGAGACCTCAATGTTGCAAATGGGACACACCTACATTATCCATGGCCCATAAAAGCAGGCCCGGTAAGCTTAGACTTCCATTGAAACCACAAAAAGGAATTAACTCAGGGAAACAAGAAATTTGTAAGTGAAGATGAGATTTTACACATCATTCATTAACCACGTCCAGCATTCTCTCTCTCTCTCTCTCTCTCTCTCTCTCTCTACTTCCCTCTTGCTTTCCCAACACATATACACAAACACACACACACATATACCTTTTCTTTGAATTACATCTTTGTTTCCCAATATTGACTGTACGAAGTTTGTTGGGCCTGGCAATTCTAATTAAGGCCCAATTTTAAAAGCATCTTAGATACCATCCCGTTTGTCAATTGAGTCATAACTACGTGCAAGTAGTTTTTTCCCTAGGTTAAGTCAACTAGAAAGAGGATAAGATCCTCATAGCCATAACATGACAAACAATGCCATGAGACAAACGTAAGGATAAAAAAGGTCTCTCTCAGGGGATTGAATAAATTGTGCCTTGAACAAGACTCAATCCCTTCCTCTCCTGAAGCTTGCGGCAGTGGCCAATCCTACCCCATATACAAACCCCTTTCAACTCTCGACTCTTACACTCCCTTCCCTGCCTCCACCTTCTCTCTCTCTTCCTAGGTCAAGATCTTATGCATCGATTAATCTCCATTCATCCCTTTAGCTACTTTTTTACAGATTCACGAGCAGTAGCTAGGCGTGGTATGACTCTAAACCAGACTCAAGGCCGAGGGAAGAGTCCACATCAGAAGCCGTTGTTAGGGCATTCTTGCCTTGGCTTTATTGGGGGAAGGGCATTGCAAATAGGTCAAAATGCTGCCCCACATGATTTAACTAAAGTGATTGACAGTTAGACCTCTATAGTGAGGAGGATCAGGAATCCTTCTGATGAGAGACCTCTTCTAAACTATAGTAGGAGGAAGAGAAGTAACCCATTCGCAGAGATTGGGCAGGAGAACACGAAGTCTACTAGTCAAGGGTATGGTGGCACTCTTGCCTATAATTAAGGCTGGTACTATTAAGGAGGGGGTCCAAGAGTGGTATCTGTGAGGAGAGCCCGGGTAGGATCTCCCAAATACTGCATCAATAGAGCTGCCACACTGGCAGTTTCTTGATTTCCCTTTTCTCTTTCTTTTATATTCTTTCATAATTTTATCCTATCTTATTCAGGCAATTCAAGACTCTGTTGCTGCTTCTTCTTGGAGTCCATCAATTCTCAAAGTGTATTCCTCCCCAAATTTCGGACACAGTAGATCCAACTTCATCGTCAGATAGGGTAAAGGATCCTCTGCTATTTTTCAAGATTCTCCACATCAGTCTGGAGGTATAGATCCCTCCTCTCACTCTCTCTCTATTTTGTCAATGTTTGAACCAGCATTCGCACTCAGATAGAAAACACAAACTCAGACTCCTAACTCTAAACTCTAACCATGAAAAGAAAGAAAAGAAGTACCTTATTTATCTGGAGCCAACTGTTGATGCAGTCTGGATGGTACATATGTTTGCATGAGAGAACAACTAGATTGTCGTTTTCCTCATAATCCAATTGACATATGACACACCTGGAATATTTCATTCCCCACTCAAGTGATTAAGACCACAAAAAAAAGAGAGAGAAAACTGAAAACTCACTGGTCATTCCTTCCTTCATTAGAACCACTGGCCTTATAGCTAACAGAAGGCAATGAAGCGATTCTTTCATACGTCAGTCCTCTACTCTCTGTTCCTACAGCTTCACCCAACGCGATCAACTCCTGTTTAAACCAATGCCCCAGTAAATTACATGAAAGCCCTCAATCTGTTCAACATTAATCCCCAGCCTGTTAAATTTACCTCATATGATAGTTCATCTGGATCCACATCTGACCACGTATCCTTCACAATCAAGGATAAAAAAAATCAATATCGAAGAAAATAATTCATATGATGAAAATTAAAGAAACGGTAGAGTAATCATTAAATACTCACATGAGTGCTGCTGCTACCGTCTCCTGGGTCTTCTACAACCCCTGAAGGAACCAATAAATAAGCTTAACCAAACAGAAAAACCCCAAACCAGAGAAATACAAAAAAAATAACAAAGCAAAAAATATTGTTTCACCAACATTCGCGTATCCCATTAAAATTCATGAACTGAGCAGCCAATTCCCGAGTTTCCGCTTCCTGCAATGCCCTCGCATACGCCTCGTCATCATCAAAAGCAGACGGATCAATATCAGCAGCAGAAACCTGCGCATCGAAAGCATCCTCATCGTAGTTTTCGTCGTCAACGCTATTTTCATTCCCAGAATGATTCTCTTCATCCTCTCCCTCCTCGTCCTGAACTTCTGATTCGCTCAAATTGCGGGAGTTTCCATATCTCCTCCGTCCCATACTCAGCATCATATACGCTCTCTCCTGAAGTGATCGCCCCCAGAAAAAAATTAAAAAGAATATTGCACACCAAAGGAGAAACAGGAAAGAAATCGAACCTGTTCCTGTAGTGTTCTCGCAAGTGCAAGGTCGGCGTCCACCTGGCTCAAGCTAGTGAAGGGAGTCCTCGAGTTCCTCGTTCGAGACTCATGATCCTCTTCGTTGGCCTCTTCGATTTCTTCAGAATCGACTGACTCTTCTCCCATCGGAATAGTCTCTACTTCGTCTCGCGCGGAATCCTTCGCAGCGGAGATCTCACGATCGGATTTCGGGTTCGATTCTGTCTTGCGATTTTCCATCGGGCAGAGGGAGGAATGAAGAAAGTCGGGGCAAGAGCAACAGTAGGCTTAGCCGTGAGGCCGTTAGGAAATAAGAATGATCGGAAAGTCGGAGTCGGCTAAAAGGATTTAGACGTCTCTCTCTCTCTCCTCCAACTTCATGAAGAGATCAAAAAAAATCCTTAAATACTCATTAAGAATATCAAAAACACATACGAGCAAGGATGGATCTGCCCTCGATTTTGCTAAATGATTGAATTTGATTGTGGAATTGAGTAATTTTTAAAAGAAATTGAATAAATTGACAAAAAAAAAACTACTCGGATGATTATGAGCCATTGCAGAAATGATCCCATAGCTCAAAATTAATGGCCATTCATAAATTGTAGGATTACTCCCTCCTCCTTTCTTTCCTCCTTCTCTTTCTATCTCCACCACTGGCGTCCTCTCTCTTTCTCCACCATTGAAATTGTGTTTAATAAGTTACAATGGCATTTTATATTGATGGTATGAAATATTTTATTATGTAACCAAACTATTTGACGAAGATATTTCTTTTATGACTGTAATACCTCTGACCCAAACATTCCACTTCACAAAATTTTAATGACTTCTAAGAATTAGCCTCATATCCCACTAATTTTACTGATCCCCCATCTTCCATATCATTATTTCACTATTCATAAAATCATAATTCTATTTGTCATAAAGGAAGCACTGAATCATTGCATTAATGGCATTCCTAAATTGGCAAGAAATCTTATGATGAAATTACATATACATTGTACATACATTTTATTTAGTCAATTTTAACAGTTTAAGGGCCAACTTTGATCGATCTTATTTTAGGGCTTATAAAATAGGTGATAACATGCAATTATATGATTATGAATACAAATTAAGGCATAAAACATTACATTCTTATCCATATTATCATACTTTGAGTGCATATCTATCATTTCATGCAATTTTAAGTTATAATGTCAAAATGCATTAATTTAGGGATGATTAAATATTTTTTAAGAATATATTTTAAAGTAGATTATTCACATATATATTTGAGATTATAATTGGGTTTTAATGTTAAATAAATAATAGAAAATACTTTTTATACACTAACAGTATGAATCAATGTGATCGTTAATTGCACACTGATTCGTGTACAAAATAATACCAAACTCACCAATTTTATGAAATAAACACAAATTGAAGGGTAAAGTGGTTAATAAGGTCGAATCCACAGAGAAATAAGAGATTTTCAAGAGATATTTTGAAATTTGATCAAATCGGACGATGAATTGCAGTTAGAAATTAAGGAAATTGATAGAACTCAAAGACAAATTAAGGAATCAAAAATCACTTGATTTGGATCAAGATTCGCGGATAAATTGATGAGCAAATTAGAGCAAAATTTCCGAACGCAAAGAGAGAGAAATCCAAAATTAAAAACTAAATTAACTAAATCTACTATCCTAAATTAAAAATTAATGATACATGACGAAATATTAGGAGGAAAACACATAATCTAACCCGAGATAGCAATCGAAATGATCCAATTAATTGCCGGATTCAAGGCTTTTCATTCCGCGATTTCAAAGACGATCGTTGGTGTTCAAGAGGTGAATTCTCCCTATTCGATCGATGAAATCTCACTTCCAACCACTCCGCCGACGCGGAAATGAGTCTAGAAGTGATTGGATGGTGGTGTCTAGACAGTTCAATTGCTCGAAATCATCCAAGAATACATTACAATGTTGAAGAACATCTTAATTTATAGTGAATTTGGGTGTAACTGTCCGATGATGCATTTGATCTTCGATTAATGTGGTGGCGTACGATCCCCGTCGCCACCAAGACACGACACCATGGCGCCGGAGGAGCCAACACTCGCGCGTGTCTAGTCCCCACGACAAGCGAAGATGAAGGACGCTGACTTTCGCTACACTGCTTGAGGACTTCATCACGCTACAGTCACCTACACTCCAAGCTCGAGCGCACGTGGGCTTATCTTTCCTTTGTTGTTTAGAAACTTTCCGGACCACACGTGTTTAGTAGACCTGCATTTATCTCTCTCTTTTCCTTTGGGTTTCTTAGTGGACCCTCCTTTCGGGCCCCACTTAGAAAGCCCAATCTTTGTAGACCTTTATTTTATGATATGTTGGGCTACTAGGTTCGTGGGCCTCAAATAGGCTCTTTCCCCTCTCGACCTATCTTGGGCTCTATAAGAGGGGAAGGGACCCCCCCCCCCACAAACCCTAGCCATCATTTGAGAAAAGAAGGAGTGTTTTCCTGCTTGACTGACTGCTCGCAGAAGATCAAGGAAGGAGACCAACCGCCGTCGCCGCCGCCGTATGCCTACGTGCCGCCGCCACGCTCGCTGCCGCTGCTGTCACCTCCTCTTGTCGCGATCACTCTACTGACGAATCGAGACTGCAAGGTCATTGAAAACACACGTTCAAGAGTCAAAATAATATCCAAACTCACCAATTTTAGGATATAAACACAAATTGAGGGGTATATTGGTAAATAAGGGTCGAATCCACATGGAATCCAGGTAATTTCTTAAGATCTCTTTGAATTTGATCAAATCGGATGATGAAATAGTGATAGAAATTAGGCAATTTGATATATTTAGAAAGAAGACTTGAAGACAAATCCACAGAATAAATAATTCACTTAATTTGGATCTGATTTTGCGAAGAAATCATCGAATGAACATGAGAGAAATTTCTGAAAATAAAAATCCCAAAAATCGAAATTGAAATTGAAATTGACTCAAATTATGATTCAAAAATGAAATCTAAAGCTATAAGAAGATATATTAGGATGAAACACGATCCCTAACCCAAAATTGCGCTCGAATTGATCCAATTTAGTCGTCAGATCAAGGCTTTTCATCAAAATTTGGAAAACTTGATCGTCAGAGTTCAAGCGTCGATTTCTTCCTCGTCTCTCCATGAAATCTCTCTCTAGCACTCTGTGAATGCGGAAAGGAGTCTAGAAGCGATTGGAAGCAAGAGATTCAAGGGATTTGGTGTCTAAATAGTTCGATTAAGTTGAATTGCCTTGGAATGTTTTACATCATCGAAGAACATCTCAATTTATAGGGCGATTTGGGCGTAACTGTTCAATCGTCAATTAATCTTCGATCAACAGCTCTAATGAAACACATCGAATGAGAATTATTATTATTAAGTCGTGTCTGTTGGATCGAAGATGAACTGCCAAGATGATGCCACATCGTGAGCATTATAAATAACGCATTAAACTCCCGCCGTCGGATCTTGATCGGAGGCTTAGATATGTTTTTCGTTGGTTTTAATCTCAACCGTTATAACTCCTTGATCAACGGCTGAGATTAAATCATTTTAAAAATGATTCGCCGATGAATCAGGATGCGCCACGTACCCCCCGCCCCCCACCTTAAGTGACGATCAACGGTCACGATTCTCCGCGCGATCGAACGCTCCACATGCTACCACGTCACCTCCCGCCTTAATCGGTGATCGCAACGCGATCAGACGCTCCAGATTGCGCCACGTCACTTGCGCACTTATAAATATCCCAAAAATCAATTTTTAATTAGACAATTCGATATTTAATTCTTAAAAATCCTGAAAAATTTATTAAAAGTTCATAAAAATTCAGAAAAAATTCAGAAATATCCCTAAAAATTAGAAAATTTATAACTTTCAAAATATAACTCCAAATAAATCTAAATTTCTTTCATTTGATCAGAAATTAAATTATCTATCATTCTAAAAAGTCAAATTTAATAAATAACAAAAGATTTAATTTCTATTTCAAAAATAAACTTATTTCTTTAAGATTTTAAAACTTAGAAAATTATATGAGTGTATAAAAAAATGATTTCTCTCATTATTTAACATTTAAAACTAACCATAATCTCAAGAAAATATGGGTTATGAAATTATTTATCTTTAATTCATCATAATTAACCCTAAATTAATGTATTTTAAGTTTATAATGCCTTTCTCATATAATGATAGATGAACATTCATAAATATGATAACATGCATAGGAATGGATGTTAACCGCGCCCTCGCGCCCGCCCCGTGTCGCGCCCTCACGCGCGTCCTCCCTGGGCCGCGCCCACCCTGGGCCACGCCCATGCTTGGCGCGCCCCGCGCTGCCCCCTCGCGCCCGCCTCGCGCCACCTCGCATCTGCCCCACGTCGTGCCCTTGCAACTGCCCCCCCCCCACGCCCTTGCGCCAGCCCCAAGTCACGCTCGCTCACCCCTTGGGTTGCGCCCTCGCGACGCGCCTTCGCGCCTGGCCTGGGCGACGCCCGCGCGCCTAGCTTGGGCGGCGCCCTCGCGCTTGCTCCAGGCCGCCCCCTCGCGCCGGCCCTACGCCGCGCCCTTGTGCTTGCCTCGCCCTCGTGCTAGGGATGTGCTATGCACCCGCCATGGGCCATGCTCCACGCCCACTCTGGGTCGAGCCCCTGCCCCCGCCTCCGGTCACACCCCTTCGCATGCCCCCGGCTGTACCCAGCACCTATCTCTGACTGCGCCCCGAGACCGTCTCCTACCGCACCCCGCAGGTTAGGCACGCATCCCCTCCCCTTAGGTTTGAAGTTCTTTTACTTCTTTCAATACTTCCTATAGTTTTTTACACGGCCGACAGGACCTAGACTAGGTTAGATAGTAGGGTGATACGAGCGGATTGAGACCTTGGTCCAATCCGTCTGGTTGATCGTTATCTACCCTTGACGATTTGTGGCCCAACATTCACATGGACGTGAGCCTAGAGGTTTTTCAGACTGACTCTACTCGACGCACCCCTAGAGTTTCGATGAAGACGTGCGAGGAGGCAGCCTGATTCGTATTCATTGAGTGAGCATCTTCATCATAGTAGATTGCACTAGGTCTTCCATCCTTAGATTCCCTTTAGTGTCCATTGCACGGTCAGGTTTATCAACCCGTCCAGCATCACAACGGCTCTGATGAAACACATCAATGCGAATTGTTACGGTTAAGTCATGCACGTTGGATCGGAGATGGACCACCGAGATTTCGCAACATGAAATGATAGATATTCACTCAAGATATGATAACATGCATAATAATGGAATATTTTATGCCTTCATTTGCATTAATAATCATGTAAATTCATATATAAATTGCATGTTATTAGGGTACATGGTAGTATCTGAGTGGACAACGATTCGTTTTATTAAACGGATCAATCCTAGCCATTTATCTGAGGAGTTATAATAGCCAGGATTTTAAGAGCCATCTAAGAATCTACGTTGATTTACAATCAAATAGATGAGATCTCGCAACACTTCTTTTTCACATGTGACGTGGCAAAATCTGAGCGCTCCATCTTAGATCTAACGGATACGACTTAATGGTAACGATGAAGATGAAGAACCAAGCGTGTCATCTGAGCTGCTAATTGAAGATGAAGAGCCAAATCCAACGGCCAAGCCCAAATTTTGCCTATTTATATGCATTTTCTTCAACAAAAAATATATTATTGGTGTTTCAAACTATCGAACTTTATAGACATCTCAATCCTTGAATCTCTTGAATTCTTCCTCTTCTAGATTCATTTCCCCATCCAGGGAGTGCTTGAAATCAAGATTTTGTTGAAAGAATAGGGAGAAATTGTCTCTTGAATGCCAAGTTTTGTTTTCAAAATCGCGGAATGAAAAGCCCTTGATCTGGAAATCAATTGGATCATTTCGAGCGTGACTTTGGGTTAGATTACATATTTTCCTCCTAATATTTCATCCTATATCATTATCTTGAAATTTTGAATCATAGATTAGTTGAATTTTAGATAAATTTTCAATTTTCTCCCTCCTCACGATCGATTTTCTACCTAATTTTTGCTCCTTGATTTCTTCACGAATCTTGATTCAAATCGAGTGATTTTTTATTTCGTGGATTCGTATGGGAGTTTTCTTTATAAATCTACCAAATCACTAATTTATTACCTCAATTTTTTGTCTGATTTGATTGAATTTGAAGTAATAGCTTTAAATTACCTTAATTATTTGTGGATTCGACCCTTATTTATCATTATACTCTTTAATTCTTGATTTTATTCATAAATTGGTGAGTTTGGAAATTATTTTGTTCTCAATGACCGCACGAATTTATCTCATCAACAGACCAAACAACTCTTGCTCAATATCTCTCATAGTTGTTCAAACTCTCTAAGCCCTAAAGCTCTCGATGGCCACAAGAAAGTCCAAAAACACTCTGATTCTTGCTTTCTGGCCCCCTAGGTCTAACAACATCTCTCTCTTGCTAGTCAAAAAAATCACCAATCACTTGAGATATTTGGTGGTTTGTTTTATTGTCTCATGGGATCCAAAAAAATCAACATTCTTTGGTTTTCTAAAGTTTGATCTATCATGCAATTTTTAGACAATCTTTTGTGGATTTAAAGGGTTAGTTAAGTGATTTGAAAGGTCTCTTTTGTGTTGGTCATTCGATTGTTTTTTATAAGTACTTTCTATCATTCTAAAGTTAATTTCTTAGGCAAATATCAATATATTGTTCATGATTTCATTGATTACGGTTTTAGAGGTGACAAGAGGAACAAAATTAGGTTTGGTTTTATATTGACCTTGTGCTTTTTTATTAGGTTCCCACTTGATCATCCTCAGGTTTAGTTTTAGATATTTGCTCTGTTTAATCTTAGATCTTCTTTGATTTTGGCTGTCTTCTTTGATCTTATCAATTTCTGATTTTCTTTAGGTTTATTTTTTTCTGATTTTTGTTAGCTTTAATGTCAGCTTCATTAATATTTAAATTGAGATTTCTTTTAGTCTTCATTTATAAATTTGATTAGGGATCTATCCAAATTCATTTTTAGGTGAAGCTTTTGTTGTTTGTCAAATTAAAAATATAAAGGCCTTAAGGTGATGGCTCAATATAATTTGCAAGTGAAGTATTGGAAATTGTTAAAGTCCAAAGTTATAAAGTATTGAGTGGCAACATATTAAATCTGATTTGATGTAAAATTAGGTAGTAACTATTACAATTTTAACTTCATTTTTAGAGATAAAAAAGTTAGTGTTTAGGTGATAATATTAATGGATATTATGTGGCTTGTAATCCAAATTGCATTTCCATGCCTTGTTTATATTAACTGAAATGCAATTCATTCATTATTATTTGTGTGTGATGTTTGCAATGAAGCCCATAAACATATAAATGATTAAGTGAATTAGGATGAGATCAAAATATAATGATCACTTGTCTTTACACATATATTCTAAACATTCTTGTTTGAGGGATATTCGATAAGGAAATGGAAAATTTTGGAAAGAATATCAGTATACAATCTAACTCATATGATGAGTATAGATGATCGTGTGGCCATTGATGTGAAGACATTAAGGATAGATAATGGGTGCTCTTCGGAGAAAGAGTTCACTAAATTAATTCAAATGAATCGGTGAATCATGCCAAACTGCCAATCAGTTGGTGTGATACCAACTATCAATCAAGTTAATTCAATTCACGGTTATATTTGTGGTCCTTTGACTTGAGATAGTATAAATATTTTATAAATGGATGATCGTGTTTTGGTTATGACTAATGAATAATGAACCACTATCTATAGGATCTCCAAAATATTATATATTAGATACGATATAAAGTTCTTGAAGGTGATTGTGTGATATTGTCTACCCTCGATATTTGAGGAGATTGACTCAAGAAATGAGATGCCATCAAATCAATAACCGTATAAGAGATGATGTTCTTGATTTCTTCTATGCATTAGTATCAGCTTGAATGACTGACTAGGACTTTACAATTTACCATATCTTGAGTCATTTATGAGTCCATCATGGATGAATGATTATATATACATGGTCACCCATGACATGAACCTTCCATAGGGGAGTTCGTTTACATTCCATATCTCCTAGAGCACGTCATGTACTTGACATCCAACAGGCTAGCAACTCAATTGGGTTAAACTAGTCCTTGATTAATTAATCTATATGATGATATAGTAATCAATAAATTTGGCTTATTAGTGTTATTTGCTCTATGAAGTTATTAACTAGAGAGATACATGAACCAAGAGCATCACACACGTAAGGTCTATTGACATTGGTGGAAATATACATAATTATGAGGTTTTGGTGAAAAGTTTACAGACTCAATTTCTATAAATAAGAGGAAAACGATCATAACTCAAGGTGCAAGCTTTGTGGAAACCCTCCCCTTGCTTCTCTTTATCCCTTGATAAAGAAAATTAAAGATGATATCTAATTGTGTAGATATCGCTAGAGGCAAGACACTTAAACAAATTCAAGAACTCCTTTAATGAACCCTCTAAGTATGGATTTTAATCTAAATTAGATGATAAGATTATCCATTCTTGGTGCCTCAATGTTTTGAATGTTCAGTTTAATGTATTATGTTGTATTCGATACTTTGATCAAAATTTTGAGAGCCTATTGAGGATCAGACCCCAAAACCTATATCCTTAAAAAATTAATCAAACTATGTTATTTGACTTTAATGTGGAAATGTAAAAATGGATTTATTATTTTCATAATTCAAATTTTTGTTTCTCTAATTTTAATATAGAGATGTTAGGGTTTATATAGAAATACTAAATGAATAAATAAAAATTATTACAAGGAGATCATTCAAATAATGAATACAAGTGCCCATGTGACAAAGTAAAACCAATTCCCTGGTACATATTGTTACTTATCGGGTACATAATAGAGTTGCTTCTCTTTGTTCCTACGAACAGAATTTTTGCATTATTTCCAACATAATGGAATAAATATTAACCCTTATTCCTAGATAATTAATTATACATAGTGTATATATATAATGATACTTTTTAGTTAGTTCAATGTGATAAAGTTACATAGTATTTATTTATGTTTGAAATTCAAAAGGAGGGTTTGAATTTTCCAATCCTCAACTCATGATATTTTTTTGGTTCAATTTTCTAATCAAGGGTGTAGATGGATAGGTAATAAAAAGACAAATCTACTCTAGATTAAAACTCACTCTAGATTGTGAGATGTCATAATTTTATGTTAGAAAATTTTTAGCCATTTATTTTTTTATTAGATGCCTCATGGATAGCCACATGGCATACTTTGATTTTCTAGAAATCATTCAAATATTATAGGGGTTTTTCTATATAAAAAAAATTCAAATGTTGTGGGGGATTTTTGTATAAAAAATTACCCTTTAAGCACATGAAGGCTTTTTCATAAAAATAACACTTAAGTGGGTGAGGTATCATTATAAATGCTCAATTAAGAATCTAGAAAAATGACTAAATATTCTAGAAAAATCCTTAAAATTAGAAATTCAATTTCTCACAAAATTAAATATTTTTATTTGAAATTTTCTTGATTGAATCAGGAATTTAATTCTCTATTTTTCTCGACCACAAATTTCCAAAATCATGAAAATAATTAAGGGGTTATTTAAAGAAAATCAAGGATGTTGACCCAACTTTCACTTCTCCACTAGTTGTTGATCATCTTAGAAAACGTAGGATGGTCAAGTCCCTTTATCAAATTCAAATTTGTTTGACCACTTTTCTTTATGAAAATAGGACAACTTGGCTCTAGAAGTTGGTAATGGATATTTATGGCATATGAGCCAATCGCACATCCATGTATCTTGTTTATGTTCATTGAAATGAAATTTATTCATTGTCATTACTGTGTGGTGTTTGCAATGAAGTCCATGAGCATATATAATGACTTAGTGAATTATGATGAGATCATAATATAGTGATCGCTAGTCTTTAAACATATGTTCTAAACATTCCTATTCGTGAGATATTCTAAAGGGACATTAAATTATCTGAAAATAATAGTATTATCTAATCCGACTCATGTGATGAGTATGGATGATCCTGTAGCCATTAGTGTAGAGACACAAATGATAGATAGTGTGTGCTATTTGGAGAAAGATTTCACTGAATTGATTCGTATGAATCTCTAAATGGCATTATACCTAACTACCAATCAGGTTGATTCATGTCATGGTTGTCTATGTGGAACTTTTGACTTGAGATGCCAAAGACATCTTGTGGATGGATGATCGTGTTTTGATTATGAATTACGAATCCCTAACCAAGGAATGTCTAAAATGTCATATATTGGATACGACATGAAGTCCACAAAATCCTTGGCCATCTGTCCTCAGTATTTAAGGAGATTGACTCAAAGGAATGAGATGCGATGAAATCCTTGAACAAGGTAATGAAAATATCATAGAAGGAGTTCTCGATGATTTCCTATACGCATCTGTACTAACTTGAGTGACTGATTAGGGTTTGACAGTTGACCATACCCTAAGTCATTCATGAGTCTCGTGCGGATGAAGGATTATACATACATGGTAATCAATCATGGAAAGGTTCCATAAGTGAGTTCTTACATACTCCATATCTCTTAGAGTACATGATGTAGCTTGGCACCCATTGGGCTGGCAACTCAACCTATCAATTGGGTTAAATCAATCCTTGATTAATTAATCCATCTGTTGATGTGGATAATTAATTAAAGTTTACCAATAAGGTGTTATTTGGTCTATGGAGTTATTAACTAGTGAGATATATGAACCTAGAGGGTCACACACATAAGGTCTATGAATGTTGGTAGATTTAGACATAATTATAAGATTTTTTTATGAAAAACCTCATACCAAATGTCTATACATATGGGGAGAATGATCACAACTCAAGGTGCCCATGCAAGCTTTGTGATAATTCTCTCTTTTCTTCTCATTCTCTCTTGGTGAAGATCTTTGAAGAGGAGATCTAATCATTCGGAGACCATGTGGATACCGCTAGAGGTTAGACACTTGAATTACTTCAAGAACTCTTTCAGTGAAACCCTATAAGTATGTTTTCTCATAAATACTGAATGATAGGATCATCTATTCTAGGTGGCTTGGTGTTTTGAATATCCAATTCAATGTATCATGTTGCATTCGATGTTTTGATAAAAAATTTGAAAGTTTATCAACCTCAAAACCCAAAAGTTGGCAATGAGTTTGTTCTTCCTCACTCTTGTTGATAAGTTGTATCCATACTCTTATATTTTGGTTACACTCTCAATTTTTTATGAGTCATGTGGATGCCACGACATAGGTGTCTTTGGAAAAAGTCAAGTTGAGTTAGACTCTAAATATAACCAAAATATATTAGATAATTCTTGATAGGACATAATCATTCTTACAAAATATTTGGCCTTTAAGAAGTGGATATTCTTATAATTAAAGTCTCATTAGTGCCTAAACATGGTAAATAATGTGTAAATGACTCAATGTCTCATTAGTGTAGACATAATCCTTCATCTTCGGGAAACTCATGAATGATTTAGGGTATGCTCACTTGTCAAGTCATATTCAATCATCCAAGTTTTAGTAGTTATGTATCAAAGAAATCATCACAAAAACCTTTTGCAATATTTTCACTATGTTGTCCAAGGATTTCATCACATCGTATTCCTTGAGTCAATCTCCTTTAATATTAAGAGAACACGATCTCATCTTGACCATACAATCACCTTTAAAGACTTCATAGAAAATATAATTTATGACATTTTGGAAATCTTATAATAAAAATACAGTTATCCATCCATAAGATGTCTTTGGTGTCTCAAGTCAAAAGACCACATATAAAACCATGATATGAATCAACCTATCTAGCAAGGATTCATATGGATCAATCTAGTGAAATCTTTATCCAAAGAGTATCCATTATATCTCCTTAATGTCTCCACACCGATGGCTACAAGATTAACCATACTCATCATATGAGTTCGATCAAACAATGATATTCTTTCTAAATATTTTGATGTCCTTGTCAAATATACCTTGAATAGGAACATTAAGAACATATGTTTAAAGAGTAGTGATAATTGTATTATGATCTTCTCATAACTCACTTAGTTATTGCATGTGCTCATTTGGTTGATTATAAATAGCACACAAGAAAAAAGGATGAATAAATATCATTTCAATTATTATAAATAAGAAATGAAAGTGTGAATTGGCTTATAGGCCATATAATTTATAGACATTTTCTTCTCTTTCTCTCACTATTTCTCTCTCTCTCTCTCTCTCTCTCTCTCTCTCTCTCTCGCGATTCCATTCTCAAGACGAAAAATTTCCCGTCGCGAGAGGATCTCTCCCCTCTCCCACCAGGCCACTCCTCCACCATCTTCTCTCCCTTTCTTTTCTTTTTCTCTCTCTCTGTTTCTCTCTCTTCCCCTCGCTCTCTCTCTCATGACGAAATTCTGTCGTGAGGAGAGGCAGGAAGAAAAGCCTCCCATTCCTTCTTCTTTCTTTCCCGTAACCTCTCTTTCTCCCGCTCTTCTTCTCTCTCTCCACTTCTCTTTTCCTCTCCCGCATTCTTTCTCTCCGCCTCTTCTTCGTTTTATTTCACTCATGACAGAAATTATTTCCGTTGCGAGAGGAGTTCTCCCGCTTCCTCTTCCTCCTTCTTCTCATCCGCTCCTCTCTTCTCCCTCTTGTTCTCTTCCTTTTGCTCCTCTCCTCTTCTCTGTTTCTCTCTCTTCCCCTCGCTCTCTCTCTCTCTCGTGACGGAAATTCCGTCACGAGGAGAGGCGGGAGGAAAAGCCTCCCTCTCCTTTTCTCTCTATCTCTTTCTCTCTCCTCTGCGCTCTTCCTTGCTCTCCCAGTTTTCTCTCTCTCTATCTCTCTCTTTGTCTCTCCTCTGTGCTCTTCCCTGCTCTCCCAGTTTCCTCTCTTCTCCTTCTCCTCCTCTCTCCTCTCCCTTTCTCTCTCTTGCATTTTTCTCTCCTCGCATCTCCTCGCGATGGAAATTGCTTCCGTCGCGAGGAGAACTCTTTCTTCTCCTTTCCTCTTTCTCTCTCTCGCGACGGAAAATCTCCATCGCGAAATTGTGGTCTTACTCTCTCTCTCTCTTTCTCTTCCGTCCCTCCTCTCTCTAAGCTCCCTCGCTCGCCGCCACCTTCTTCACCGCGCGTGTTTTTCGCCATCGACGAGAGAGAAGAGAGAAAAGGGAGAAGATAAGAGAGAGCAGAGAGGAGAGAGAAAATTACCTTTTTGCTTTTTATTAATTCATTTTAATCATTTAAAATGAAAATTTAATTTAGAAAAAATCTGGAAAAATCCCTAAAAATTGTAAAAATCATTAACTTTCAAAATACAACTCCAAATTAATCAAAATTTCTTTCATTTGATCTGAAATTTAATTATCTATCATTCTAAAAAGTCAAATTATTTAAATAACAAGAGATTTAATTCTTATTTCAAAAATACATTCATTTCTTTAGGATTTTAATTTTAGAAAATTAAATGAATGTTCATAAAAATGATTTCCTTATTATTTAACTTCAAAAATATATATTTAAATAAATATATATGTATATATTTCTTATTCTCTATTCTTGTCGACCTTATTAAGTATGTATTTCCACCTATAAATTATTAATTAATGACTAATTCAGAAAAATTGTTAGGTTGATTATACAATCAACAAACTCTAATCCCAAAGACAAAACAAAAGTGAGGGTGGAATAAAGAAGGTCAATAGTAAAAAAAATCTCAAAGACAAACACAAATAATGTACACATTTCACTCACATTCTTTGTCAAAAATTTCTCAACTAATTTCTTTGTAAATTTCTCAACAACCCAGTGAAGGAGAAGACCCTGCGGGTTCGCGTTGTCATGTTGGAGCTGCCGTCGGAGCAGTCGTTGGCGATGGCGATCCCTCCGGTCTGATGGGCAACATCTACCCGACGACGTGGAAATTTTGTAGCCCCCTGTGATCTCTGTGTGATTAATGGATACATGTTCAGTCCTTTATGTTCAAGAAGAGAATTGGAGCATGATGAGAAATTTTGGAAAAAGGTCAAACCATACTTTGCCTCCATCTGCCATCCGTCTTCGGGTGCATGACTTCTTATTGTGGCCAACCTGGTGGCAGATAGAGCACGTCATCTGCATGCCTTTCCTGGATAGACTTGGACCGGTAAGATGTCTCTCACTACTGTCAACTCTTCTTTTTTGCTTGGGCCGGCCGGGTTGTCTCCTCACGAGAGGGGGGAATACGTAGCCCACTTCAACTTCAGTCCACAAATTCCGCCCATTCATTGGGGGGATACCGCGGCTGTAAGCACATTTGTATGCATCTTTCTTGAAATAATCAGAGACAAAATTGGCAGGATCTTGCCTAACCCAGTGAATGCAGGCCACGACATGGGAGCACGGAATGCCTCTTATATCAAAATATCTGCAAGTAGAGGCTCTAGCATTCAAGTCCACCACAAATTTGTTTCCAGACAGTGTCACTTCGAATTTATAATCGCCCGAATGCGCAACATTGCATCTCCTAGACTCCACCTTGTTCGCTTCAAGCAGCAGTCTTACACGAGGACATACTTCATCAGATCTATCAGAAAACAGCTCACGTTTTTCAATAATTCTCTACATGATTGCAGTTCTGATATCTTCCAGCATGTCAATGATAGGTCTAGACCTAGCACGGAGGATGTAGTTGTTTAAGCATTCGCAAATGTTATTATTGATGACCTCACATTTAGGCCGTTCACGAATGTAAGCCCTGCAAAATTTCGTTATGCCTACAGCTTGGAAGTCCTACGCGGCCTGCAGTTTCAGCGTGCTCATCCGTCTCATGATCCTCGTGAAGTCTTCATGTGTAGTGCACTTTACAGCTTTCCAAAATAAGACCCTCAATGCCTCAGTGGAATGCCCTTTCTTCTTCCAATTTGCAAAAATATGCCTTGCACAATTCCTCTGCTCCGCGTGTGGCAAAAGATACGACACTGCATTCTCTAGATCCTGCAATAAATTATTGGAACATATTAGTTGCACCGTAGCCAAATAAGACTCTGTATAATTATATTATTCTGAAGGTGACAGTTACTCACCTTCTATTGGTTGCTAATAACCATCCAACCAAGTCCATCGTAAATGCCTAAATCTTGCATCAGCAGTTTAAGAAACCAAGTCCAAGAGTCCTGGTTCTCTCCCTCAACCACTGCCCAAGCAATAGGGAACATTTGATTGTTCCCATCCCTCCCCACAGCACTCAACAGTTGCCCTTTTGTTTCGGTCTTCAGAAAACAACCGTCTAACCCAATGACTGGTCTGCACCCGACAAGAAAACCGTGTGCCAGTGAATCGAAGCATATATAAAGCCTCTTAAACCTACACAAAGATTCAGGGGTCTGTTGATCAACGATGAACTCAAAAGTCCCCCCCCCCCCTGTTAACCTTCCTCAACTCATGAACATAAATGGGAATCATGTGGTAGTGCTCATTCAATGTTCCTTCAAGCATCTTTCGCACCTCGGATCTAGCTTTATAGCATGTTTGCTCTGAGACGGTGATTCCAAATTTTTCATTGATTTCCCGCAACATATACGGCACCTTCCAATTCATATCCATCCGAAATTTCTCCAAGAAGTGTTGTGCAATCCACTTATAATCGGCTTGTCCGTTTCTTGGTGTTCTATTGCACGTATGAATATCATTCAGTGTCTTTACAATAAAGTATTCCTTCCTACCATCAAGACTAGCATATGTCCTCCATGGCCAGTCCCTATCGCATAACACCTCAACTTTTCGTTCACTGGACTTCCAAAATTTAATGTTAAACCCATTCGCTATACTGTAACTCTTCACAGCTGACGTAAATTCGGCATGTGATTCAAATGTCATGCCCACTTTAAATGTAATCGCCTCAATAGGGCATCTTGGATCATTCCTTCTGCCCTTGGGCATGTTCTTTAAGCTTCCAACCTCCTCATCAGTATCAACGGGACTGATTTCCTCTTCGGTTGAATTATCATACTCACTACGATATCCGTCAGCTAATATTTGTAGTTGCAATTGTTCTTCTTTATTCCTCCATCCATCAACAAATTCATCGTTCCACTCTTCACTGGAATATCCATAGTAATCACTTGTAGAAACATCGGCATCCTCATTATATCCAGAAGGAATATATTCAACATCATCCTCACTAGCGTAGTCAATATCATATGCCGATGTCGCCCTTGGTTGTCGCGAGGACTCAACTATTGGCCATCCGGAATACTCTGTTGTCATATCATCGGTCGCGTGCCCAATTGGCCAACTATAAGAGCCTGACCATTTCGATGCAAAGGCTTCAACGCCAACGTTCAATATGCTAAGCTGGAATAAGAAAAAAAACAAAATGAATCGATGAAGATCGTGGCGAGTGGGTCGATGAATACAAACCTCGATCGTGGCGACATGATTAAAGTTAAGAAATACAAAACAAACCTCGATCTGATGGACGATCAGCTCGAGGATCGAGCTCACTGGCTCAATCGATACTTTTTGTAGAGCTTAACGCGCAGAGAGAGAATTATTAAAAGAGAGACAACGAATATGACACAAATCACGCAGAGAGCTATAGGCTGACAGCAACTAAAGATAAAGGAGAGAAGGATATGACACAATGTAAGAGAAAAAAACAAGACCTAAGAAACCATGGAATAGAATGAAAGAATCTGCATTTTACAATTTACATATGTGCATGTGTGTGTGTGTGTGTGAGAGAGAGAGAGAGAGAGAGAGGACCCATCACATGGAACTGAAAGAGCAGAGACGGAGTGCTAGAGGTTGAGGAAGAGTAACCAGTGCATGCCAATTCGGTGATAATGAGATAACCAAGGCGCTATTTTAGAGCATTTAACAAGAATGTAGAGGGTGAGATTGACAGAAGGGAAGGGAAGGAGATGAGCATGAAGAAAATGTTTTCATATATCTTGCAAAGCGTCGTACAACTGCATAGATCTTACAGATAAATCTTCAGATGGAAGGACAGAGAGAGAGAAAATTGATTACATTTACGGTTGCAGGTTGAAGCACCGCGGCCCTGCTGGTGTGAAAAGAGAACTGGTGCGGTAGCACAATTGAGTGCGGGGAGCTCTCTTATAGGACTCTGGAGAGGCCGTCTTTATTTAATGACGGCTGTAAATTTAAGACCGTATTCATTTCGTGCATCTGAGACATGTCGATGACTCAACACGCTGCCCGAGCACTGTTTCTGAATTTCTGACCGAGGTTTAAGAGGGGGCTCTTCACTGGCTGGTGGTTGGGTACATGCGTCATCAATATTCTGTGAGAAGATGCAGGCACATTTAACCTCTAGGGGGTAGATGGGCATCATTCAATGCGTTTTCGACAGTTCCTAATAGACATAAAATAATCACGGAAGCATTGTCGTCCACTTGCGGGGAAGTTTGGAGCGAACTGTGGACGGGAAGCATGGCCAACATCGCTAACCCCACACGTCACTACTATCAGCTCTTCAAGATTCTCCCGAGGTTGTCTCCCAATGTGGTCAACATCTTCCCGGAGATGCAGAGGCACTGAGTAGATTGAGTAGGGGTTTAGACTCGGAGGTATTCGGACGCGGCGAGTCCAGAGAGATCACGCGAGCCAACAGCAAGCCCGCCAATCCCCAGGAAACAAATCCACGCAAGTACAGAGACGAAGAAAGCTCCACGCAAGAAAAAAAAAAAGTAGGACAAATATTTATTATTTTTCTTTTCCCTCTTCACCATGAGCTGTCTATTGTAGTGATGCATGAGTAGCTGCGCGTATGTGGCAAGAGAATGAGTCTTGCACTTGTCGGAGAGAGGAAGCAAGTAGCTGTTGATGTAATCGTTGCTCCCCATGAAGACGAGGATCAGAGATTTCTCGATAAGCTCCGATGCTCTCTCTCCCATTAGGGTTTTCAGCTCGTCGACTATTTTCTGGAAGTTCTGGATCTGCTGCTCCATCGTAAAGACCGCTCCCTGCAAAAGAAAAGAAAAGAGAAGAAAAGACCATTAGAGGATAATGATGATGACGCTGACAAGGAAATTATAATGGAATATCTCACGTAAAGCTTCCCGGTATCGTTTAGAATTCCGGAGGCGGCGGAAGCATAGTTCACGCCGATGAATTCCTTGGAAGGAGAAGAGGAAGGGCTGGTGAATGGCAGGATCAAAGGGAGGCCGAGCAACTCGCCTGGGAAGACAAGTTTTTTTAGCAGAAAATAAGAATTCGAAAATCTCTACGTATCGTTTATACCGAGATGATCGGAGACGATGCCGCCATTGCAAGCCCGCCAATCCCCGGGAAACAAATCCACGCAAGTACAGAGACAAAGAAAGCTAGATACACGACAACCACAAGCACATGAAGCAAGCCCGCCAATCCCCGGGAAACAAATCCACGCAAGTACAGAGACGAAGAAAGCTAGATACACGATGACCACAAGCACACAAAGCAAGCCCGCCAATCCCCGGGAAACAAATCCACGCATCATTCTTCCCTCATGCACAGATGTAGAATCGTGGATGGGCTGGAGCAAGTGAGAGAGGGAGCCCCGGAGTTGCTGGTCAGTCGATGGTGATGGGGTGTGTGATGCAGCAGCGAAACCGGGCCTTGCGTACGGTGTTCAAGATTTCGGACTGGGCCTGCTCGAGCATGCGGACCACATCGGAGAAGGTGGGCCGGACGTCGGGGTTGGCATCCCAGTAGCACGTCATGATCACACCCAGCCGGGCAGGCAGTCCGCCAGGATTATCGGTCGCACGTTTCGGTTCACAAACCATAATGGAAGAACAACTCGTGCTGCCAAGACTCCTCCGTTGCCGGCGTCGCGAGCCAGCGGAGGAGATCGGGGGAGACGGCTGGTCGACTGCGGAGGAGATCAGGGGAGACGGCCGGTCGACAGCGGAGGAGATCGGGGGAGACGAAAAGGTCGACCGCGGAGGAGATTGGGGCAGATGAAAATTAATTCTTCATCTGCTGACAGACGTGGCGGCCAAGCTGGCTTTCGTCCCCGTCAGCATCCGCCGTGTATTCCACGTAGATGCACACTGGACCTCGATTTTGCCATGTCAGCAGCTGGGGTAGATCTCACTAACTTTTTCAAAGTTTGGGGTAGATCTCGGGGTTTTAAAAGGTTGGGGTAGATCTCAGGGGTCGGGGGAAAGGTTGGGGTAGATGGTGATAATACCTCTATTTTAAATGAGTGCATTTTGACTGGGCCTGGAGCGATTTGACCGGCGTGATCTAAGGAGAGAGAAACCAGATCAACGGTCAGAAATGATCCAAATTAAAAGCCTGATATCCGACGATCTAGATGGAGTTAGGGGCTAAAATTTTGTGGGCATGATCGTCATTTCAAGCTCCACGAACCTGCTGGGGCTGATTTAAGTTCTGAGACAAAAAATTAAGGTTATGAATGTTTTGTTGTATGCTTCTAGCATTGGCTAGCCAGAAGGAAAGAAAGCAGTGATTGATCATTCATTATGTGTTGAACTTCATTCTCATTGAGTTTCTTCCCTCTTATGTTCATTCTTCGTTTTGGATGCAAGACGCCATGATGCAAAACTATGGGTCGGGATCGACGACCGTTCCGGATCAATGGGTGCGGAACCCTATCTAGGGTATGATGTGCGTGCAAGGCGAAGTAAGGAGAACAACGAGGATACTAAACACCACGACGATGAGCGTGAACGCCCGATGAACGACAGTAAGGGAGGATAGAGGGAAGTGTTGGACTTCCGATAACCCGAGATTCGGGAGGAACGGATACGGTGATGGCACGGTTACGACCGCAACATGCATGCACCTCTGATCCGTCTGACCGGCACCGAAACCGAGAAGAAATCCTAAATACACCCCAATATCTGAATGTCTTGCTACCCTAGCCTCGGCGGTGGAGAGCGTTCGGAAAAGCACTGAAAGAAGTATATACTCTCGAGAGGGACGACTGCGAGCGTACCTGCGGGGCCAAGGCACGGTTGGTCGTGATGAATAGCGACGGGCTTTCCTGGCGGCTGATGTCGATAGGCGCGTGAAGGAGGTACAATTAGTCCAAGGGTCACCCCCACCCGGTCAACTCCGTGAAGTCAAGGGAGGGGGTGATTCTATCGAGCGTCGTCACAAATGGTGAAAATGGAAAACTGGACTAAGGCGGCGGCGTGGAGCTACCGTGCACGTGGAAGAAAGTAGAGGGAGCAGCGTTGAAATGAGGAAAGATGGCTTGCAGACTCTTCGTGCACACAGACGACTGTTGGAGGAGTTATCGCACGTGTTGCCTCGCATGCAAACTGGCCACAGTCTGGATGGTATCCGCAAGGTGAGTAGCAACTGAACGCGCGGGAATGGATCTGCGCGTGAGCAGCTAGCCGAACGACCCGTGATAAGGGTGCCAGCGAATCGCCAATTCGTGCAGAGGTCAAATATGCATAGCGACCGTCGAGTGGACAGATGTAGGGGGGATGTACGATATGCGACCTGCGGTGGATCTGCGTGCGAGCAGCTTGCCGATCGACCAGAGGTAGGAGTGTCGGTGAATCGCCAATTCGCACGTAGGTCAGAGAAGCGTAGCGACCGTCGAGTGGACAGATGCACGGGGTGAGCGATAGGCAACCTGCACAGGTTCTGCGCATGAGCAGTGATGTAGCGTTTTGAAGCAGTCGTTAAAACACACAAATGTAGGTCAAACAAAATTTATAAAACCTAACTCACAAATATAAAGATAGAAATCAAGTAATATGTAAGTATCGGGTTGATCCACAGAGAGCAGGGTTGACTTTAATTGTAGAGTTGACTTGGTCAAACTTAGGTTTAAAAAAGGTTTAAAAGAAGTAAAAATAAGATGTGATGAATAGAAATGATATAATATATTAAATAAGAAATTTTAAGAATTGAAATCTCGGTTTTGACAGAGAAAAGTCAAAAGTCAAAGTCAAAGCATTGACTTTGACCAACAATCGGTGTTCTGTAAAATCAGATAATCAAAAGGTGTCAGAAGATTATGAAAATTATATATTTGGAAACTAGAGAGAAAATGGAATTTATTGATATAGAACTCATGATTTTTGGATAAGAAATGGATTTATTATGAATTATTGAAAATCAAATATTAAAAAATCCCTGAAATGAACACCTCAAAGGAAATCTTCAAATTGACTGGTCAAATGGAATCTTAATCTTGAAATTTATATATCAATGGAAATCTAAGAACCAGAAGAGACTAAAGAGACCAAAATGATCGAATTTTGATTCGTATTTTAAAAGTAATTGACCTCGAAAGTCAACGTTTGAATTCTGATGAAAAATGAACAGTGCTCAGTCAAACGTTAAATTGAAGGGTCAAATGAACTCCGAATTTGAAGAATTTGCTATCCAAGGAAAGCTGATGAAAATAGGAATACAATGAAATAAAAATCAATGGACTTATAATCAGAGAGATATCCTATTTTCAAAATCAGAAAAATTTCAGACTAAAATTTGGGGGAAATGAAGAACACTAAGAACTAATTTGCAAAATTAAAGATCTAAACCTAATAAAAACTCAAATTACCTCTTGATAATCGATCGAATCTCACTACTAACCCGATTTCCGCAAGAATGGGGCTTCAATTCACATGGATTGAAGTGAATTTGCTCGATTTCTTCCTCACGGACGTTCAGAATTCAAGGGGAAACTTCGATGAAATCAAGAGCAAATTCGCGATCAATCCCGCTCCAATTGCTTCACAATTGAGTCTAAACGCGGGGGGATCACGAAGAACTTAAGATTTTGCTCCAAATTTACATAATTGCTTCACGAATCAATCAAAAGTTGAAGAGAAAAGAAGAGAATACATCGGTTTTAAAGAGGATTTTTGCCCAAAAACTTCGGGTCGTTTGATCCGCGATTGGATGCTGATTAGTGGCCACGAGTGCACGACGATCGTGGGCCACCAATCGTGACGTGATCGTGTGCCATGATCTCTCCAACTGACCACGATCGCGGTTCGATCGCACCACGATCGTGGAATTCTTCCACAATCCTTTCCAGTCGTCTGATTTGATCATCGCATGTCGATGTGAGTCCACGTGTGTAAGGTCCACGATTTAACGCCCATCGTCTGATTTGATCAGGTAGGTTGGGCGGTCCCGCATTGATTTCCGAAATCACGATGAAATGCGATCATCCCGCAAAGATCAGACGCTGCCCAAGCATCCACGTGTCGCCAGGTACGTTGTTAATCGCATCCACTTACTCCTCCTATTGAGCACGTGCTCGTGATGGAGATCAGGTGGACTCCCCGTCCATCGCATCGACGCGTTTCAATTGAAGCCCGTGTATCTGACGTCCGCTGTGCCGCCACGTGTCCTGCAAAGGTAAGACTGCGTGGGAACATAGTCCCACACAGAGGAAAAATAAAGGAATCCCACGCTTAAATAGTGGGGCGGTTTAACGCTATTGCGTTACCGCCCAAATACTCTAACCAGGGCCCACTAACCCGTGGGCCCTTCACCTGCCAGCCCTCCTGCCACGTGGCACCCCACATGGGCGTCCGCGTGGTCCCGCGTGGCCTCCTGCCACGTGTCTGCGCCCTGTGCGCCACCTGTGTCTCACGTGGGCCCGCGCGGCCCTGCCACGTGGCCTTGCGTGCTACGTCGCATCCGCGCGGGTCTCGCGTGCCACATCAGCTCTGCACCACGTCAGCTCCACGCCACATCAGCTACGGGGTCTATGGACCAAAATACCCCCCTTTTCGCAATTTTAATAACAAAAATTAATTAAAAAATCAATTTAAAATCAGATAAAAATAAAAAAAGGCATAAAATTCAGAAATTCATAACTTTAAATATACAACTCCTTTTTAATCCAAATTTTCTCCATTGGATCACAAATTTCTTCCTTTTTAACATCATGTCATCTAAAATGTAATTTCAAAGAAGAACATAGGATGAATTAAAATTTAACTTACTCATTTCCTCAGAAATCTTCTTAATCACATTTTCATCTTGAAATTATCTTTCAAAACATGCATTAAAGTCAAAGTAATTTAAGAAAATAGATTAACTTCTATTAATTTTAACTTTGCAAAAGATTAATCTTCAATCAAGCATAAAATTATCCCTAATTTATGCATAAATATCGACTTTAGTGAAATGACATACAAATGGAGAAAATTCCTAAAAAGTATGATAACATGCATCATATTCACATAAAATAAGCATGAATATGAGTTAACTATGATAAGAAATTAAGTTATAAATGCATGTTATCAAGCAGCTGGCCGAACGAGCGGGGTCGGGAATCCAAGTGGCAACGGCGATGTTTTCGAGCTGCGAGAATGGGGGAGGGAAAAATTTAGATGGCGGCAGTCCCCGTAGTGTGGCGAAGCAGGAAGTTCGCGGGGAGCGTCGTGAGGAGAGGGCGGATCCTCGAAGCCGCTTAGAATGAGGGTTGGAGAGATAAGGAAGAGAGGGGGTTATTTCATGGGATTTCCATGGGGAGAGAGAGAGAGAAATCAGGGTGGAGGGAGGAGAGAGGGGAGAGGCGGCGGCAGCATGCCGACGTCAAATCAGGGAAGGAAAATAGTGATTCTTCTTCTTCTTTTTTACTGAAGGGAGGAGGTTCCATGGAATTTTCGTGGGGCGGTGATGCGGAGAAGCCACGGGAGATCAAGGGGGTGACGGAGGAAGTCTTAGAGGCCGGCTATGATGGGGATCGAGGGGAGTGAGGTCAAGGGAGGCTCTTCCGTGGTGGTTTCATGGAGGAGAAGGGGGGAAGAAGGACATTGAGGTGGAGAGGAGGAGGTGAGCACGGCGGTGGCTGCATGCTGGGTCACATCATGAGAGATTTCGTGAACTTCATTACAATATTCGGGTTAAAAATTGAGCCCCCCCCCCTCCCTGCCTTATATAAGGTAGGGTTAGGGGGGTGAACTCGATGGGCCCAAAGGGCCTAAAGGAGCCATCAATGGGCCCAGACACCAAACTTGGGCCATAGGGAGGCCCATTTGGAGTGCAAGAAGGGGAAATTAAGGGAGAATACTTTCCCCTTAACTCCTTACATCGTTTTAAGGCCTCCTAACAATAGGCCGCTAGGGGAAAAGAAATAAAACTAGTCAAGGCCACTAATAAATTCCAAAGGAGATAAAACCAACCTCTCAAAAGCCGCTTTGGTTATGGCGTGTCACGGAAACCCGGAGTCTTGACTTTCGGTGTAAGATGGTCCCCATCACGCCAAGTCCGGACGAAATATACGGCTCTCGAAGGTATGTTTTGATTAGTGAGCATCACTAGATTGTATGTTCATCACGAATCTTAGATTAGAACTATCTTCTATCTATTTCTTCTATTTTCCTCATCTGTTATTCAGCATTTTCTCATTTAAAAACACTAGAAATCACTTTTCCACCATTGATCAAGGGTTTCCAATCTCTGAAAAGATTTTGGAAGCACTTGTTCGGTTCCTTTCATCTCCATGCACATTTTCTTCCTTTCATTGATCATTTTTTGTTTCTAAATCTAAAAATACCAAAAAAATTAGCTTCTGATTTCAATCTTTTAACCTTCCTCCATGTGGATTCGACCTCAACTTGTCACTGTTCTAATTTAAAAATAAGATTTTGAAGAGTTGAGTATAAATTGTGTTTGATATGTAAAATCACGCATTCAACGACCGTATTTTTACGCGTATCAATAGGCGTTCAAAATTTTGATATAAAAATGGAGTGTCGAAAAATACATTGAATTGGACATTCAAAACATCTAAGAAACGATTATATCATCTAATATAGACTGGAATCCGTACTTATAAGGTTGCCCTGAAGGAGTTCTCAAAGTTGTTCAAGTGTCCAGCTTCTAGCAGTATCCACACGATCGCCAAACGATTGGATTTCCTCTTCAATGCTTTTCACCGAGAGAAAAAGTGAAGCAAGGAGAGAGTTTCCAAAAGGCTTGCACCTTGAGTTGTGGTCCATTTTACCCCTATTTATAGATTTTGGGTTTGTGAACTTTTCACCAATACCCTCATAATTATGCCTAAATCTATCAACAACCATTTTCCTTATGTGGGTGGCCCTTTGGGTCCATAAATCTCGCTAGTTAATAAATCCATAGACCCAATAACTCTTATTAGTCAACTTTATTAATTACTATATCACTATATAGATTAATTAATCAAGAATCGATTTAACCCAATTGAGTTGCTAGCGCGATGGGTGCCAAGCTACATAACGTGCTCTAAGAGATATAGAGTATATAAGAACTCCCATATGAAACCTTCTCATCATGGGTTGTTGTGTAAGTATAATATTTCATTTATGCTAGACTCATGAATGACTTTGGTGATGGTCAATTATAAAGCCCTAATCAGTCACTTAAGTTAGCCCTAATCAGTCACTTAAGTTAGCCCTAATGCATGGAGAAGATCATCAAGGATACCTTATCCAAAAATTTTACTCTTGGCCAAAGGTTTGATTACATTTCATTTCTTAAGCCAATCTCCTCAAATACAAAGAATGGACGATCCTATCTTGACCATACAATCACTTTTGAGGACGATCCTATTTTGTCATATCTAATATATGAAGTTTTGGAGATCTCATAGATATGGATTCGTTAGTCATAGTTAAAACATGATGTCTTTGGTGTCTACAAGATAGTTTTGTTGTCCCAAGTCAAATGGCCACATATACAACCATAACATGAATCAACCTAATTAGCAGGTTGGTATAATAACATGTAGGGATTCCTGTAGATCAATTAAGTAAACTCTTTCTCCAAATATCACCTACTATCTATCATTAGTGTCTCCACACTGATGGCCACATGATTAGTCATACTTATCATATGAGTTGGATCGGATAGTGTTATTCTTTCCATATAATACGATGTCTTTGTAGAAAATCTCAAGAAAACGATTGTTTAAAGGACTAGTGATCATTGAATTATAATTTTATCATACTTCATGTAGGCATTGCATATTTTCATGGACTTAATTTTAAACATCATACAAGAATGACAATAAATAAAGTTCATTTTAATAAATAGAAATGAGATACATGGA
This sequence comes from Lemna minuta, assembly GCA_024174645.1. NCBI lineage: Eukaryota > Viridiplantae > Streptophyta > Magnoliopsida > Alismatales > Araceae > Lemna > Lemna minuta. The sequence continues at coordinate 7,656,928 of CM044108.1, forward strand.
AATATGATTTGGCTAATAGGCCATCAATATTATCTATTAAGTGAAAAATATAAATATATTAGAACATTAGCTTAACACCCCCCCCCCTCTCCCTATCCCTCCGAGTTGTATCATTGAAATTAGAAAACTATTGGGACTTAAACTAATAACCAATTACTCCAATAAAAGCACTCATTTATACAAAATATTGTCCCTTAAACATCAATGTTTCTTCTTATAAATTTTGTATAGCATATTTTGGCAAGGAAGAAGAAATTCCAAATATAATTATTGAACTTATCATGGTGACCATTTAGTTGTGTGCAGATAAATAAAGAGAATGTTATTAAGGCAAGTCTACAACTGGAATAAAAATAAACGTCTGATAAAATTTATGAGAAAATTGAGTGCAATATTTAATTCTAGAGCATAGATTTCTTGTTCTTACTCTGACAATCAAATTGAAGAATTTCATCTCCAAGTTCCTACATTTCATTGACGCGATTAACATTTTATAACCATATTCAATATATCATTTTCCAGGTAACTTATAACTAGAAGCATGATACTATAATTTTGAAAAGATAAAATTCAAGGGAATAAATTCACATACAAAATTCACCCCTTCCTTGGTGGTTCTCAATGACTTAGTTTTAAGATTTTTTCAGTTTTACAAAATTTTAGGGCTATTTCTTACTTCTAACCCCTAAAACAATATTTTCAATGTTTATTGGTTAAGATCTACTTCTTCCTCCTATAATAGTTTCTTCTTAGAATATGTTTTAGACTATGGAAATCGCCCAATTCTTAATGCCATTTATTCCTATCTTCCCCCACAATACCTTCTAGGGTTGAAGGATGCAATGTGACATCGTCATGTTGCATTAAGAATTGGGCGTCATGGTGAAATCTTTATCGCTCTCTCTCATACCTTGTACTCGTGCTGCATTATTTGATTAATGAGTTCAAGCACGGAATGATCTAATTTAGAGAAAATCGATCGTTTGATCTCTCTCTCTCTCACACACACACAAATAACCCTTCTCCGTGGTCGGAAAACCGAATATCTTTGACCGCGTCGATAGATAGAGATGGGCTCGAAAGTCTTATCTTTGGACGCGTGGAATCCACGGGCTGCAGACCCCACTTCCTGCGACTTCGGCCTCCGAGAAACTCAACTCGGGGGAAGCTCCCCTGAGCAGGGGGTGTAAATTGTACGGGTTGGGATTGATCTTTTCATGATGGGAGAAAGGGATCGCTGGAAGCCCTCCGAGGGTCACCCATCCGAGGACATCGATTCTAGGTCTGGTCGATCTGTCCTTTGATTGCAATTATCTTCACCTTTGTTTCTGGTGGGAACGTTTGTTTTGCATCTGCGGATTGGCAGAGATTGGTATTTTGCCGGGGTCATCACTGGGTTCGTCGTATAATTCCTAAAATTAGTGAATCGACGGAAGTTCAGGTCTTCGACTGCTTACCATTTTGGGATTTTCCGAGTTGGAAAAATTTCGGCAAAACATTAATATTTTTTTATGATCCCTTGATCCGCATCTTCTTCATTTGGCATACGGAGAGCCAGCCTAGTAGAATTTTCCTGCTGGATTTCTTCTCTATTTTCTGGTTCGTTCATATTTTATTTGATGTCTGGGTCCTCTGAATATGGTCTTGCCTTCATCATGTCTATCAACTTACGATTTTTCATGGATTTCAAACGGAAGTTGCTGAGAAATTCAATTTATTTTACTCAATATCTGTATCTACCACCACATATCACAAACTGCAAAAATTAAATCAAACAGGTGTTTCTAATTTGGCTATGAAATGGAGAAAATCATCGGGCGAGTAATCCTCTGAAAATTAAGCTTTCTGCTGAATTCAATGAGCTCATTGAATTCGGTTGTTTTGGGATCTTTGAGAATTTGAAAGCGGGTACGCTAATTTTTGCCTTTTATTTCTCACGGACTTAGTGATCGTATTTTTCCTAACTTGATTTTTAAAAATTCATCTTTTTCTTAATAGTCATGAAGTCATTGTAATTGCCTTATGAATTAAATCGAATAACGTGTCTCTGAATTTAAAAGATGATGAAATATTTTGTTTGAAGACAAGCTCTCTGTTGTTAACATCCCGGAAGGTTCAATCAAATGTTACCATAATTTTGTGATCGTGCATCCATACTGGCATGCATCGATGAAAAATAACTTTTTTTTTAGATTTCTTTGCTTTATCACTATACTCCTTGACTTCCCTATTTGTGAGTATACGCTTATGGGTTCCACGTCTATTACTGTTAGCTTACCTCAATAACCCTATTTAAGCCCAATTTATTGGGAGAATTAGGATTCTCATCTTCTATTATTCTCTTGGTCCCTGTCTTTTTTCTTCTCTTTTCAGCCAGCAGAGCTAGAGTTGGGGTTAGAGTTCACAATCTACTTCATTATTTAGTTCAGTTTTCTTTGTCTCTTTCTGTGCAGTCAGAGGGTTGAAAAAGGGGTTAAGGACTCGACTGCTGCTCGTAAAGTTCAAAAAGCTGACCGAGAGAAGTTGAGGAGGGACCGACTAAATGAACAATTTCTTGAGTTGGGAAACTCCCTGGGTAAGAAAGCAGTCATTAACTATTGTGATTATGGAGTGAAATAATGGAATGTTTATTATGATGGAAATAAAATTGTTTCATGGCTTGAACATGCTTCGACAGATCCTGAACGTCCGAAGAATGACAAGGCCACTATTTTATCTGATACGATACATATAATGAAGGATTTGATGGCTCAGGTGGACAAGCTGAAATCCGAGTTCACGTTGCTCTCGGAGGAATCATCCGAGGTGAAGATATACTCCAACTCTTCTGATTCCATGAAGATTATGAGGTTTCACTTTAAGGCTATGAGGTTCTGAGGTTACAATAAAAAGTTATTTAGTTCAAACCGTTTCTATTTGAGTTTGAGGCCTGAGTAAATTTTGACAATTTAACCAAGTTTAACTTCTTTCATTGTTTGTCTTCACAGTTGACGCAAGAGAAGAATGAACTTAGAGAGGAAAAGACTGCATTGAAGTCCGAGATAGATGCTCTTAATGCTCAGTACCAACAGAGGCTGAGAGTCGTGTACCCATGGGCTGCAGTGGATGGGTCTGTGGTAGTGGGCCCACCCCAGCCATATCCATTTCCCATGTCCATTCCTGTTCATCCATCGATTCAGCCATACCCATTCTTCCATGGTCAACCCCATGGATCTGTTCCCAGCTTATACATGGCCAGTTCATACCCAAGCAATCCTCACAGTTCCCAGTCGGGAGGGAAGAACAATGATCTTGAAAAACCTGACGACATTAGTGATGTGGCCACGGAGTTGGAGCTCAAGATGCCGGGGTCAACTCTGCCGCCATCTGATTCTCTGGCCCGCCGCCAGGTATTTATTTTTCAGTAGATATACTTGGTCTGGGAGTTGAAGAGTAGTATCATCTTGGCCTGGTGGAAATGATTAGGTTAAGAAGACTGGAGGTGCTTCTAGGCAGGCCAGCAGCTCAAGCAAGTGCTCTTCCTCTTATGGTGTACCGGACAGCTCATCCGATGGCTCTGTTGACTGAGAATTTGCCTTGAAATTTTAACTGTAAAATTCTGGTTAGTTTATTGTTGTACATCATAGAAATGAATTGATTCACAGCTAGCTCGTGTAAGATAATTGATGAGCTCGGAAGACATGTCAAAAGATGAATTTCGAGAGGGGGGACAAATCTCAGGAGCTCTGGTGAATTCAAGAAGATGAGAGAGTTATGAGGACGCGATGTGGGAAAACTTGTACATGAATCAAAGGTGTTTTGGTTTGATTCTGCCACGCGCCGAAAGATCAGGGAATGATAGGCATTCCATGAATTTAATGCCCAACATAGAGCAAGAGAGATCAGGCTTTGGATATATCTTAGAAACCTATCTCAAAGATCAGGCTTTGGACATGCAGCAGCTCTGTGGGCCACTTGGAGGGGAGATGAAGGGAGACAAATACCCGTCTAAGAGACGGGGGAAGCTCAATCTCTCGGCCAATCCAATCTCAGTCTCCTACAGCTGTCACGCTTCACGTTTTCGCACCCGTGGGGCCCAAAAAATATTCTTTTCACGTACGTTATGAAAGACCAAAACTCTCAAGCAAACTTGAGAGAGTGAAACTTACCCGATGACCGACACAAAAACCCGACACATGCTCTCTCTCTCTTTCTCTCTCCCTCCCTCTCCCTCTCTCTCACTCTCTGTATCACCCTCTTCCTCAGTCCCTCTCCCTCTCCTTCTCCCTAGTTATCTCTCTCTTACTCTCTCCCTCTTCTTCTCCTTAGTCATCCCTCGGTCACTCTCTCCCTCTTCTTCCCCCTCGTTCTCTCTCTTTCTCTCTCTTTCTCTCTCTCTCCCTCTTTTTGGTTTCCCTCTGTCTTCTTCTCCGTAGATCTGTCTCTCACTCCCCCTCCCCCTCTTCCTCAATCCTTTTACCTCTCTTCTTTTCCTTCTCTCTCTCTCTCTCTCTCTCTCTTCCTCTTCTCAGTCTCTTTCCGTCTTCTTCTCCGGAGATCTCTCTCTCACTCCTCTGCCCCCTCTCCCTCAATCCTTCTCCCTCTTTCTCTCTCTCCCTCTTCTTGGTCTCTCTCCGTCTTCTTCTCCCAAGACCTCTCTATCTCTCCCCCTTTCCCTCTTCCTCTGTCCTACCTCTCTTCTTCCTCTTCTCCCTTCTTCCCTCTTCCTCTGTCCTACCTCTCTTCTTCCTCTTCTTCCTTCTTCCCTCTTACTCAATCCCTCTTGATGAGCATGGAACACCCGGTTGTTGAAGCACATAATTAAACACTCATTTATTCATAGAAACCAACCAAATCAATTCTAATGATAATTTCAATCAAGTATAATTGTAAATAAGGGTGATTAATGATTAAGGCATGGTCATTTAAACTTTTTAAGTCACATGCTTGTGTATTACAAATAAAACTAAATCTACTCGAAAGATAACTAAAAGCAAGTAAAATGGTGGATATGGGTAGAATCCACATGGAACTCAATCAACGAAAAGAGATGAAACTCAGTCAACTTTAATTAAATCAAAGGACAAATATAGTGAAAAACTTTAAAAGAGGGAGAATAAAGGAATCCAATGAAACAAATCATGCATCAATTAGAGTTGAAACAAAGGAGATATCAAAGAAAATCACGATTGCAAGAGAGAGAAAATCAGAGTAAAACTATTGAAGATATACAAAAAATCCTACTCCTACTCCTAATCTAACAATAAATTCACCCTCTAGTACAAGAAGATGACCCTCTAATACACGAGAAATTCAATTACTAACCCAAAGGCATCATGGAAATGATCCTCTATTGTTGGATCAAAGGCTTTAGATAATGATTCTTCAACGTTGGCTGTCAGTATTCAAGCATAAAATCCTCATGCCTTTCAAAGACTATTTGGAAATTTTACATAATCTCACACAAAAACATGAAATAAGTGCAAAATCATCACTAATTAGGTGAAAGAAACAAGTTTGGTGAATAATAAGATCTCTAGATCTCAAGCACAATGGATGATAAGGTTTTTAGGATTGAAATAGCCTTAAACGGGCCATTTCAAGTCTAAATAATTATATTGACCATTTAGTGGATGCATTGGTTGCCATCACGCCATGTGTCCCAAAAAAACTAAAAATAAACCCCAAAAATCAAGATAAAATATTGGATTGATCTAAAATTACTTGATCACACATTTCTAGACCAATGGACAGCTCAGATTGTGCTCCATAGCCTTTAGATCATGTTTTAATCAAAGTTCAAAGGTTAGGAGTGATATCTGCCATTCAATTAGGCCTACATATGGTCACAAAAGCTAGATTTGCACCATGTGTTACGTCTATTTTGAAGAAGAAATGTCAGGTTGATTGTGAGTCATTTGATTCGTAATGGATGGCTCTAATTATGTCACAAGAGAGAGAGGCTTCATTTAATCTAGGGTGTTGATCATTTTTTATGAGGATAAATGCTATTAGGCTACCACGTATCCCTTCTAGAGTAAGTGATGATTGGCGGCTCTAATTGAGTAGCAAAATCTAATTCTTTGGATTGTGCATGTCACTAGAAAAGGAAGAGACGCATAGTCCTACAAGGATTAAATTTTAGAAATTTATCATATCAATTTGGCCCATTATGTCACCCTTAAACATCTATGAATCTCCCCTAGTGTGGCACCATTTAGGCATTGAAATATGCACCACATGTGCCATGTAGGCACCACACAAACACTAAAATATGTGCCATGTGTGCATGACACCTAAGCATGTTACTCAAGGGCTAAAGAAGCAGTGTATCAATGCCACTAGGGTGACTTTTTGGTGTTGGCTCACTAGCTACGCACGTGTCACGTTAACTTTCTGACGAGTCCCACTATTCTAGCTTTTCTCTTGAAAATAAATCCTCAAAATCCCCAAAAAAAACTTTTTAAATCCGTAAATCTTTAAAAAAAACTTATAAACTTGAATTTTTAGATATAGCCTATTAGAGGGTTTAATATGACCAACATACACCTTCCATGGTCACAATTATGCGTCATAAGTAACTTTGGAGGTTTTCTCATTGCCCATCACCTGCTATAACATTTAACAAAGTCTTCCCCTACCGTAATTGCTCCAACTTATGATACATGGACTCAACTAGACTACTATTTACTCTTGGATATATCAAAGAATTCATTTGATCATTTCTTGACCTCTCATGTATTAAGCATATAAGTGCTCTATGACATACATCGGAGACTATTTGCGCAAACAAGACAACATCAACAGCACAGTTGAATCTTTGAGTCAATGTTTTCTTTCCAACAAGGTGATTATCCCTTCAAAATCATTTTGTTCATCTCTATGCTCTTATGGAGAGTGGTCTCTTTGTCAACCACCCACAACACATTTGCACGCATTGGAATGATGTCACGAGGAGCTTACCACTAGAGAGACATGGCCATCCTCATTTTTGAAAACTTAAAAAAAATTATAATGGCTATGTTTATCTAAGCTAGTGGGAGAATTGTTTCAAATGGGCAAACATCATCATTCTACTTACCGTACTCATGACTCCATTCCATGTTATTGTACCTTTGACCAAATTCATTGCCATGTTTGGGGTCCTTGTTGTGTTCTATCTCCTTCAAGCCATATTTATTACATAGTGTTCATTTACGATTATCATTGAGTTAGCTCAAAATATCTCATCAAAGACTATACACAAGTTCTTGGTAGTGCCAATTTACATATTAAATCATTACCAACATTCCACCAAATATTATTCAGGCAAACAATGCCTTGGAACTTGTTCAGAAAACCTTCTAAAAATTTTGAGTTGAACATGGAATCATTTTGGCCAATTAGGGTTTGATGGTTTATCATACCCAAAGTCATTTGAGTCTTATGCATATGAAAGATTATTGATATATGATAATCGATGACGGAAAGGTTCTATAAGGGAGTTCTTATATACTCCACATCTCTTAGGGTACATGGTGTAGCTCGGCACTCGATGGGCTCCCGACTCAACCTATTGATTGGGTTAAATCAATCCTTAATTAATTAATCTATAAGTTGATGTGGATAATTAATTAAACTTGACCAAGAAGGTGTTATTGGGCCTAATGAGTTATTAACTAGTGAGATATATGGACCTAGAGGGTCATACACATAAGGTCTATAGATGTTAGTAGATATAGACATAATTATGAGGGTTTTTATGAAAAATCTATATACCAAATGTCTATAAATAGAGGGAGAACGACCACAATTTAAAGTGCCTATGAAAATATTGTGAGAATTCACTCTTTTATTATCTTTCTCTCTTAGTAAAGAGCTTTAAAGAGGAGATACCACTAGAGGCTAGACTATTGAATAGTTTTAAGAACTCATCTAACTATGCTTTCTCATATATACTAAATGATAGGATTATCTATTCTTGGTATCTCAATGTTATGAATATTTGATTCAATATATTCCGCTACAATCAATGTTTTGATCAAAAATTTTGGAAAGCTTATCGACTATAAAACCCAACACTAGGTTCATATATCTCACTAGTTAATAACTCTATAGACCTAATAGCACTTTATTGGTCAACCTTTATTAATTATCAATATCAACATATTAATTAATTAATCAAGGATTGATCTAACCCAATCGATAGGTTGAGTTGCTTACCGTTAGGTGCCAAGCTACACCACCTATTCTAGGAGATATTAATGGATATTATGTGGCCTATGAGCCAATCACACTTCCATGTATCTTGTTTATGTTCATTGAAATGAAATTTATCCATTGTCATTCTTGTGTGATGTTTGCAATGAAGTCCATGAGCATATGTAATGATTAAGTGAATTATGATGAGATCAAAATATACTGATCACTAGTCTTTAAACATATGTTCCAAATATTCATATTTATGGGATATTGTTAAAGGACATCGAACTATCCGAAGAGAAGTGCACTATCTTAGCCGATTTATTTGATGAGTATGGTTGATCTTGTAGCCATCGGTGTAGAGACACTAAGCATAGATAGTGGGTGCTCTTTGGAGAAAGAGTTCACTGAATTGATTCATATGAATCTCTAAATGGTAATTATACCTGATTGTCAATCAAGTTGATTTATGTCATGGTTGTGTATGTGGTCCTCAGACTTGAGACACCAAAGACGTCTTGTGAATGGATGATCGTGTTTTGATTATGACTTACGAATCCCTAGACATGGATATTGACGAGACAGGACCGCGAGATCGTTGATTTCACACGCTCTAGTGTCAAAAATATTTCTGAATTTACCAATTTAAATATTTAATAACAAATAGAGGGGTATAATGGTAAATAAGAGTCGAATCCACAGGAAATTAAGGTATTTTCGAGAGATCTTTTAGAAATTGATCAAATTGGACGATGAATTGAGGTGAGAAATTAGGGAAAATGGTAGATTTAGAAATATAACTCAAAGATGTATCCACGGAATCAAAAATCACTCGATTTGGATTAGTAATCACGGAGAAATCAAAGAGCGAAGTGAGATGAAATTTCTAAAAATCGGAAGATTAAAAACCGAAATTAAAGACTAAATTAAGCTAAATTACGATTCTAAATTACAAATTGATGATACATGACAATAGATTAGAGGGAAAATAAGTATTCTAACCCGAGATAACGATCGAATCGATCCAATTGATCACCGGATCGACGGCTATTCATTCCACGAATTCGAACATGAGCATCGGTGTTCAAGAGACAAATTCTCCTTGATCGATCGACGAAATCTCACTTTTAATCACTCTGTGGACGCGGAATCGAGTCTAGAAGAGATTAGAAGTGAGAGATTCAAGGATAGAGAAGTGTAGATAGATCAATTTGATGAATACATCCGAGAATGTCTTAAAAAATCGAAGAAAGCCTCAATTTATAGGCGAATTGGGCGTAACCGTCCGATTGATGCGTTTAATCCTCATCAACGGTCCGGATTAAACGCATCAAGATGAACTGTTATGAATATATCGTGGCCGTTAGATCACGATGGACGCTCCAGATGCAGCATGCGTTTATGCGTTATGAAACACGTGAAAACTAGTCGAAAATAAATTCTTAAAAATCGAAAATAAATTCGGAAAATTCTATAAAAATCCCTAAAAATTAGAAAATTCATAACTTTCAAAATACAACACCAAATTAATACAAATTTCTTTCATTTGATCTGAAATTTAATTATCTATCATTCTAAAAAGTCAAATTATTTAAATAACAAGAGATTTAATTCTTATTTCAAAAATACATTCATTTCTTTAAGATTTTAACATTAGAAAATTAAATGAATGTTCATAAAATTGATTTCTCTTATTATTTAACTTTAAAAACTACTTATAATCTCAAGTAAAGATAGGTTATAAAATCATTTATCTTTAATTCGTCATAACTAACCCTAAATTAAAGCATTTTGAGATTATAGCATAAAATTGCATGAAATGATAGAAATGCACTCAAAGTATGATAACATGCATACAAATGGAATGTTTTATGCCTTAATTTGTATTAATAATCATGTTTTATCATGTTAAGATTGCATATTATCAGATATCTAAAATGTCATATATTAGATATGACATGAAATCCACAAAGATGATTGTGTAATCAAAATGAGATCATCTGCCCTTGGTATTTGAGAAGATTAACTCAAGGAATGAGATGCGATGAAATCCTTGCCTAATATAGTAGAAATATTGGAGAAGGAGTTTAGGATGATTTCCTACACGCATTAATATTAACTTGAGTGACAGATTATGATTTGACAGTTGACCATACCCTAAGCCATTCATGAATCTCGTGCAGATGAAGGATTATACATGGTAATCGATGAAAATAAGGTTCTATAAGTAAGTTCTTACATGCTTCACATCTCCTAGAGTACATGATGTACCTTGGCACAGAATGGGTTGGAAACTCAACCTATTGATTGGGTTAAATCAGTCCTTAATTAATTAATCTATATGTTGATATGGATAATTAATTAATATTTACCAATAAGGTGTTGTTTAGTCTATAAAGTTATTAACATGTGACATATATGGACCAATATGATCACACACATAAGGTATATGGATGTTGGTGGATATAGACATAATTATGAGTGTTTTATATTAAAAAAACCGCATACCAAATGTCTATAAATAGGGGGAGAACGACCAAAACTAAAGGTGCCCATCCAAGCCTTATAAAAATTCTCTTTTTTCTTCTCTTTCTCTATTGGTGAAGAGATTTGAAGAGGAGATCTAACCATCTGGAGACCGTGTGGATACCACTAGAGGCTAGACACTTGAATAGCTTCAAGAACTCCTTCAAGGAAACCCTGTAAGTATGTTTTCTTGTACATACTAAATGGTACGATCATTTGTTCTTAGTATCTTGGTGTTTTGAATATCCGATTCAATGTATTCTGCCGCATTTTATGTTTTGATCAATACATAGTTTTCAATGACGAAAAGGTTCTATAAAAGAGTTTTCATATACTACATATCTCCGTGAGTACACGATATAGCTCTGCACCTAATGGGCTGGTAACTCAACATATCGATTGGGTTAAATTGATCTTTGATTAATTAATCTATATATTGATATGGATAATTAGTTAAGGTTGACCAATAAATATGTTATTAAGCATATTGAGTTGTTAACTAGTAAGATATATAGACCTAGAGTGTCACAAACATAAGGTCTATGGATGTCAGTGGATATAGACATAATTATGAGGATTTTATGAAAAATCTACAAACCAAATGTCTATAAATAAGGGGAGAACGACCATAAATCAAGGTGCACATCCAAGCCTTATGAGAATTCTCTCATTTCTTCTGTTTCTCTCTTGCTAAAGAGCTTTAAAAAGAAGATCTAACACTCCAGAGACCATGTGGATACTACTAGAGGCTAGTGACTAGGCAATTTATGCAATCATTGAAAACACACAAACGTCGGTAAAAATTTATGATTCCGAACTCACAAATACAAAAATATGAAATCAAGTATAGTGTAAAGATTGGGTCGATTGACAAAGAACACGGTTGACTTTGATCGAAGGGTTGACTTGGTCAAACTTCAGTTTAATTGGGTATATTAAGAAATGAAAGTGATATATAATTAATAGAAATGATATAAATATATGAGAGAAGATTTTTAAGAATTTCAAAAAAGATTTGACAAAGAAAAGTCAAAATTCAAGGTCAAATCATTGACTTTGACCAATTGTTGACTTTCTAAAAAAATTATAAAATAAAAAGAAGGTAAAATATTACAAAATTATATATTGAGAAACTAGAGAGAAAATGGAAAAATTTTTTTATATATAATTTGTGACTTTTCGAAAAGAAATAGATTTATTATGATTTATTGAAAATCAAAGATCAGAAAAATTCTGAAATGAACACTTCGGTTTAAATCATCAAATTGACTGACCAAATGAGGATAAAATATTATGAAAATTATATATTTATAATAGAGAGAAAATGAAAAATTTTGATAGATAATTCGTGTTTTTTTAAGAAGAATTGGATTTATTATGATTTATTGAAAATCAAAGATAAAAAAATTCTCGAAATGAACACTTCAGTTTAAATCATCAAATTGACTGACCAAATGATATCCAAATCAAGAGATTCATATATGAATAGAAATTTAACAACTATAGAATTCCAAAAAGACAAAAATTGTTAAATTTCACCTTGTATTTTGAGAGTTATTGCCCCCGCAAGTCAATGCCCCAATTCGGATTGAAAATGAATAGTCGATGGTAAAATGTTAAATTGAAGGGTCCAACGATGATGAAATTTTATGAATTACGTATCCACGGAAAGCTGATGAAAAAATAAACCCAATGAAACCAAAATCAAATAATTTGGACTTAAAATTAGGGAGAAATATTTTTTTCGAAGTCAAAAAAATTTTTCACCTAAATTTGGGTGAAATGAAGAACAATTCGATTTCTAAAATGAAATTGACTATTTAAATCTAATCTAAACTATAATTATTGCAAGGGATACAATCAAATCACACTACTAACCTAATTGACACGAAGATTAGGCTTTAAATCGCGTCGATCAAAGTGTATTTGCTTGATTTCTTCTTCGGCGTTCAAGGGGAGATTTTGATCAATTCCTGCAATGATTTGTGATCAATCTTGCCTTAATATGATCGCAATTGAGTATAGAATTTAGGGGAATCACGAAGAACTTAGGATTTTGCTCCAAAATTGCTTAATCTCTTCACGATTCAATCAAAAGTTAGGTTTACAATGGAAGAACATCAGTTTTTATAGGAAATTTCATCACGAAAAATCGCGGACCATCCGATTTGCTCAAGGATGATTCAACGGCTGAGATGGCGTTGTTCAAAAGGGCCACTATCCCACGATTTTCTCCCTTTTTTAAAGGAATTCAATCGAGAAAATCCAGAAAAATGCCTGAAAAACCAAAATAAAATGTAATTAATAAAAATTTAGAAATTCATATCTTTCTTTTTATAGCTCTTTTTTACTCAAATTTTCTCCATTGGATCACAAAATTTCTTCATCTTTAATATCATCCCACCTAAAATATAAATTCTAACAAGAAAATAGGGTGAATTCAAAATAATCTTAAATAATCCCTTAAAAATTCTAATTTATATCATCCCATCACTCTCTTCTTGAAATTAATTCTTTTAATTATCAACTAAAGTCAAAATAACTGAAGGAAAGTGGTTAATTTCTAATTATTTAACCTTACAAAAAAATCAAACATCAATAAAACATATAATTAGCCCTAAATAATGCAAAAATATGGACTTTAGTAAAATGGCATACCAATGGAGAAAATTCATAAAACTGTGATAACATGCATCATAATTACATAAAATAAGCATGAATATTAGTTAAATAAGATAAGAATTTAAGTTATATATGCATGTTATCAGCTAGGCACTTGAATAGCTTCGAGAACTCTTTCAAGGGAACCCTATAAGTATATTTTTCATATATACTAGATGATAAGATTATCTATTCTTGGCGCCTCAATGTTTTGAAATATTCGATTCAATATACTCCGTTGCATTCGATGTTTAGATCAAAATTTTGGAAAGTTTATCAACCTCAGAACCCTAACACATAAAATTGATGCACAACAACAACAAAAAAACTCAAATAATTGAGTTTATTAAATGGCCTTCAATGTGCTTTTTAGTTGGCCTTTTAATATGCCACATATAAAGTGAATAACTCAAGAATACATATAAACCTCTACATCTTGAAAGATATATTCTATAAATCAAGCCTCTAAAAAACCTCAGCAAATATCTATAAATGGCATTTGTAAATTCTTCTAAATGACCTCTGAAAATGTCTCTAAACATGAAATAGGCCAAACCTCAAACTGTCAATAAATCCCAGATAAATCTCTAACTACTCCTATGATGATTTCGGAAGATTAAAATACTTCAAAAGATAGGTCTAATGTTAATCTAATGCAATTCAAACCTTAGTTATAGACTTTAAAAAAAAAAGAATCTAAATCCAGCACACCTCAAACAACAATCTAAATTCATGCTTAAATGGACCTTGATAGTGTCAAAGCATATCTGAAGCAAAAACCCTCTCAAGGAGACCTGAATTGGATCTGAAATCGGATTAAAGCTAGATTTGAACTCAGACCTAATTAGACCTAGAATCAAATAAAAAACCTAGAAATTTGTATCTAACTTGATAAATTTTTAAATAGATAAATCTGTGTATTTTGTTGCTATATATATACTTCTATCTAAAAATATCTAATCCATTAATCAATATAATTCTATTATCTAAATCTAGACAAGAAATTAACTCGTTGTCAAATAGCTATTGGACCTAAAAATCTTCTTAATCTTAAACCCACTAAGTGCTCAAAATAACTTGGCACTTGACCTTCTGCAGTCAAATCTAAATAGTATATTGAATGAATCTCCAAGTATCTTGAATGAGAGCTTAAATCAGCACCCTCAACTCTTATAGATAAGCTATTAATCCAACCTAAAATCAAATTAATAAGGCCAAAAATAAGGCCAATATAATAGAAATTATATTGTAACAAGAATTAACCTAGGATAGAAATTGGTGTAAATTAGACCTGATGATTTCAACAATTGGTCAAAGTAGTACCTATAATCAATCTACCAATGAGTCTGATTTTAATCATATACCATTATTGTATTTAGTTTTAATCACAACAAAACAAGCTCTAGTCAACTCTTAATCTTTGACAACAACATCAAAACCTCAAATTTGAAATTAGAAGTTTAATATTCTAATTAAACTTAAAAATAAAAAAATGATGAAATTGAAAGACCAAATTTCCTCTTTTTTCCAACTATTTGACTATGTCTTCTTTCCTTGAATTCATAAACATTTAACTTTCTCATGAGATTTGGCTTTATGTGTAATCATTAACATGAATGAGATATACATTTCAATTCAAGTCATAGAGATAAATGGTTAAATACCTAAATATAAAACCTTTCTCTTCAAAATTTTATTGTAAATGTCTTATATTTTGAAAATTACCAGTTTTACTCAGTATAATCAATTTCTTTTGGGATTTTTGAACCATTTGAAGGCCTAACATTACAAATTAAGAGGTCCTAAATGGATGCTTATGTGGCATGATTGACTTGGCTACAAAAATAATTCCTAAATGGATACAAATCAACAATAAATCCTAACTCCGGTAATTTGGATGTCCAAATTAATAGACTTGGTAATTATTTTATGTAATATATGCCTAAAAAATAATTCCAAACTCATGTTAACTTGATACCCCCTCACTCTATCTATATTATTTCCATAAATGGATGAATTTAAATGGCGATTAAGTTAAATTATCGACATATTATTAATTAAATTTGACAATAATAAATTCATTCAGATATGAATTTTGTACATTTTAATTTCTATTAATGATTGTTCAAGAAATTAAAATTAACACTTGTGAATACATGTACTATATATTTCATAAATATAGTGTAATATTTCTTTTAACATCAATATTAGCGGTACTTTTCATTACTAATCAAACCTTTATGCTTGCACGAGTAAATACTGATAGTTTTTTCGCTCGTGAGCGAATCCAGTTGACCGACGGACTCTCTCAACCCTCCGAGAATAGGTCTCTAAGTTCCATGAGAGCTTCTGATTTTGGACATGAGAACAGATCAAGATGCTTATCGTCACTGCATCTTATCCATGAGAGCTTCAAATGCGGGAATGATGGGGAGACGGGGAAACTCGTACGTCGTGAAATAAATAATTGATTCACCAAAAACTCATCGAAGGATGAATATTTTGATACATAACAGGAAGAGGAAGACGAATCTCAGGAGCTCTGACGAACAGCAGGCACGAAAGAAGAGCCTCAGTCTTCTTCTTCTTCTTGAAATCGAAGGTGCTTCCCTTCTGGCACCGGCAGGCCCATTCAGCCGAATCACACTCGGCGAAACCACCGCCGTCACCTCCTCTTTTCCTACGATTTCATCATCGCTGTCGTATTTGAATCGGACGTGCTTTCCCGCAAACTCTGGTAGCTCGCTCTTCCCCACTGACATCCTCCTTATCCCCTCGCACAGTTCCCTTAGATCGTCATTTTCATCATCTTCGTCATTCTTCACAGAGGAACCGTCGTGCACCTGAAGCGACCAGAAGGAAGAAGAGTCGTCTTCCGTGGCCTCGCGACAGACGCTTTCTTGAAGCGACGGCTCCGATATGGGAAACGACGAGTCATCCTTATCATCATAAAGCCTTTCTTGAAGGTCATCATCCTCATCATCAATATCCTCTTCTTCCTCCTCGTCATTCTTCTGAGAGGAGCCGTCGTGCACCTGAAGCGACCAGACGGAAGAAGAGTCGTCTTCCGAGGACTCGCGACAGACGCTTTCTTCTGATGTCAGCTCCGATAAGGGAAACGACGAGTCGGAATCCTCCGGAGAATTAAACAACAAAGCCCGGTTGATCTCGCAAGCGCTCAGATCCGGAGATTCCTCTTTTTTATCCACCCCCAATGCCGCCTGAAAAAAGAGATAAACCCAAATAAAACCATAGTTCTCGATAACGGTGAGAAAAGGGTGGCTTGATTTACCAGGGGAAGCTCGATCTGCGGCGTATTCGCCGGAGTCGGGGCGAGGAGGCTCGCCGGAGACCTCAGATGATTGAAGATCCCGATCAGAGGATCCTTCACCACTTGCACTTCGTCCTCTTCGACTTTCTGCAAAAGAGTTTTTACCTGGCATCGGAGGAGAGCTTCTCCAGAACCAGGCGTTCTCCATCCAGTGTTTGGTAACGGCGTCTTCATAACCCCCGCCGCCAAACCCACGATCGGGGAATCATTCGTGATATCGATGAGTGCAAAGCGATCGTCCTTTTGTCTGGATTTCGATTGCGGTTGGGATTTCAGGGTTCCTTCTCTCTGCGTCTGAGATCTCGTGAACCTTCTCATGGACGATGGAGTTTCCATTGAGTTCGAATGATTTGGGGCAGCAGACCTCTCAGAAGAAAGGAGAGGAGAAGTCGAGGAGAGAGGAACAAGATGATCGAATGAAGTGGCATCCTCAACAGTATTTCAAATGGACGACCCCAACGGTCACATTACCGTTGTAGAATAGATTTTGAATTGTAAAGATGGGCCGGGCCGAGGTCTACGTCAGTACAAATTTGGCCCATTTGAAAATGTACCGTTGGGATGGCGTCCAATAAGGTAAATTAGGTTTCCAAAATATGAATTAAGTAATTAATTTACATGAATGACATCAGCAGGGGTTCTGATGCTCCGCGGGTCCTGGGAAATTATCCGCCCGACTGTCATTTCGTCTCCACGCTGTTGTCATCACCAGCGTGCGAGGAACACGATTGGCTGCATCACGTGCATCACACGTTATACAGAGAGAGAAAGAGAGTTTAAAACCGCCTGGAATAGGCGACTTCGTTCCGATTTCCTCAGACTTTGCCAGAAGGCGGACGTCGCGCGGCTGGCCGTTTTGCAGAGTGTACGTACGGTCGCGACGCCTCGGGGTTTTGTCGACGTTGGTGAGTAAGGACCACCATCTCTTTATCCTCCTTTGCTACCGGAAAATTTTTCCTCCGCGAGAAAATAGCAAAGAAACCACGCGACGGGATTCGTGATCGTGCTAGTATCTGGAGGTCTCGTGTTTCATGCCAAGTCGTTGCTAACTCTGTTTTCGAACGTGTGTTCCGTGCTCCTCGCTTATTTTGAAAAAACCTGGCAGTTCATTCTCTTTTAACCTATTTTTCGGATGTCCCCTGGTACTCGAGTTCTTGAAACTTTGGGAGAAAATCGCATTGCGGAATTGCTTATTAAAATATTTAGAACTGATTTTTTTATTTTCCTTAATCCTGTTGATTGGAATCCCCCTCAGTCAACTTGTAGCAGGTAATCATCATCAACTGCGCGCTGTTGTGTACATACGATTGGATACGAAATGATGGGATCGTTCGTTACTCGAGCTCTGGCGTATGTACTACCCTAGCCTATTCAATTCTCCATTGCTGCTGAGATGTATCACAATGCCGTTCTTGAAACAACAGAATGGCTCTTGGATATGCATACCCAGCTTACGAATGCTTCAAAACAGTGGAGAAGAACAAGCCGGAGGTCGAGCAACTCCGCTTTTGGTGTCAGTACTGGTATAATCGAGTCATATTTGATGCCCTGATTCTAAAGAAATCTGACAGATGACTGTTCATTGAACTCATTTGTCTAGGATTTTAGTCGCCGTGATGACGGTCTTGGAGAGATTCGGCGACGCCTTCATCTCGTGGTAAGCTGCATCTTCCTTCGAAATTCATAATGGAGGATAATTTATCTCCTTCGGTAATGAAGGTTGCCGATGTACAGTGAAGCGAAGCTGGCATTCTTTATATATCTTTGGTATCCCAAAACGAGGGTATGGGGTCACTCTTGCATTTTGCTTCGTGTTCTTTGACCTAATCTCAGCCATTGCTTGCCACAGGGGACTACGTATGTCTATGATACCTTCTTTCAGCCTATAGTTTCTAAGCATGAGCCGGAAATAGACCGAACTTTGGTCGAATTAAAAACAAGGGCAGGAGATATTATGATTCTGTATTGGCAGAAAACTGCCACTTATGGGCAAACGAGGTTCTTCGAAGTTCTACAGTATATTGCTTCTCAATCTCAGACTTCTAGGCCTCGACCAACGCAGGTAATTGAAATATATTCTGCTTTTACTTTGAAAATCCGGTTTTATGGGAGAGAATTCGATTGTTGGTTCCGATATGGGAGCCGCTGACCTTCTGTAAAATGCTCTTGGGGTTAATGAGCGTTTTTTTCTAGAAATGCGTTGCTACTTTTCTTCCTCTCTCTCTCTATCTATGAATCACTTATCAACGGCCTTTGAAACATTTGTGTGACCATCTGAACGCCTAATTGGAAGGCATTTATTATGACCATCTGAAATTCTGAAAACCTAATTGCAGGACCGTCAGCCACCAGCCACGGCGGCACCACCACCAGGCATTCCTCCGGTGGGCCAGCGTGTTGAAGTCCCAGAGTCTCATCATCCTCCCAGCCCAGCCAAGAACCAGGCCCGTGATCCTGCCCCAGAAGCAGGCCCGACCCCTGTGGCACCGCCTGCCCAGCCAGCTGCTAGGTCGAGTCCGGCCAAACACGGCAGTACTGCCATTCAACCCGGTGAAACGGAGCCTAAGCAAGCCGCTGTCGCTCAAACTTCAGGCGTTGACTCTGCGTCAGAGACCATCGTTGAGGAGCCTGTAAAATTAACACGTGGACGGCTGAGGAAGATCAGATCTGGCGGACCAGCAGCACCACCACCTTGATTTAGAATGTTGTTCGATGGTGTCTAGCAAGTCAACGCAAACTGCTTTTAGTTAGAAGGTCAACAATTTAGATTTTAGTGCAGTGACTAACCCGCTGTATAAACCGTCAAATTCTCTCAGTTAATGAATGAGACGAAGAGGAGGTGAGAAATTTTTCTGCTCTTTGAGAAAACTTCGTGGGTTTTCATGACGACGCCTGATGACCATGATAATCTTCTCTCTCTCTCTCTCTCTCTCTCTCTCTCTGTAACATGAAACGAGGAGAAATTCCACTGCCCAGAACTCGTTTAGCCCTAGCATTGAGTTTAAACTGAATTTAACAAAAAACCCAGAGCAATTTAAAGCTGTAATTTGGTAGATGACCCCCAAAATATTTGGATTCAATTTGCACGATCAAATTTAAATAATATATCTAAATTATGTAAGTTCAGGATAAATCTTTACATTGGTGCGCTCCTACTTTGACCTTGTAAAAGACCCCAGCTTTGACAAATCAGGGATCCAGAAGGACAACTCCGTTGACCCAGTGACAAACATGAGATTTTCTGAGGCCCACTTTATCACTGGCGGTTCCACATCACTGCTCGACCAATATGCAACCTTACGAATAAAAATTTAATTAGCTCAGGTTTGACCGCCAAAATTTGACCAAACCGATGAGTCTTACTTTCCCATTTCTGATGCTCCATGCATAAACACTTCCGTCGCCAGAACCTACCAAATTTTTAAAAAAATATTTTAAATTAAATGTTTCGCTATTTCATAAATCGTTTGAAATTTACCAGAGACTATGAACTTCCCATCCGGGCTAAACGACGCCTCCAGAGTTCCACTCCCAGAAACCGGCTTCACAGAGAACGCAGATATCTACAGCACCTCGGTATTAAATTATTGAAAACAAAGAAACTGATCTAAAATGCTTATAATTTACATTGATGCCGCGAAATGAATCGAGCACGTGTATTTGACCAGCTGCCGTTGTCAAAAGAAGAAGCCTTCCGTCGCTGCTGAACTTGACGGCATTGGCGTCTGAAAGGTCTCCCCCGGCAGAAAATATCTCGAAAGGACCCTATAATTTTGAAACTTTTGAACTAACAACCGCCCTCCACAAAAAATTAAGTATTAAAATTTTGTTTCTACGGAATCATATTTTCTGATGTCGAACATTCGTATGAATCCTCCAAAAGCGACAGCAAATATCACTCCTTGATCGTCGTATGAGATGGCGGGCCTTCCATTCACGCGAAGAAGACCCTGAAAATATCAGAGTAAAACAAATTGAAAATAATGTAACTACGAAATAATTAAATTAACCTGGGCTTTTTCTGTTCTTTGGTCCCAGATTAGAACCGTTTGATCAAGGGCACCGGAGATGAAACATTCTCTTCTCGGGCACAGTGACAGGGAGACAACCCTGTAAATATTCTTTTTACAATTTTGAAAAATAGATCGAAATCCGGCTGAGAACTGATGAATAGTAACTGATACCTGTCGCGATGGCCTTTGAAGTATCTCAAATACTTGTTATCATTTAGTGAAAGAAGACGTAGTGATTCTAAATCAATTAAGATAAATAGATAAATACATTAATGGTTTTTAAATCAAAAGAAATAAAAACTGAATTATCACTCACCATCCCAACCATTTTTCGAAGAGTATATGACAGTCGTAGGATTGGATGTGAAGCGTACCAGGTCAACGCCGTATTTCTTGCTATTTATCGTCTTCAAGCATCTGAAAAATGCAGGATGGAAAAAAATGGAATACTAAATGAATCGAGAAAACACTTGCTCACGTGGCATTGTGTATATCGTAGAGGCGTATGGATTCATCGTCGCTGGCCGTGACAAGATAGTTGGTTGCCTTGTGGAAATCCAAGGAACTGATCCTGCCATTCTGCGAGATGAATAACTTAAATTATCCAATGTGAAGATCAAGTAAATTTAATCTGGAAGCAACGATGAATTTGAGGAACTTCGCGTTGTGTTGTTGAAGAATTAGGTTCAAACGAGGAACCTACATAGTCACGGAAAGCCATTCCGACTTCCATGCTTTTCAGAATCTCTTCAGTCAGCTCCAGCGAGATCTTCTCTTCCTTCTCCGCTTGTCCCGCGTGGGCTCCAGAAGCTAGGGAGAAAGACGGAAATTGAAATCTCAAACCCAAACCCTAGAATGAACTTTAAGGCTTGATCTGACGGTATGTAGGGGAACGCGATTACTGACCTCCCATCTGCCCTCTGGTTCTGTGATCCCGCCGACAACAACGCTCTCTCAGCAGTCGCGGCGTCTTAGGCTTTCAAGATGCGGCGTCCATTTCCTTCTCCTGGGCAGCTCATCGTTAGGAGGAAAGCGCGCTCAAAGGACGAACTAACGGCTTTTGGGAGAACTGGCGCGGGTTCCTCTATATGATCGGGGAGATCGGCCGAACATCATTTAATGGAGGAAATTCAATTAAATAAACTAACTCGAATTAATTAAAAGAATTAAAAACACCTCTTACTCTCCCTTCAAATTAAAAGAAATTCTGAGATTCTTCATCCAAGCACTGCAAATTGCTAATCTGGATTATTTTTTTCCTGATTCACAATTATTAATCAACAAGATTTCTTATTGAAGAAATATCCCTAAAGATTTACTTTCATTAGAGATCTTCGTTCATAACGGTGATAGTATATATTTTTGTACATGTGAATACACTATTCTTAAGTGATTTTAATACACAATTCATATCATTGTAATGCATGTTATTATGTTTTTAATTTTATTTTCATAAATCCTATGTCACTTATTGACTTTCTCAAAATTGATTTTTAGGTTAGATTTAATCAATTTGATGAGTTTAATCTTTTTTTAAGATAAAGTATATTGTTTGTTGGCCATAATTATTAATAATTTGGAATGCGAGACTCGAGAGGATTGAATTTTGAAGAATAATAAAAAGAATGAAGAGATTTTGATTATGTGCAATGTCTAAGTTGAAAAAATCTGGTAGAAAAATGGTTTGTATTTTGAAAGTTATTGATTTTCTAAGCTTTAGGCATTTTCTATATTTTTTGGGTTTTTAGGAATTTATTTTAAAGAGAAAAATGACCATAATCATTTATTTCACCCAATTAATGATGATTTTTTCATTTTTTTCACATTTTTACGTGAGATTATGCATAAGTTTTTTTGATTGACCTTGAAATGTGATGAGGAATTCATTGCATGAATGCCAGTAGTTGTTGCAAAAAATCATCAATTTCAATTTTTGATCTGATGACATAAGGGTGACGATGAGATGTCCAAGAAGAGTTACAATGGTTTCTAAAGATTTGGTGATTTGGATTGGGGGGGAAGGGGGGGGGTTTGGGTTTGAATTGACATGGCATAATCTCTAAGGGCCGAGATTATGGCCCATCAAGGCCCAGACTTTTATAGATAGGGCCTATACCATCCATATTTTTCTCTCGTACTTGAACTCTTGAGGCCTTTTTCTTGGGCAAAATCATGTATTTTACTCAATTAATGATGATTTTACATTTATTTCACTGTTTATGTGGGATTGTGCAAAATTATCGTTAACTGACCTTAAATGGGCAAGGAATGCCTATTGATATTGTAGAAAAATCATCCATTTTCAGCCATTGATGTAACAACACATGATCATCTTGACATTACCTCCAGGTTAGTATGAGTCTTCTCCTCGAGTGAAAGTGCAAGGATTTCATTGCTTGAATGTCAATAGTTGTCGTTCAAGAAACATAAGTTTGAATCTTCGATTTGGCAACATGAAACCACCTTCACTTTGCCTCTAGGTTGAGTTTTTGTGTGCATTAAAGGTGTAGTTAGGGTTAGATTAGGAGGAGTAGTTTTCTTATTATGATGCTCTCTCTTACGATTCTGAGGATCTTTCTTTGATATCTCCTTGGTTTCAACTCCTTCCTTCAAAATCTTATCTTCTTGGTTTCTCCTTCCTTCTAAATATTATATGATTTATCGTTTACATTCATAATTATAATTCAATATAATATTATAAAAAAATAATTTATTGACTTCTAATCGAGTTTATTAAGTATCTCATAATAAATAGTATCACATATCTATATAGAAGCAATATTACATTACATCTTCTTCACCAACTTCTCATCTATCACTTTCTTATCTCTACTCTTCCTTTTCTTCAAAATTCAATCGTAATTCAAAAACCTACGATACTCTTGGATTCAACCTTTTACTCGCTCTTTTGCATGAACTTGATCTCATCTACTAATTAAATATCAGCCCATGATCATCTTCATCGGAGTGAAACTTACTCTTCTTTTTGGGCTACCACTTGGTTCACGACAACAACCCAATCAAACATAATCAAAACCCTAGATTTTTTTTAATGTAAAATGTTCCATTTATTATTATTCATGTCCTTGGACTAGTACAGTGTTCATTTGACCACTTAAAAAAGCCAATCTTCCATGGCAGACGATGAACAGATTACTTCATCTCTCAATCCTTACCCAACCTCCTAGATGAGGGCAGAAATGAGAGATAATTTGGCTATAAAATGGGTTTTGTGGGCTGCTAGCCCAATGAACTTACACGACTAATCAATTCAATTTTGATATTCAATTAATGTTAATATCATAAGTTAATTATTCATATATATCTGTTTGCCTTTTCAAATATGCAATGCTAACGATAACCTTGTAAATAACCTTTATCTTCTATCATCCACCTCATATGTCATCTCTCTCTCTTGGGCACACATAAATAGCATGGATGTTGGGTTCTCTCTTATTCTTAAGTTACCTTCAAAATATTTCTTTTTTTTAAGAATAATTTCTTGGCCAGTGAATGACCTAAGAAGGGTTGTTAAGACATGGGAATGGGACTTGGAGATACTCATGCTGACTCTCCTTGTGGACAATAGAATGGCGATCAGTGATCTGCTCGACACATTCTGATAAAATCATCACAATCAAACATGCCAATCTGATCACTCAAATTTCACTAAGTTAACTTTTGATTGATCAATGATCTCACCATCTAATCTAATGAGGGAGTGATGCGATCGACGATCACTCCCTTAAAACAGTGATATGCTCCAGTAATCAGATCATGGAGTATTTTTTGTCAAATTTTCACAAAAGTTTAATCATTTTCATATGTATTTTAATTTTTCTGTCAGATTTTCGAGTGGTGATTGTTTGTCAGATTGACGATTTTTTATCAATGATCAGATCGGTCAAATTTGATCGACCAACGATTGGAAAACTGATTTGATCGACGTCCATCGATCTGATCATTTAAGAGATTGATGCCTATTCGTAAGACGAGGATCATCCTTAATTGATCATGATCGGATCCCGGCCGAGTCTGCATTTCATGGACTGCTAAGATCGCGCGCTTATCGGACTTTTCATCTCCTCTTTGCTATTGGGCCGGGCTGTTGACTCAGTCCAGTTACGAGTCATCATCCTTGTGGGCAACATGACCGGGGACACCTACGCATTTGGTCAACATACCGGAGACGGGGTCAACGCCCTCAAAGGATTGCGCGTTTCCTGCGCCACCGAAGGAAGATGGGTCGGACTCTTTCCACCCGGAACCCACGTGGGTGGCCTTCCGACAGTCCCGTGAACCATCTAAAAGAAGCCATCGCCCGTCGAAAAGTGGTCGTCATTCTGTCCGCCGTTGACCCTTCAATCTCGACATGCCAAATCCCGGAAGTGATTTTCTTCCTTTTTTCCCCCACGTCTCTATCTTCCCGTGAAGTTACCCGGATGAGCAATTGACTGGTTCCGGGTCGGTATCCCGGAAACTCTAATCTTCCTTCTCTTGCGATAATCCATCGATTCGCCGAAGCGACGGAAGAGATCCCTCATTTTCTTCTCTCTCTCACTGTCAAAGACTCCGTCTTCATCGCAACCCGTGTAGATTGATGGTTGTTTGTGAAAAAGCAAAGGCAGCGGGGAACGAGAGAGAAGAGGAAGGAGATGGGCATTTGCTTTTCATCGTCCAAGAAAACTTCGGCCAAGGCCAAGGAAAATACGCCGGCGTCGCCGAAGCAGAAGCAGAGGAATTCGTCGGCGTCTCAGTCGCAGAACCAGACTCAGAACAGGAATCAGCAGCAAGAAAAAGCGGGGGTGAAGAGGACGACCTCGGTGGCGCAAGTGCCGTGCGGGAAAAGAACCAACTTTGGCTACCATAGAGATTTCGAGAACAACTACGCCATCGGGAAGCTCTTGGGGCACGGCCAGTTTGGGTACACCTTCGTCGCCACGCACAAGGTTAATGGAAAGAAGGTCGCCGTTAAGAGGATCGACAAGAGCAAGGTTGATCGATTTCTTCGTGGCCTCCCTAAAAACTCTCTCGGTTTCTCTCTCTCTCTTACACAATTCCCAAGGCTCTGTCTTTCTCCCTTAAGAATTCCCCCCTCAACAACCAAGACTCTCTCTTTCCCTCAGGACGTCCATCTCTCAAGGCTCTATCTAGCTCTCTCAAGACTCATTTCATGTCTCTCTCTCTCTCTGGTGACAGATGCTTCACAGTGTTGCGGTGGAGGATGTCCGAAGAGAAGTCAAGATATTCCAGGCTCTCACGGGTCACGAGAACGTCGTTCAGTTCCACAACGCATTTGAAGACGATTCCTATGTTTTCATCGTCATGGAGTATGCTTTTTCCTGTCAATATTTCATTAAAAAGGTCATAAAATCGGTCATGGTGTAATTTTCTTTATTTCCCGAAAAGGTTATGCGAAGGAGGCGAGCTTCTCGACAGGATACTGGCCAAGTAGGGCTCCAAAAGTCAAATTTCCATGGTAAAAATGACGTTGACTTTTCCCATTGAATGTCGCCCTATGTATCTGCAGAAAGGATAGCCGCTATAGCGAAAAAGATGCGGCTGTTGTGGTGAGGCAAATGCTCAAAGTGGCAGCTGAATGCCATCTCCATGGCTTAGTTCATCGAGACATGAAACCGGAGGTAGATTTGGCAATTTAAATGCATTAAAGTTTTGCGAGTTACTAATTTTATTATGAATATTTGCAGAATTTTCTCTTTAAATCGACGAAAGAAGATTCTCCGCTGAAGGCAACAGATTTCGGTCTTTCAGACTTCATAAGGCCAGGTACCCGATTATTGAGTTGGGATGATGGCCATAATCTTTGATTTTGTTTTTGTAGCTGCTGATGTTGATGATGATAATGATGATGTTCTTTCTGTTCTTGTTTATGTTGATTAATTGACGTTGTTTATGCTATTGCAACTGCAATTTTGTCGATGATGGCAATGTCTTTTTTCTTTTTGTTGTCGCGAAGATGATGATGATGGCGATGATGAATGTGTTTTTTTGATGACGGAATTACGGTAATGTTGTTGCTGCTGTTTTTCATCATTTTTATTATGATATTAATCATCGTCATCATGATTCGCGGGCACAATTTTGCCGATCATGAAGATTATAATGATGATGGTGATGATGGCGATAATGAAAATGATGACGAGGCTTATCATGATCTTAACGATGACGGTGATGATTATGATGCTAGTAGGATATGGAGAATGCCATTGAAGATGATGATGTTGTTGTCGATGATTGTCATGCTGTTGGTTATAATGCTGATAGTGACGGCGACAATTATGTCAATGAAAATGGGGATGCGAGCTCTAATTAGGAAGCCATTGATGATGATGATGATGATCCTCATGGAACAATGCAGGGAGAAAGTTCCACGACATCGTCGGGAGCGCATATTACGTCGCTCCAGAGGTATTGAAGCGGAAATCGGGACCCGAATCCGATGTTTGGAGCATAGGCGTCATAACCTACATTCTCCTCTGCGGAAGAAGACCATTCTGGGATAAAACCGAGGACGGCATTTTCAAGGAGGTATTCGAATCTCAAAACACGCATCACATATCCTCCTAGCATTCAAGATCGAAGTAATTAGCAAATTACGTTCCTAAAATTGATGCAATTACTTGTTCCCCAAGGTTTTAAGGAAGAAACCGGATTTCCGGCGAAAGCCTTGGCCTAGTATCAGCAGCAGTGCCAAAGATTTCGTCACCAAGCTTCTGGTGAAGGATCCACGGGCGAGACTCACTGCCGCTCAAGCCCTGTGTACGTAATTTATTTCTTGTAGAACAGTAGGTGATGCGGTGGAGGAAATTTCATTGATTTTTTTACCTCATCAGCTCATCCTTGGGTGAAAGAGAACGGCAACGCGTCGGAAATCCCGCTCGACATTTCCGTCCTGAACAACATCCGAGAGTTTGTCAAGTACAGCCGTTTGAAGCAGATTGCGCTGAGGGTAAATTTTTCTCATTTTTGGAAATTAAACGATTGATTCGCCAATTAAACGATTAATTGGCTCCAGGCGTTAGCGAGCACTCTCGATCCAGAAGAAATGGCGAACCTCCGCGATCAGTTTGATGCGATCGACGTGGACAAAAATGGCGCCATCAGCCTCGAAGAAATGAGACATGTGAATTTTTTTTTTAAATTCAGCATTTTTAAAATTGGCGCAATCAGTCTATATTTAGTTTAAAATTTTCAGAACGGGGAATGTTGAATAATATTTCTTGACGAGCAATTTAATGAAGGTTATCCCGTTATTGTTCATGTGTAGGCTCTGGCGAAGGATCTTCCATGGAAGGTGAAGGAACGCGGAGTGGCGGAGATTCTTCAAGCTGTAAGATTTCATAAATGAGGGGGAAAAAATCCCTCTTTTAATTTCTACGTAATTCAGTTTTTGCCATATTCATTGTCAAGAACTCGCCGCTCGGTGCGCTTTCAAGCATTGACTGAGATGAACTACCGCCCTCCTGTGATTGACCCGTTGACTTTTCGGTGGGCAGATGGACAGCAACACCGACGGGTTCGTTGACTTTGACGAGTTCGTTGCTGCCACCCTCCACGTCCGTCAACTCGAGGAGCACGATTCGGAGAAATGGCAAGTACGCTCTCAAGCCGCCTTTGATAAGCTAGACGTTGACGGCGACGGCTTCATCACTCCCGAGGAGCTCCGAATGGTAAAACTAAAGTCAACTTCCGTGACCCATCTCTGGAAACCTTTGACCGATTATCAACGCATTGACTTTTTGCAGCACACGGGGTTGAAGAGCTCGATCGAGCCATTGTTGGAGGAGGCGGATACTGACAAGGACGGGAAGATAGACTTGTCTGAATTCCGGCGACTGCTGAGAAATGTCAGCTCGCGCAACGTTCAACCCCTCCAGGGACTGCGAAATTCTCGCAAGATGTAGTCGTGCGGGGCATGACGACGACGACTTTTCCAAAAAAGGAATATCTGAGACGCTGACTTTTGCCAAAAAGTCAATGGTTTTGTTTATAAACGGAGGGGTCAGAAACAATTCTGTACATTTTCTCTGTACAGGGCATTGGTTTGGGGACTTTTGGTGCATTACACAGCCGACAAACCGTTTCACGTAAAAGGAACTCTTTGATTTAGTGCAGATAGAATTTTTGCGATTTATTTATTACCTAAACGAATAATTATTGAGATAGCTCATTAAAAACCATGACAAATGGACAGAATTCAACAAATTAAAATTAACTGAAATTAACTTTAATCGTATAAATCTGATATTAATAATCGAAAAGTTTTATCTTACGTTTTCATCTTTTCAGGTTGATTTTTATATCCCATCAGCTTATAATTCACCGAGTGAAATGTATGATGATTGACCTTTCTAATATAAAATTTAATCTTATGCATATAATATGTATGTTAATTTTTATGTTATGCTGATGAAAACTTGACATTCTCTGGGAGAAATACAAAGGACACAACGGAATCAGTCATGTTTTGGTTCTTGGCAAAACCAAGTCTTATTCCTAAAATTTTCTTCTTTTTACCGAATAAGAAATATACCTACCATGAACTTTTATCATAACAAAAATGTCACAAAAATAAACACAATCAACCAAATAATATTTCAACATGCATTGATGTCAGAGTAATACTATATTCTGCCATGTTGATCTTAAGATATAACTAAAGATGACTATGTGGAACACCATATGGAAATTTTTCTAATTTTAAGAACACATTATTATTTATTTAAACCACTTCATCTATTGATTCGATATGTTTTGAAACAAAGAGTATGCATCATAAAAAAAAACGCATGCTTTGCTAAATTTTGAAATGTAAACTTATCATGAGTCAGTGAACATAATGGTCGTGCTATGAATAAATAAAACCTGTGTTTCAACGCGATTTCCATCACTTCTGAATGTCAACTCCATGTTTCCGATCATAGATGAGATTTTTTAAAGTAGAATATGCGAGTGGACTTCTGTAGGGCTAAAGGGTCTTCATATAATCACCTGACCTGAACTTGAAACTATTAGGTTAAATGCTTGATGCTCCTGACCTAGATCTTCCTCTCATGTTTCCCTCTATTGCAGTGCCTCACACTCAAAATGAAGTGTAGAGTTCTTGATGCAATATCATAAGAGGAAAATTATGGGAGTGAGAAATATGAACATAAATTGGCTGTGGTGGGCAGTACACGATGTAGAGGTAATCCTAGATTAGACCCACAGAATATGACCAGAGCAATAGATTTCATAAATTTTAAAAGATTTCGGTATCTTGGAAACGCCCACTTGATAGTTCTTTGGCAACAAGTCAGCTATCAGCATCGCCCATGTCTATTGCTACACAATTGGATAGAAGCATATTGAAGTTGGTTGACCTTTCATCAAGGCAAAGCTGGACTTCATGATCATGTATATGCCATGAAAAGGATCAATTTGCCAAGGGATTGATTGTCTATGAAAAAGTTACAAGAGATACCATCTGAGCTTGAGGCTGTTGATGCTGATATGAATATCTTATTGAACAATGAGTTTTTGAGATGGAATTCGTAGGACACCCCGACCACAACAATTTGATGGGTGGGGTCCCGTCTTCTGGATATAGAAATATTATGAAAATATTTCTCTCCCTCTATTTCTCTCAGGCACTTTTGAGCCTTAAAATGCTTCATCATCCTATCTTCCTTCCATCACCTTCGTCATCTCTTCCTCTCTCTCACCCTCTCTTCTATTTCTCATCGTTCCTCTTGAGATCGTCTCCTCTTCCTTTCTCTGGAAAGGAGCTATTATTATCAAATAGAAATGACAAATGAAACTTTAGAGAAGGTTAATAACCCTCCTTTTTTCAATTTTTTGTTCATTGCTCACACACAATATTAACATGAGAGAAAAAAAAAATCACCAATGAAGGTACTTTGGTATACCAGCTCATTCTTGCTTCTCCAGCTCACCCATTCTGTCAATGATTGCCTGAAATTGCATCAATGTTTTTAATATTTCCAAGTATTGTTTAAGAGTATGGGAATGCTGACTACAAAACTGGGGGTTCAAATTAATGTTTTAAAATTAAGACCTTTTTGCTTGTTTCTTGAAGCTCACCAGCAAGTATGAATTCATCGAGAATCAGATAAACCTGCACCCGCACAAATCCATGAAACAAAGTCACATAAAAATATCAATTTAAACTCTGGCTAAATGAACTTAAGCTTTACTCCCTCTGCGATAGAGAGATAGAGAGAGTGAGAGATATCTAGAGTAGGATAGATAGAAGAGTGGGGAGAGAGAGATATTGAGAGAGGGATAGATAAAAGAGTGGAGAGTGAGAGAATATTGACAAGGGAAGCCAGAGAACAGCTATCCCCTTGATGAGAGAGAGAGAGAGAGAGCAGCTGTCCACTTCATGATCTGATCAAGCTGGCACTGACTCTACATATGCAGTGCCATCAGATTTTTTAGGTATTATGCATCCCTATTAATCCAGGCTTGGATCTTAAACAGATTTTTCTCTACTAAATAAACAGGGAAACTGTATCATGTGATTTGAGGGGAAAAGAAACATTAATACCTTCTGAAAATTGAATACCAGGTCGAGTTCACACACGTTGCTGAAGAAATGATCTAGAATCTCCACAAACAAATGGATGCACTCCAGATACGCGAGCTCATTATCTGTGATGTCAACACACATAGAAAAAAATAGGCCCGCATATCGCCTATAGATGATCTTATGCGTTCGAAACTGCAAGAACATACAATATCATGTTGATAATATATCAGATTCAAAACAATTATTGCGGTGAGTGGATAGGTGAAAATGAAGGAAAAGTGACGAGCATCAATCCATGATCAGCCAGAACAAACTGGAAGAGCAATGCTACTTATTGGTTTAACGAGCTGAAAGGATGAATGAAAAGAAAAGATAACGAACGGGACGAATCGGATTTGTGACATTGAGGAGAAGAGTTTAAAGGGAGGATTTTTAGGAAACTTTTAGGAACCTATTTTCCGTGACGTAAAAATGTCAGAGAAAAAATTGCATTTCTTCCTCCGCGCGTTCCAAACCTGAAGGTTTCTAGCTACCGTGAAACAAATAGGAAAAAAAGGTGGAACTAGCTGCAGATTGAACGCGAAAGCGAGGGTAGATCTAATTACAAAAATGAAACTATAACCGAAATGCGGGGTTTGAAAGCTAAATCGTGCACCGACCTCAACAAAGTTGGTGAATTTGGGGTCTCTATTGACGACTAGGCGATGAACCTGCAAAACCAACGAAAAATAAAAAGGGGGGAAGGTCATAAATTACATTAATAGCGCCAAAGATCTATATTCTTCTCTCGATACGCGAAGAACACAGGAAGAAAAGGGAAGATCCGTACTTCGTACTCGAGCTTGTGCTTCTCCGAATCCTCGAGCGGGACGTAATATTTCGCAAGACGAGTCTTCCCCTGCCTATTCTGAAGCAGAATAAATCGAATCTGCAATCACAAATAATGAAGAAAAACACGAATTAGAACCGGAGAAGACGTTCGTGACGGTTCTCGTACTGGGGCTTGGAGAGCCGAGGATCTTCACCATTTCGCTCTACAGCAAAAAGATGCCTCCCTCCTGCCTCCCTCTCTCTCTCTCCCTTAGTATTTGCCGATTTACCAAAATACAAAAGTTACAGAAATAATTCAACGCAGTTATCTACTTGATTCCTTAGTCTATCAAGTCCCGGGGTCGCATTTTTGCTCAGTACGAGTTGACCGATGAGCGCGTATTTTCAGCCGTTGGATGACATTTCATCGCCCAAAATCTAGATCGTTCACAGCTCCTTGAACGAACAAGGAAAAACAGTTTTTTATTTAAAAATTATACAAAATCCGGGGATTCAATCTCGGAATTTAGAGTGCGCAGCCGCCAAAAGAGCAGCACCAATGCCAGACCCGTCCTTGCTGTGATCAAGGACGATGCTTACGGAGGCCTGAGGCCCAATGAGCTCCGTCACCGCATTTTTCATGTACTCCCTGTACCGAGGATAGTTCTCGTACAGACCCCCGTCCATGGCCACTACAATCCTCCTCCCCGAAATAAGCTCGTGATCATCCATCTCCATCTTCTTGATGATCCCCACGATCCCTGCCCCTGCCAATCTCCCCGCTCGCTCGACTACTACGTCGATCGCCTCCACCACGGCTCTTCTCGTAGCTAGTGGACAATTCGAGAGCTACAAAAACGATGAAACTCTATCAGTTACATTGCTGTTTATGGGAATGAGCTTAATAATCGTCAAAATAAAATATTTAACAGAGGCCTGAGAATGAAAAGTCAACGGAAGGGTGATGAAATTCAAGATCTGGTGGGAAAAGCTATGCGAAAAGAGAAGCTATAGATCTCATTATGTTTACAATCACGAGTTTAATGATAAAGGAATTAATAGTTTGACTTTGGCCTTCCCTCAAAGTTAACAACGTTGACTTAGAGGACGGATAGAACGTACCTTGAATGTGTCGCTCAAGATGGATCCAACGGTACTCAGATCATCCGTTTCGTCTTGCTGCATGGCGCAAAGAGATGGCGTGCTGCACAAGTTGAAATTATTAAGAAGAGCTTTGACTTCATTAATTTCTGGACATCAGTTTATAGAGGCAAGAACTCGCCTCAGTATGAAAGGAGAGGAAAGCTTGTCAGGAACTGAATCACCGAACAGAGCATTTTCCTCCGCCATTTTTAGTAAAATTCTCCTCACAATCTCCCCGAGATACATTCCAGATATAGTTTTCTCGAATATCTGCATTCCAAAGATGTCGAAATCAAAGTTATACGTAGGGGTTTGAAGAAATTCATGCACTGTGATCGCATGATGGACTGAATTCTAGAACTCGCTCATAAATCCCTCTCTCGCTCCCCATTCTCGTTGTTACAAGTGATTTCAAGAGATCCAGGAAGAAGCGGGCACCTGCTCTCCAGGGTTTATACTTGCAGAATCGACGAGCTTATCAAATTCAGTCAGAGGAAGTCCAACGGCGAACGCTCCCCATTCGGTGTTAATTATCTGCGTAATTTTCCTTATATAAAACTTTGAAAATCTAACATTTACGGCGAAGTCGAAGTCAAAGTAGCGCACCATTTTCCCGGATTTCGATTTCAAACCCTGTAACTTTGGAATACGATCTATAGCCTCTATGTAGCACGCATTCGTGCCAGTTCCGAGGATCACGGCGATCATTACATCATCATCCCAATAGCGCGCTCCTGCTAAGGTGGCCACCGTATCATTGACCTGGTTCACGAAGTAGGATATTTAATTACAAAAAATGAACAGAAGTTGTGTGGATAATTTATACCAGAGCTGATACTCGCATGTCGAGTCCTTGTCTCTCCATTGCCTCGTTCAAGCAGGCAACGACATCTCTACCTGCCTGCCCAGATTTCGTAAGATTTAGGGTTTTCAATTTTTTTCTTGAAACGTAGTCATGAATATCTGACAACTAACTGTATTGAGCAAAGAAGAAGAAATGGATGCAGACCGTTCCCGAGACTGCAAATCCCTTTGTCCATTTGATCAGAATGCCCGAATCGATCGAGGTTTGCTTCACTGGGAACGAGAAGGTGAATCCGAGCTCCCATTTCTTTCCCGGAGGAAGAAGAAGAGCACCGTCTTCACCTTCTGCGGAGACGAATCTCGAGAGCTCGGAGGCGATGAAGTCAAAGAGTTCCTGATCAGAAGAAAAGTCCAGTCAACGGATAATTGAATGGCGGCAGAAATGCGATCAACAGAGCAGACGAACCTCCGTCGTACCGGACATGAGATCCCGCGGAATCTGCACGTGCCGGAGCTCAGTGCCCAGGACGCGGCCTTCCCTACCTCCGAGCTCCACCTTCAGGACTCGGAAATTCGTGCCGCCGAGATCCAGAGCGTAGAACACTCCTTTCTCCTCACTGAAAATTTTAAACCGAAAGAATCGATAATCAGATTAGAAACAGGCAGACGTGAGAGGTTGAGTACCCGCTCGGTAGGGATTCGACGAAGGTTGGGATCATTGGCAGACCGCCGGCTCCGTCGGAGATCAATCCGGCCTTCATCTCCGCCGCCATAGCGTCCGCTACGCGGCGGAGCACCGGCAGCGGAGTAGCGCACTTCGCATGCAAATCTGTGAGGATCGGCGGCGCGGCCAACCCGCTCGCCCGGATTCCTGTCACTGGCCGCCGTCGCCTGCCGAAGAACGACAGCGATCCGCCAGCGATCACGCTTACAGAAGACATTCTCTCTCAACCACTAAGAGAGAGACAGAGTGACATAGAGAGAAATAGGCAGAACTATTCCACAGTGACCAGATTTCAAATAAAATAAGGTTTTCGGTTGACGATCTGACTCATCTGAGGTTCTGTCGACATCTCACTTTCTATGTCTCTCTCCTTGACATGGAGAAAGCGCGAGTGATCACTATCTTCTTGCGGGGAAGAGCTGTGCAGGCGAATTTACCGAAGATCGAAGATCTAGCCGTCGGATTTGATGCAGCTGAAAGATCCCTGAGCGTCTAGCACGGGTATGCATGGAGCCGAGATCTTGCGAAGGAGATCAGCGGCGGGCTACGGATTCGTGGGGACTCAGGAACTTCTTCTCCACGGCGCGGAAATTCGCGGCCCGTTTCCCCGACCCACTGCGACCGGAAGCGGTCACTTGCAGGCTTAGGTCACGTCACCCTCGCCCTACCGTGATGTCCCCTAACCCAGCCTCCGATTTTCCCTTCCCTCTCCCCCCATTTGCCCCATCTCAGGCTTCCAACCCTCGATTTCCCCGCTCCGCCCAAGGCCCCTGATATCCCTGCAGCCATCCCAGGATCTCCCACGGAAAAAAGCTCCCGCTCCTCTTCGATATGCTTCTCTTTGGGGAAAAAGAAGGCTTACGCAGTAGGCTCCATCTGCTCTCCTTTGTCCCGCTGCGGGTGAAACCACCAGCCGGTGTAATCAACTGCAGCCTGCGTGCCTCCCCCAGTCCTGGCTTTGTTTTAATCTTTTTTGGAATATTGGTTTTTATTTAATTAAATTTAATTTTCCTCAATGGTCAACAATAGTCGTTGACCAATTGACGTTTGTGAAGTCTATTTGAATATTAGAGGAAGTACTAGATCATCAAATTGGCTGAGAGTGAAAAAAATCTCAAGGGGTTGATCTGGAGTATCCTCTTCTCATTGATTCCTCGAAGTGTGGGCTTTGGAGCACCTATCATTGTAGTAGAAGCCATAGCTGCTAACAAGGGAGCTATTCTCCGAGCTTTTAACACTTTTCAACAAGGTGTTAACCTCTAACATTCCCACGGAAAACCTGCTTTAGTATGCCCCGCTATTGGAATTGGCCCAACGCACGCCGTGTTGGCCGTTGGACTTGAACCTCCAACCTTAACTCTAATGCCATTCGCTAGCTTGAAGGCATGTCGTCTGTGCATTTAGAGCATTCTTTGGTGTCTCTTTTTCTTGCAAGCTTCCCTCATACATCCCTAGTGCATCTTCGTGTTCCTTTAGGTTTCCATCACCGCCTATAGAGCATATTCGTTAGTCGAGGAAAATTTATATAATTTACTAGGTATTATTTGATGTTTGTCGCACTTTAAACTACCATTGCTTGGTCCCTCAAAATTACAAAAGGATGCCTTTGCATGAATCATCAAACTACATGCTTCGATGTTTAGTGCGAGGGATGAGCACTTGCTCAAAATACTTAATTTCTAATGAACAATAGGCATAATGATATAATTCTTCATGCAAGACTCATAAATTATGCGTTTAGATGTTGATATCTCTAAAACCTTGTTTGAAGGAGACATAGGGTTCTCAAAGGCTTGCCAAATGAGTGCTTTGTACTTTTTTATTCTCATTATTTAGTTCTAGTGGTCATTGTTTTCATAACTGTGAATTATATTTCTCTACTCTTCTCCAATTTATGAATTTACAAACTTGGAGTTTACTCTTCATGAATACTGTGGGGGATCATATCGAATGGCCTATCCCTGAGCCATTCTTTCAAGCTATTTCAATGGAGTTCATCGATGGTTCAAGTTGATTTTGGATGTGATAGATCTTATTAGACGATAGACAGTTCATGTCTCTTCAAAGCTCCTCCATGTAAGAGGTGGGGGAAAATATCGCTCATGAGATTTTTTTTTGCTTTCATAGATCCCTTTAGATAGATATAGTGGGGGTGCCATCTTCATGGGCATCATTTGGACCAAGCTCCAATTCCTCAAAAGTATAATCCTAAATGACCTACCACCTCAAATCACAAAACTAAAGTGACATCAAACATCATAACATTCAAGCATATCATAGCTATTTTTCGTGAGAAATTTCTGAGACATGGAGCTCATGGATGCATTGGATTGGTATTACACTCCATTTTCTACGAGATATGATATATATGAGAACTCCCTCATGAAACCTTGGTGTTATCAGTTATTGTATATATATAATCCTTTATTTGCTCGAGACTTATGAATGACTTAAGTTATGGTCAACTGTCAATTCCTAATCGATCACACACGTTAGCATTGGTGTGTGTAATCATTAAGAACTCTTATAATATTTCTATTACCTTGGACAAAAATTTCATTGCATCTCATTCTTTGAGTCAATTTTCTCAAATGTTGAGGGTGTACAATCCCATACTGACTACACAATTACCTTCGAAGATTTTATGTCTAATATAATATATGACATTTTTGAGATCTTATGTCTGAGGGTTCGTAAGTCATAATCAAAATGCGGTTATCCATCCACAAGATGTCTTTGGTGTCTCAAGTTACAAGTTTACTCATAATCACGACATGAATTTGATGGATATTATGTGACCTACACGCTAATCACACTTCCATGCATCTTATTTATATTAATTAAAATTATATTTATTCATTATCATTCTCGTGTAATTTTTATAATGAAGTTGATGAGCATTTGTAATGACCGAGTAAATTATGATGAGATCATACTATAGTAATTGTAAGTCTTTAAACATTTGTTCTAAACAATCCTGTTCATGAGATATTTGATAAGTACATCGAATTATCAGGAAAGAATAAACTATCTAATCCGACTCATATGATAAGTATATATGATCCTATAGGCCTTTGTGTAGAGATACCAAGGATAGATAATGGGTGCTCTTTGAAAAAAGAGTTCACTAAATTGATCTATGTAAATCCTTAAATGGTATTATTCTTGACTATCAATCGAGTTGATTCATGTCATAGTTGGGTACTGCTGGGATCTAAGGGTTGAAAAGCTCTCCAAATTTTCAACCAAAACATCGATTGTAGTGGAAGATGTTGAATCAAAGAATTAAAAAGAGTTAAAGCTCCAACAATAGATGATCTTATCATTTATTTCAGATGATCGTACCATCTAGTATAGAATAAAATTCATATTTACAGAGACCATTTGAAAGAGTTCTTCAAGCTTTTCAAGTGTTTCACCTTTAGTAGTATCCATACAATCGCTGAATGATTGGGATCTCCTCTAGAACACTCGTCACTACGAGAGGAAGAGAAGAGAGAATAATTTCCACTAGGCTTGCATTGACACCCTTGTTATGGTTATTCTTCCCTTATTTATAGACTTTAGGAATGTGAAATTTTCATAAAAATTCTTATATTTATATTTATATCTACCAATGCCCATTGACCTTATATGTATGACCCTCTAGGTCTATATATCTTACCAGTTAATGACTCCACTGACCGGATAACACTTATTAAATAACTATATCAACATATAGATTAATTGACTAAGAATTGATTCAACCCAATCGATATGTCGACACCAGCTTGGTGGGTGCCAAGCTACCATGTGCTTTGGGAGATATAGAGTATATCAAAACTCCTTCATTAAACCTTGTCATCATTAGTTTTTTGTATAATCCTTCATTTGTGCTAGACTCATGAATGACGTAAGGTATGATCAACTATCAAACCTTAATCGATCACTCAATTTAGTAATGATGAGAGTAGGAAATCATCGAGAACAACTTCTCTAATATTTCCATTACCTTAGCCAATGATTTAACTGCATCTCATTCCTTGAGTTAATCTCTTCTTATATAGAGGGCATATGATCTCATTTTACCACTCAATCACCTTCGAGGATTTTCATGTCATAACCAATCTATAATTTTTTGGAGATCTCGTGGCTACGGATTTGTAAGTTACAGTCAAAATACAAGCAACCATACACAAGCTATCTTTGGTGTCTCAGGTCAAAGGAGCACGTTGACGTGTCGTTTTCGTGCGTCGTTAAAACACAAAGACCGAAGGTCAAAAAAATTTATAAAACTAAACTCACAAAGATAAGATATAATAATCAAGTATTGTGTAAGTATCGGGTCAATCCACAGAGAGGAGGGTTGACTTTAATCGTAGAGTTGACTTGGTCGAACTTAGGTTTAAAATGAGTTTTAAATAAGAGAAAATAAGATTTAAGGAATAGAAATGATATAAATAGACTAAATAAGAATTTTTAAGAATTCAATTCTCGGGTTTGACAGAGAAAAGTCAAAAGTCAAAGTCAAAGCTTTGACTTTGACCAACAATAGATGTTCTGTAAAATCAGAAAATCAAAAAGAGTAAGAAGATTACGAAAATTAGATATTTGGAAACTAGAGAGAAAATGAAATT
The DNA here is from genome assembly GCA_024174645.1 of Lemna minuta. Lineage (NCBI taxonomy): Eukaryota > Viridiplantae > Streptophyta > Magnoliopsida > Alismatales > Araceae > Lemna > Lemna minuta. The sequence continues at coordinate 7,696,268 of CM044108.1, forward strand.
TATTGATATATATTTCGTGATTTTTGGATAAGAAATGTATTTATTATGAATTATTAAAAATCAACTATCAGAAAATCCTTGAAATTAACACCTCGGAGGAAATCTTCAAATTGAATGGCCAATTGAAATCCAAATCTTGTAATTTTTATGTCAATGGAAAGCTAAGAACTAGAGGAATCTAAAAAGACCAAAATTATCAAATTCTGATATGTAAATCAAAAGTAATTGACCCCGAAAGTCAACATTTGACTTCTGATGAAAGATGAACAGTCCTTGGTCAAACGTCAAATTGGAGGGTCAAATGAACTCGGAATTCGATGAATTTGCTAGCCACGGAAAGTTGATGAAAAGAGAAATCCAATGAAACAAAAATCAAGTGATTTGGAATTAGAATAAAAGAGATATCCTATTATCAAAATCAGCAACTTTTCGGACAAAAATTTGGAGAAAATGAAGAACACTATGAACTAATTTGCAAAATTAAACTTCTAAATCTAATAAAAACTCAAATTACCTCCTGATAATCGATCGAAGCTCACTACTTACCCGATTGCCGCAAGAATGGGGCTTCAATTCTCGTGGATTGAAGTGAATTTGCTCGGATTCTTCCTCGCGGACATTCGGAATTCAAGGGGAAAATTTGATGAAAATCAAGGAGAAATTCGCGATCAATCCCGCTCCAATTGCTTTGCAATCGAGTCTAAACGTGGGGGGATCACGATGAACTAGAGATCTTCCTCAAAATTCGCTTAATTCCTTCACGAATCGATCAAAGTTGAAGAACAATGAAGAACTACATGGGTTTTTAAAGAGAAAATTAGCTAGATTTCGTGGGCAATTGAAGCGGTCGTGGGGGCGGATTTGAAGCGTCGTGGGGGCAGTTTTACTTGGCGACGACGTAGCTTCCGGATTGGCCTTGACTAAGCCACGATTTTGCTTCAAAAAGAAGCCACGATCGGGCCACGATCGTGAGCCTATCATGATCGCGATCCACCCTTTACTGCCTCTGAAGATCGTGGACTCGATTCCATGATGAAAGATCTATGATCGCGGCTCGATTGCGCCGCGATCGTAGTGTTCTTCCACGAAGCATCTATACCGTCAGTTGAAGCTCCACTTGGATGAACGATCGTGATTCGCCGATCCCGTGCGCCACGATCATGATGCGAGTCCACCTCCAGCCGTCTGATTGATGAAGATTGCTGCAAAAAATCTGGAGCGTCCATCTCGCGATGCCCTCTGTGATGTCTGATGGAGATCACGCGGCCTTAGCCTCGACGACGATCGGACGCTTCCACGTGGCGAAAGGTAAGGTGTAGATCGCCTCACTTAAGTGATATTTTAAGCACGTGTTGTGATTGATGATCGCGTGGACTCGGGTCCACGCGATCGATGCTTTGCACTTGGATCCAACGGTCGTTGAGCTGCCACGCGTCCTGCAAGGTAAGAGCTGTGTGGGACATAGTCCCACACGGAGAAAATAAAGGGACAAGACGCGCCTAAATAGGGGATTGGATTCCCCTATTAATTTCGTCACTATCCCCTCTATTACCAGCCTACACGTGGCCTCCCTGCCACGTGGCCGCGCCCTATGCGCCTCCTGCGCGGGCCACTCGGGCTCTGCCACGTGGCCTCAGTGCCGCGTCGCACCTCGAGGCGGTCTCGCGTGCCACGTCAGTCGCCGCTCGCCACGTCAGCGCCTGCAGGTAAATACCCCCCTTTTTGCGATTTTTTTAAATAAAAATTCAATTTAAAAATGAAATAAAAATCAGAAAAGGCTAAAACTTCCAAAAATCATATCTAAAAATATACAACTCCTTTTTAATCCAAATTTTCTCCATTGGATCACAAATTTCTTCCTTTTTAACATCATGTCATTTAAAATATATTTTTAAAAGAAGAAATCAAGATGAATTATAATTTACTTAAATTATTTCTCACTAAATATTCTAAATCATATAGTCATCTTGAAATTATCCTTCAAAACATGCACTAAAGTTAAAATCATTCAATACAAGAGATTAACTTCTATTAATTTAAACTTAACAAAAGATTAATCATCTATTAAGCATGAAATTATCCCTAATTTATGCATAAATATCAACTTTAGTGAAATGACATGCCAATGGAGAAAATTCCTAAAAATTATGATAACATGCATCATATTCACATAAAATAAGTATGAATATGAGTTAATTAGGATAAGAATTCAAGTTATAAATACATGTTATCACAAGTGCACAATCGTGACATGAATAAACTTGGTTAACATTTTGACATGATATAATTTAAGGATTCATATGGATGAATTCAATGAACTCTTTCTCTAAAGACTACCAACTATCTATCCTCGGTGTCTCTACATCGATGGCCACAAGATCAGCTATACTCATGATATGAGTTGGATCAAATAATAATATTCTTTCCGTATAGTTTGATGTCCTTCTCAAATATCTAATGAATAGGAATATTTATAACATATATTTAAAACCTAGTGATCACTATATTATGATCTCATCATAATTCACTTGATCATTACATACGTTCATCGACTTCATTGCAAATACCACACAAAAATGACAATGAATATAAAAAAAGATAAAAGTATGATTGGCTTGCAAGCCAAATAATATCCATCATGTAAATGGGCTTTTGACTTGAGATACTAAAGACTTCTTGTGCATGGATGACCATGTTTTGATCGTAACTTACAAATCCTTAACCATGATATATCTAAGATGTCATATACTAGATACAATATGAAGTCCTAGAAGATGATTCTATAGTCAAATGGGATCGTTCAACTCTAGAAGGAATGAGATAAAATAAAATCCTTAGCTAAGGTAGTAAAAATATTGGAGAAGGAGTTTTTGATAATTTCCTCCATACATTAGTACTAAATTGAATGATTGATTTAGGGTTTGAGAATTGAGCATACCCTATGTTATTCATAAGTCTCATGAAAATGAAGGATTATACTTATATGGTAATAGATGACTGATGGATATTATGTTGCCTATAAGCCAATCATACTTCCATGTATCTTTTTTATGTTTATTAAAATTTATTTATTTATTGTCATTCATATTTGATGTTTGCAATGAAGTCCATGAGCATATGCAATGACTAAGTAAACTATGATGAGATTATAATATAGTGATCATTAGCCCTTAAACATATGTTCTAAACATTCCTATTCGTGGGATATTATAGAGGGACCTCAAATTATCCGGTAAGAATAATACTATCTCATATGATAGTTAAGACTAAAAAAATAGAAGTTGCAACATCAGTCCCGAATCTAATTAAATAAACTCACCAATGTGCAAGTAATCTCAGTTAAAGCACCAAGTCAGTCTATAAACAACATCAGTCCACAACACAAAATTTAATACAACAAATAGAGTTCTATTTTTAACTCAAATTAATCAGATTGATATGTGAGGTGAATGAATGAGAAGAACAAGAATTAGATTGATAACTACCTGTTGACTGAGAAATCTGAAATTAAGATACCGAGAGGATTTCTATGAGTCTAAGAAATCAGTGAAATACTAAATTAGACAACACACGAATGCTGAGTCGGATGACTACAGATTCGAAACACAAGGCACAGAATTCAAGCCTAAAGAATAAACTAAATTTAAGGAGGATGAAAAATTTAGAAATTCGAGTTGGACACTTAGATTCAAGGAAGTAACAGTAAGATCCATGAGGAAACACTGATTGATCGGAATGGAACTGACTAAAAAAATAGTGAATAAAACGACATTAAAGAGAAAAACAATATGCTTGAAGAATAGGTAAGACAACTTTAAGTTGAAAGAGACCAAGCACCAAAAAACAAATAAAAACAAAACCAGTTGCTACTTGAAAAGTTTCTGAAAATGCTTCTGTGGATTTTCGAAAAATGCTTCAGTGGATTTCCAAAAATGCTTCAGAAATCTGCAAACAATGGGGTTTGTCTCCCACCGTGAAGATGACCTAAAGACCCAGATTTCACGTCCGTCAAACAGGGTTTTGTTGTCTTTGTCGAGTGCTCGCGCTTTTCACTTTTTCAATTTCTGTCGGGGTGATTTCAAAACGAGAAACCCTAATCTCCTTATATTTGGTTAGTTTAAAACCAATTTACAATAGTACCCTCAGTATATTAATGTTAGCCGATGGGAGATGATAAGTTAGACTATAGGAGAGATGATAAGATGTGAATCATAAATGCTGCTTTTCCTAAAATAGTCACATTCGTTAGCCTCATAGTCCAAGTATTAGCGGAAAATATAAAATAGTAAAACTTCATAATGAGTAATCATGTAAGATATAAATAATGATTAAAAATAAATGAAAAATTAGTGATTAAACGTAACAAGCTCAATGGAAATTCAAGACAGATGTGTATATCAAAACTATCACTCTAAAAATTTGGTTTATAGAGTTATTAACTAGTGATATATATTAATCTAGAGGGTCATACACATAAGGTCTATAGATATTGGTAGATATAGACATAATTATGAGGGTTTTTGTGAAAAATCTACATACCAAAGAGGGGGAGAACGACCACAACTCAAGGTGCCTATGCAAGCCTTCTCGGAAATTCTCTCCTTTCTTCTCTTTCTCTCTTGGTAAAGATCTTTGAAGAGGATATTAACGAAGCATTTTATGCGGTCGTTAAAACACACAAACGTCGGTCAAACAAAATTTATAATTCCAAGCTCATAATAACAAAGATATAAAATCAAGTATAGTGTAAAGATCGGGTCGATCCACAGAGAACACGGTTGACTTTGATCGCAGAGTTGAATTGGTCAAACTTAGGTTTAATTAGGGTTTTTAAGAAGTGAAACTGATATTTTATTAATGGTAATGATATAAATATACTAAATAAGATATTTAAAGAAAATAGAAACTAATTTTAAGAAGAAATGTCAAAAGTCAAGGTTAAAGCATTGACTTTGACCACTAGTTGGCTTTCTATAAAATTAGAGAATTAAAAGAGCTTAAAATATTACGAAAATTATATATGCAGAAACTAGAGAGAAAATGGAAATTATTGATATAAAATTCGTGATTTTTCGTGAATAATTGGATTTATTATAAATGATTGAAAATCAAAGATCAGAAAAATCCCAAAATGAATACTTTTGGTATAATTCTTCAAATTGGCTAATCAAATGATATCCAAATCTTAAAATTCACATATTTATAGAAAGCTAACAACTAGAGGGTTCCAAAGAGACTGAAATTGTCAAATTTCACCTTGTATTTTGAGAGTAATTGATCCCGCAAGTCAACACCCAAATTTCAGATTGAAAATGAATAGTCAATGGTCAAATGTTAAATTGAAGGGGTCAAATGATGATGCAAATTTCTGATTTTTGCAATCCACAGAAAAGCTGATGAAACAAGAAATACAATGAAATCAAAATCAAATGATTTGGACATAAGATTAGGGAGAAATCCTTATTTAAAAATCAGCAAAAATCCGTGCCTAATTTGGGCAAAAATGAAGAACAAGACCATTTAAATGATGAAATTGACTACTAAAATCTAATCTAAATTACAATTATCGCAAGATGAATGATCAATTCACACTACTAACCCAATTGACGTGAAGATCAGGCTCCAAATCATGCGTCGATTGAAGTGTATTTGATCGGTTCCTTCTTCGGCGTACTTTCGACGTTTCAAGGGAGAATTCGATCAAATCTAATGATAATTCGCGATCAATCCCGCCCCAGTTGGATTACAATTGAGACTAAACGTGGGGGGATCACAAAAAACTCAGGATTTTGCTCAAAAACCACTTAATTCCTTCACGATTCAATCAAGAGTTAAAATACAAAGAGGATGAACACCGTTTTATAGAAGAAATCCCAGCGAAAATCGCAGACCGTTCGATCTAATGAAGATCGGTTGGAGGACGACGATCGCGCGCTTAAGATGAGCCATGATCCTATGATGCGGGCCCACGTTCTCCCTCTTTATGAAAGCATGTGTCGCTAGGTGAGTCGTTAAAACTGCGATTGAATTACAGCCGTTCGTCGTCACTTAAATCGCAATTAAAGCACGTGCTTGATTGATGATCCGATGGACCAAAATCGATCGGATGAACGGGCGATCTTCAGTAAGCTTCTGATCCAACGTGCATTGTTCTTCCACGTGTCCTGCAAAGAAAAAATTAAAAGGGAGCATAGTCCCACACGGAGGAAATAAACGGAATACGCAAGTATAAAAGGTGGGGCTTCTTTACGCAAATGTGTTACCTCCCCAATTATCTTACCTGAGCCCACTATACCCGTGGGTCCATCACTTTCCAGCCTGAAGACTCTCATGCCACGTAGGTGCCACCTAGGCATCTCCGTGGGCTCGCGTGGCCCTGCCATGCATCCGCGCCACATCAGTGCCACGCAAGGGCTTGGGTGGGTCCACGTGGCGCTGCCACGTGGCCTTGTGTGCCATGTCACATCCACGCGGGTCCCACGCCACATTTTAACCTTTTTAATCTAAAAAAAATTGCAATAAATTCCATAAAAATCGAAATAAATTCTAGAAAAATCCAAAAAATTCAGAAATTCATATCTTCATAAATATAACTCCTTTTAAACTCAAATTTTCTCCATTGGATCACAAATTTCTTCATCTTTAATATTATCTCAGCTGAAAATCTAAATTCAACAAGAAAATGGGATGGATTAAAAATAATACTAAGTAATTAATTAAGAATTCTATCTTTTTAATCATCCAATCATTCTTTTATTGGAATTAATCCTTTTAATCATCAACTAAAGTAAAAATAAGTCAAATAAATTGGTTAATTATAAATTATTTAATCTTAGAAAAGATTAAACCTCCATAAAGCACATAATTAACCCTAAATAATGCATAAATATGGACTTTAGTAAAATGGCATACCAATGGGGAAAATTTATTAAAACTATGATAACATGCATCATAATCACATAAAATAAGCATAAATATTAGTTAAATAAGATAAGAATTTAAGTTAAATATGCATGTTATCAGATATCCAACCATATGGAGATCGTGTGGATACCGCTAGAGGCTAGATACTTTAAATAGCTTCAAGGACTTCTTTTGGGAAACCCTGTAAGTATGTTTTCTCATACATACTAGATGGTAGGATCATCTATTCTTTGTACCTCAATGTTTTGAATATCTGATTCAATGTATTATGTTACATTCGATATTTTGATAAAATTTTTGAAAATTTTGAATATCTGATTCAATTATATTTCATATCTAGTATAGTACATGGATCAGCTTGACCCCTAACAAGTTGACAAGTCAACGTATTGGTTGGGTTAAATTAATCCTGAACTAATTAATCTATATTATGATATAGATAATTAGTGACATTTCACCAATAAGATGTTATTGAGTTATTAACTAGTGAGATATATAGACTTAGAGTGTCACCAATATAAGGTCTATGGATCTCGGTAGATTTAGACATAATTATGCTGGTTTTTTAATAAAATTTTTTATACCTAATGTCCATAAATAGGGAGAGAACAAACATAACTCAAGGTGCCCATACGAGCTTTGTGAGAATTCTCTCCTTTCTTCTCTTTCTCTCTCGGTAAATAGATTTAAAGAAGAGATCCAATTGTTTGACGATCGAGTAGATATCCTCAGAGACTGGAAACTTGAATAGCTTCAAGAACTCTTTCAAGTAAACCTTGTAAAAGGAAAAAGGGACAAGGGGCCTATAAATTCCTCGGTACATATTATTTGATAGGATCATTGGTTCGTAGTTCGAATATCAAATTCAATGCATTCCATTACATCCAATATTTTGATAAAAAATTTAGAAGGCTTATCAACCTCAGATTCTCAAGGAATTAACTTGATCATAAGCATAAAAATATAGTTGTAGAACACACAAATTCATGTATAAAAAACATTATACTCAACTCTTGAAATTTGGATTTAAAATTTAGAATAGTGGCATGTCGAGGTAGGTTAAAATATTGAAAGATTGAAATCAAGAAATTTTTTTGGTATTTTTAGATTCATAAAGTGAAAATGATCGATGAAAGGAAGAAGATGTATGCATAAATGAAATAAACTGATCAAACACTTCCAAACTCCTTTCAAAGATTGAAAACCCTTGATCAATGGTGGAAAATTAGTTTTTAGGGTTTATAAATATGAAAATGAGGATAAAAAGATGAGAAAATAGAAAATATCAATAGACAATTATTCTAATATAAGGATTCATGATGAAAACACACCTCTACTGATGCTCTCTAATTAAAACATACCTTCGAAAGCCTGTAAATCTTTCTTGGAATTGGCATCTTGCATCCAACACAAGGAAAAAAAGAAAAGAGAAGAAACTCACTAAAAGTGATGTTCCATTGATGAAGAATGATTAATCGATGTCTTTTTTCCTTCTGGCCAGCTAATGATAAAGACATACAATGAAACATTAAGAACCCTGTTGTTTTTTTCATTTGAGAACTTAAATTAGGCCCAACAGATTCATAGAACTTGAAATGATGACCATGCCCACAAAAATTTGGCCCCTAACTCGATTAGGATCGTTGGATATCAGGCTATTAATTTAGAGCAATTTGAAATGTTGATTTAATATTCTCTCTCCTCAAATTGCACCAGTCAACTCACTCTAGGCCAGACGAACTTAATAAAAACATTAAATATTATGTTAAATGCCCCTCTTCTCTTCTCTCTACCTCTCTCCTCTCTTTTCTATCCTTTCTCTCACGATGGGGAGAAGCTGTCAAAGCTTCACACGTTGGAATTCTTGTATTGGCGAGAGAGAGAGGAAGAAAGAGATGAGAGAGAGAAGAAAGGAAAGAGAGGAGGAGAAGGAAGAGAGTGATAACATGCAATTTATACATGAATTTACATGATTATTAATGCAAATAAAAGCATTAATTGTTCCATTTATATGCATGTTATCATATTTTAAGTACATTTCTATCATTTTATGTAATTTCATGTTATGATCTAAAAATACATCATTTTATGGATAATTATGCACAATTAAACAATGCGATTCTAATCCTATTTATATTTGAGATCATTATTATGTTTTCATGATTAAATGATAAGAGAAAATATCTTTATTTACACTCATGTATTTTTTAATGTTATTTTATAAGATATATGAGTATATTTATTTAATAAAAAATCAGACTCTTGTTATTTTAATATTTTGAATTTTTATGATGATAGATAATTCAATTTCTGATCTAATAAAATAAATTTGAATTAATTTGAAGTTGTATTTTGAAAGTTATGATTTTTTCAATTTTTAGGAATTTTCTAGAATTTTTCTGAATTTATTTAACTTTATTTTAGATTTTAAAATAATTAAAAGAATAAAAAAGGGGGTTTATTTATTGCACGCTGATGTGGTAGAGCAAGGCCACGTGGCGAAGCGTGGACGTGTGTCTGTGTGACACGTGGACGCGTGACATGTGTGCATGACGTATGTGCGTGACGTGTATGTGTGTCACGCGTGTGTGCATGACACGTTTGCGCGAGATTAATAAATGAGTTAGAGCATCCGTAATCTGATTTAAGCTAACCCGTTAAATTCGTGTTCCTTATATAGTCGATTAACTTCTAAATTTTATTTCGTGTGAGACTATGTTCCTTTATTTTTTATTTCACGTGACGTGGCACCGTGTGAGACATCCGATCATGTGATTGAATCACGTGCGTTGGATGTCACTTATTCACAAGGGTACGTCGATTCAATTAAAGGCGTTTAATCTCAGCCGTTCATCCTCGAGTTATAACGGTTGAGATTTGAAGCACCCGATGGACACATCGACTTATCACGATCGTTCGATGAAGATCCGACGGATGAAACGAAAAGACGCCTCTTCTTTGCGCCACGTGGCAGCATCTCAATGCTCCATTTGCGATCGGACGGATGCGACTTAATCACGTCGATTCGTCAATTGACGCGTAATCTCAGCCGTTGATCGTGATGAAACGATGCATCCGACGGTTACACCCCAAATCTCTTATAAATTGAGATGCTCTTCGCAACGGAAATGTATTATTAGATTTTCGAGCAAATCAAACTGTCTAGACACCACAATCTAAGAGTCTTTTGATTTCTAAAGCTTCTTGACTTATTTCCGCATTCCAGGAGTGTTTGAAATCAGGATTTGATCAAGGGAATTGAGAGAAATCACATCTTGAATGCCATCTTCGTCTTCGAAATCGCGAAATGAATAACCATGAATCCGGTGATTAATTGGATCATTTCGAGCGCGACTTTGGGTTATATTGCGTGTTTTCATCTTAATCTTTCATAATTTAGCATTAGATTTACATTTTGAATCGTAGATTAAGTTTAATTTCATTTTAATTTCGGTTTTCAATCATTTTCGCGATCAAATTTCTATCTCAATTTCAAACTTCGATTTCTCCGCGAATTCTAATCCAAATCTTTTGATTTTTGATTTCATGGATTCGTATTGGAGTTATCTTTATTAATATACTAAATTTTTTGATTTCTAAACTAACTCATCTTCTGATTTGATCGAATTTCAAAGATATCTCAAAAATTTCCCTTATTTCTCCGTGGATTCGACCCTTATTTACCATTATACCCTTCAATTCGTGAATTAATATTTAAATTGGTAAGTTAGGACTTTGTTTTGACACGAGATCATGTGTATTCAATGACCAGATGAAAACGTTTCGTCAGAGAGCACGTCGCGATAGAGAGAGAGAGAGAGAGAGAGAGAGAGAGAGAGAGAGAGAGGAAATGGAGGAGGCGGCATGGTGGAAGGTGCAAAGGAGAAGACATGCAAAAAAGAGGGAAGGAGATGACAATGGTGAGTGGAGAGAGAAAAGGAATCTCCTCCTCCTCCCTTTACATGCACTCATGCATGCGTGCATGAGATGGAAGTGGATAGGGAGTAGAGGAAAATTGCTCCCCCTTATGCGCGCATGCAAGCTCATGCAAGAGGAAGTGGAGGAAGGCGTGCATTGGATGCGGCGGAAGGGGGAAATTAGAAAGGAGAACGCACGAAGGAGGAGAGGGAGGAGAAAAAAGAGGAGAAGGAAAGTAATTTCCTCCTCCTCTCCCTTACACGTGCATGTGCATGTGTAGGAGAGGAGGAGAGATTCTCCTCTCCTCGTAGCAGAACTATTTTTTGTAACGAGAAAGAGAGAGGTGAAAAATTTGTTTTTCTGTCACGAAGGAGGAGAGAGTGAGAGAGAGAGTCCCTCTCTTTTCTTTTTCTCTATTTTTTCTTTTCTTTTATTGATTTTCTATATAAAATTATCATTTTTCAATTATTTTAATTTCTAAAAATCTCCCAGAAAAATCTAAAAATATCAGGAAGATAAATAGAAATATCATTTTTGGGAAAATTATATTCTTGATGAAACAATATCATTAAATGCTCATAAAATGTTATTAATGCATGAAAAATCAAGAATATTCTCTTAAACATGAAAATTATCATTTTAAATCATGATAACAGATATTTATGATTATATTTTAAAGAAAAAGTGACTAAAATGCATCAAATTGTATGTTATTACCCGATTGATAGTTAGGTATAATGCCATTCACAAATTCAGACATTTAAATTTTGTGAACTCTTTCTCTGAAGAGTACCCACTATCTATCCTTGGTATCTTCATACCAATGGCCACATGTGATAACATGAAATTTATACATGTAATTACATGATTATCAATACAAATTAAGGTATAAAGCATTCCATTCTAATGCATGTTATCATATTTTGAGTGCATATCTATCATTAGAGTTCGACTATTTAGTTATCGGTATCGAATACCGGTATCTGTTACGCTAATAGTATCGTGTATAGTTAGGGTCCTCAACGGTACCCGATACCTATAGTACTCGATACCAATATCCACATGTCAGATATCGGTTTCTGGATGTCGGTATCGGGTTCGGATATTGATATCCGATACCGACATCTGCAAATAGCAGAAGGTTGGATGTCGATATTGGATATTGATATCCGATATCGCATTTGGATGTTTTAGATGCATGTATTTCACCATCTCTCTTTCTGTCTTTCACCATCTGTCTTGGTGGGGAGAGAGAGATAGAGAGAGAAATGGAGTCAAGGGCTGCAGTGTCGTCCTTCGTATTCTTCATGTGGCCATAGATGCAATAGGCTGAAGCGACGATCCGGACTTGTGAGAGAAACTATATGTGGGCGTGAAGGAATCAAAAACAACGCCGACAGAGAGCTTCAAATTTGGATCCAAAAAAATCACGAGGATAGTAATATCATCATGAAAATGCCGCCTCACCCCTTTCGCTACCTTCCCGAGATCTTCATATCTCATCTCTCTCTTCCTCATTGCCTTGTTCAGTGCAGCTCTCACCAATCTCTCGCTATCCCCTGCAACCCAATTTCGGATAGAAAGTTTAGATCGATGGAGAGGATGTATCAATGATCAGAACTCATGGATTTGGGGTTCTTTAAGACGATCTCAACGGCGGCTTGATCGCTCAGAGGCCTTTTGATGCGAAGATCATGAAGGAGTCGTGAAGATTTATGCGACGAACATGGATTGAAGGTTCGACGCTCATCATTGGTTTCGTCAGAGGAACAAAATGGATGAATTTTAGAAAAGTGTTGTTTGTCATCTGCCATTTGATTCCATCGTCTGCCATTCGATACCTTCATCCATCATCCAATACAGTCATTCGTCACCCAATACCGTCACATGTCACCCAGGATCGTCATCCGTCATCTGGTACTGCAACTGTACTGTTATCGTTTAGTACCGCACCTATTCCCATAAAAAATCCGATATCTGATATCCAAAACTTGATAACAAAAATCGGGTACTGGGTATCGATTACTAGATGACGGTATCGCGAGATACCGGTACTGGATGACATACCGGATGGTGGTAGTCAAACCCTATCTATCATTCTATGCAATTTAAAGTTATAATCTCAAAATAAATTATTTTAGGGATAATAATTCATAATTAAAGAATATATTCTAGAGTAGATAGTTCTCATCTTTATTTGAGATTATAATTGGGTTTTAATGTTAAATAATAAGAAAAATTATTGTTTATACACTCATTTATTTTTCTAGTTTTATTATCTAAAAGATATGAGTGTATTTTTGAGATAATTTTGGTGAAAATTAACTTTTTATAATGATGGATGATTTAATTTCTGATCAAACAAAAAAATACTTTGGATTAAAAAGGAGTAATATTTTGAAAGTTATGAATTTTCTAATTTTTAGGGATTTTCAAGAATTTTTTTTGAATTTTGCTCACTTTATTTGGATATATTTGAATGCGTTGATGTGGTGAATGACATGGACATAGTGCTTGCATGGCAGTGTATGCATGTGCCATGTGGCGCAAGCATGCGTGCATGTGTGTGTGTGATTAGTAGCTTAAACATCCTATTTAAGGATATAAGCTAAACCGTTAAACTGCCACCTTATTTATACACACATTTTTCTATCATTTTTCTCATGTGGGACTATTTTTTTATGCAAGTGATGTAGCGTGACGAGAAGGGTATGATTCATAAACTTAATCCATGTTGCCGATCTTCACTTAAGTCCGAGACCGGGGAGGGGGGGGGGCAGCTACGCAACAACATCTAATTGGATAATGATTCATGCTTTAAAATATTTAAATTTCAGCTGTTCATATGAGGAGTTATAACGACGTATAATAAATCGCGCCCGATGGACTCCTGTGGACGCGTGATGACCCCCATTCCACGAAGGCACGACACCACGACGCCGGAGGAGCTGACACCCACACGCGTCCAGCCCCCACAACAAGTGAAGACAAAGGATACCGACTTCCACTACACCGCTTGTGGACTTCGTCTCGCCACACTCCGAGCTCGCGCACGTGGACTTTATATTTCCGTTGCTTATGAACTTTTTGGACCGCACGTGTTTTAGTGGATCCGCGTCATCTCTCTCTTTCCCCTTTGGGTTTCTTAGTGGGCCCTCCCTTTCAGGCCCCACTTAAGAAGCTGACTCTTTGTGGACCTTTTATTCTATGATATGTTAGGCTATTAGGTTCGTGGGCCTCAAGAGGGCCCTTTCCCTCTCGGCTTATCTTGGGCTCTATAAGAGGGGAAGGGAACCCCCCATAAACCCTAGCTGTCATTTGAGAAAGAAAGGAGAGACCTCCCTCTCGAGTGACCGCTCCCAGAAGATTGAGGAAAGAGACCAACCGCCGCCGCCACCGCGGCACGCCTATGTGCTGTCGCCACTGCCGCCGTGCCCAGCTTGCCGTCGTCGTGCCCTGCCCACCGCCGCCACACTGACTCACCGACGCTGCCGCGCCCTGCTCACCGCCACCGCGCCCAACTCGCTGCCGCCGCTGCCCTGCTTGCCACCACCGCGCCCAACTCGCTGCCGCCGTTGCCTTGCTCGCCGCCACTGCTCCCAACTCGCTGGCGCCGCCTGCCCGCTCACCGCCTCGCTGTTTAGCCCTGGGCATCGCCCCGACCAGCCTAGGCCACCGCTCAAGATTCTGTGGATCGCTGCCCAGGCCAACCACACACACCGCGCGCTGCCTACCGCGATCGCGCCCCACCTCGACGCGCCGGCTAGCCACGCCCGCCTCGCCAACCCTGCCGCCCCACGCGCCGCCTAGGCTGTGTGCGCGTGGCCCTTGACCGCACCTGCTAGCTGCCCTGTCCCGCCGCGCCTGCACCCAGTCCTGCTCGCGCCTGGGCCCCTGGACGCGCCCGCGCCCTGCCCATAGGCCGCGCCCGCTCGCCCCGCCCCAATCAGGCTGCACCGCACACCAACCCTTGGCTTCGCTCTGCGCCCTGCCTGGATTGGCCCTGCAATCGAGCCCTGCGCGCTCACCCCGTGCAATAGGGCCCGGGCCTGCTTGGTCTCGTATGCTGATAACATGCAATCTTAACACGCAAAAACATGATTATTGATGCAAATTAAGGCATAAAACATTCCATTTGTATGCATGTTATCATACTTTGAGTGCATTTCTATCATTTCATGCAATTTTAAGTTATAATATCAAAATGCACTAAATTAGGGATAATTATGCATAATTAAAAATATATTTTAGAATAGATTATTCCCATCTAAATTTGAGAATTATAATTAGGTTTTAATGTTAAATAATAAGAGAAAATGTTTACATACACTCATTTATATTTATAAGTTTTTGTTATTTAAGAAGAAATGAGTCTATTTTTGAAATAATAATTTATTCTCTTGTTATTTAAATATTTTAACTTTTTATAATGATAGATAATTGAATTTCTAATCAAATGAAATAAATTTAGATTAATTTGGAGTTGTATTTTGAAAGTTATGAATTTTCAAATTTTTAGGGATTTTTAAAAAAAATTTCTGAATTTTTAATGAATTTCTAAGGATTTTCCATAATTAAAAATTAATTTATCTAATTTAAAATCGATTTTTCAATTTAATATTAGTGCGTGGGTGATGTGACGCAATCTGGAGCGTCCTATCAATTGCGATCAACGATCGAGAGGGGGATGTGACGTGGCAGCTTGTGGAGCGTCCGATCACGCGAAGAATCTAAGGTGTTGATCTTCACTTAAAGAGGGGGGTTACGTGGCACACTATTAATCGTCGGTGAATCGTTTTAAAAATGATATAATCTCAGCCATCCATCAAGCGAGTTATAACGGCCAAGATTAAACCGACGAGAAACGCATCTGAGCGTCCGATCGCGATCAAACGGCGGACATTACATGCGTTTTTATAACGCACTCGACGTGGCGAAATCTCGGCAGTTGATCGACGATCCAACGACTGCGACTTAACGGTAACGATTCGCATTGATGCGATCAATCAGAACCGTTGATTGAAGATGAAGCATTTCATCTAACGGTTACGCCCGAATTGCCTATAAATTGAGATGTTCTTCGACATTTTCATGTATTCTTGGATGATTTCACTCAATTGATCTATCTATACACCTCCATCCTTGAATCTCTTGCTTCCAATTGCTTCTAGACTCATTTCCTCATCCACGGAGTGATTGAAAGTAAGATTTCATTGATTGATTAGGGAGAATTTGCCTCTTGAACACCGACGATCATTTTCAAAATCGCAGAATGAAGAGCCTTGATAATCCGGCGATTAATTGGATCATTTCGTTCGCTATCTCGGGTTAGATTACATGTTTTCCCTCTAATATGTCGTCATGTATCATCAATTTGTAATTTAGGATCGTTAATTTAGTTAAATTAGTCTTTTAATTTCGGATTTCTCTTAAATCACGTTCGGAAAATTCTCTGTACTTTGCTCTTTGATTTCTCTGTGAATCTTGATCCAAGTTGAGTGATTTTTGATTCCGTAGATATGTCTTTGAGTTCTCTTTCCAAATCTGTCATTTTCCCTAATTTCTCACCTCAATTCATTGTTCGATTTGATCGAATTCCAAAAGATCTCTCCAAAATCCCTTATTTCTCAGTAGATTTGACCCTTATTTACCATTATACCCCTCAATTTGAATTAATTTCATAAAATTGGTAAGTTTGGTTTTATTTTTGACACGTGAGTGTGTTCAACAAACTCGTGGTTTCGTCTCGTCATCTGCGTCTTGCCCGGGCCGCCCCGTGCCCTGCTCTAGGCCGCGCCCGAGCCTTGCCTCTTGCCGCGCCTATGCACGGACCAGTCCACATGCCGTGCCCCTTGGTCGCGCCTGCGTGCTCTGCCATGAGCACGTCCGGCTGCGCTTCCCCTAGCCTTACTTGCGCGTCCTCACTCTGCACCGGATGCGACCAGTGCACCGTGCCCAGCTGCCCCGCTCCCAGTCCTCTATGCCGAGGGCTCCTCAGTGTCCACGATGTCGCTGGCCAAGCCCGCTTCTGCCACCGTCTGTGCTGCGTACGAACGACCTCCCCCGCCACGACCGATCGGGCTCGCGCCCCACAGGTTAGGCACACATCTCCTTTCTTTATTTTGGAGTACTTTTATTTCTTCTAGTATTTCCCGCACTTGCTTCCACCGCCATCGGGACCTATTTTAGGTCAATTGATAGGACAACTCGAGTGGATTGAGACCATGGTCCAATCCGTCGGGTTGATCGTCGAGCTCCCCTCGACGACCCAAGGCCCAACGCCTACGAGGACGTGGACCTGGAGGACTCCCGGACTGACACTACTCGGCACACTCTAGGAGCTTCGGAGATGACGTGCGGGAAGGCAGTTGTTTGTAGGCCTTAATAGATCATCTCATCATCGTCGATCGCCATAGTGTATCCACTCTCTAGATTCACCTTTAGTATTTTGTTGCACGATCGGGTTTACCAGCTTGGTCCTGCATCATAGTCA
Source organism: Lemna minuta (assembly GCA_024174645.1). Lineage (NCBI taxonomy): Eukaryota > Viridiplantae > Streptophyta > Magnoliopsida > Alismatales > Araceae > Lemna > Lemna minuta. The sequence goes on from CM044108.1 coordinate 7,713,603, forward strand.
TGATAACCTTTCTGCATGCATAGATAAACAATGAAAACGTATTTTAACACTCAACAAGTAAAGGTAGATAAATGAATTTTACTGTCTTGCACAAAGTCATTGCACCAAAACATACGAGCTGCTAAGATAAAAAGATATGAGTAAGAGGGATCGTACTGCGCAAAGCAAAGGAAGGAAGGAAATTGTGGAGATAATTCGCCGTTGATGGCATCAAATTGTAGGTGATGAGAGACATGCATCTCATAGAGTGGTGTAAGAGTAATGTCAAGTATAATCCTATGTTTTTTCGTTAACACTATTTTTCAGAGAGATGTAAGGGCTATTGGTTTGGTAGATTACTTTTTGTTTAGCACAAAATATTTGGAAGGCAATATGGACAAGTTCTAAGGCGTTATTAGTTAAAAGATTTTTAGAGTGGTGGAATGTTGGCTAATGGTTTCCTATGTAAATAGGCACACAATGTCAGGACCTTATGCCCTATCTTTGATGAGAAAAGCCTTTCTTGACTTGAGAAAAACTATAGAATAAAGACGACTTGAAGAGGAGGAAACATGAGATAGACCCCAAACATTAGAACTAATGAAATCGAATGTATACAATGGCGGAAGGATGGTAAGTAGAATGAGGACGTTTGGCCATTTAGCATAACTCACCCTTAAACTTAGTCAAGAAACACCAAGCTCAAGGCAATCAAATAAAATGATCAAGATGTCAACCAGCCAACTGTTTCAAAGAGTATAAAATCAACTCAAGAGAGAGAAGATCATGGATCACAACTCAACCCAATCATCACGAGAGAAAAAGTTCAATTATCGAGCATGTCTTAATGAATAGATAATGAAAGAGGCGATTAAGTTTGAATGATTTGAATCCCCCGCACAGATGAGGATGATCCATCACAGAAAATGAGCAAATTTAGTTGTTGAAAGAATCGTTTTAGGTGGAGAGAGAAGACGCTGAGCTTAATCACAAGCTTGTGATGTCTTGAGGTCTTTCTGTTATAATATAATACGGCGAGGCGCGAGGTGATCCCCGAGAGAGAGAGAGATAGGAGAGAGAGATAGGGAGAGATGGAGGTTTCAGCGACTCTCGGAGGAAGCGGTAAAGAGGAGAAAATGGGCATCGACGAGGCTCTGCGGCTGCACGCGGGCGAGTTCGGGCGGTGGCAGATGAAACAGTTTCTTCTAACCAGCATGGCTTTGGCGCTCGAGGCTTTCCACACTATGGTCATGATCTTTGCGGACCGCCAGCCGGAGTGGACCTGCGCTGCCGGAGCCGGCGGCGCAGCCTGTCGAGTTTCGGTCGGCGGGGCCGCCAGCTTTTGCGGGCTTCCGACTCACTCTTGGGAATGGGTCGGAGGTCCTGTCGCCTCTACTGTCTCGCAGTGGGTGTTAATTTGCGGAGCACGATACAAGGTCGGCCTCGCGCAGTCTGCCTTTTTCGCCGGCTGCATGGTTGGTAATTAATCCTCTCACCCATCTCTCTCTCTTACCCGTTCATGGATGTAAACAAGATGTCTGTGATATAATCAGGTGCGGGCGCTTTCGGCCACCTTTCGGACTCTTTCATGGGGAGGAAGGGAGCGTTGACCATCCTCTGCGCCCTCAACGCCGTCTTCGGTCTCCTCACCGCGCTGTCTCCGACTTTTTGGGTCTACGCTGTTCTCCGTCTTCTCACCGGCCTTAGCACCGGCGGACTCGGCCTCTGCGCATTCGTCCTCGCCACCGAGTCCGTCGGACCTTCCAAGCGAGGCGTCGCCGGCATGTCCACCTTCTACTTCTTCTCCGCCGGCGTCATCCTTCTCTCCGCCACCGCGTCCCTTTTCAAGTCATGGCGATCTCTCTACGTCGCCACCTCCCTCCCATCCATCTTCTTCCTCCTCGTCGCCCTCCCCTTCGTCTCCGAGTCTCCTAGGTGGTTCCTCCTTCACCGCAAGACGACGGAAGCGACGGAGATCTTGAAATCCATCGCTCGAGCTAACGGTAGGGAACTTCCCGGTGGAGTCGCCCTAGCCCTAGACTCCGGGGACTCGGAAGAGTTAGAAAATGCAGTCTCCGTCGTTCGATCTCCGGCGACGAGAGTCCGGCTGGTTCTCGTCCTTCTCAGCACGTTCTTCTGCGCCGTAGCCTACTACGGGCTGAGCCTGAACGTCGTGAACTTGAACGCCAGCGTCTACCTTAGCGTGTTCCTGAATGCGGCGGCGGAGGTGCCGGCGATGGCTCTGGCCGCGGCGCTGCTGGAGAGGCTGGGGAGGAGAAAGCTTGTAGCGGGCACGATGTGGCTGAGCGGAGTATCCTGCCTCGCGGGAGCCATCGGAACGAAGAAGTTCCGCCTTGTTGCAGGCGTCACGGGAATATTCGGCGTCACGGCTACGTACGATTTGCTCTACATATACACGGCGGAGCTCTTCCCGACGACGGTGAGGAACACGGCCCTCGGAGCTGGAACGCAGACGTTTCAGCTGGGCGCCATACTGGCGCCCATGGCGGTGGTGTTGGGGGAGAAGCTTCCGTTTATTGTTTTCGCTGCATGTTGCGCCGCTGGCGGCGTGGCGGCGATTTTCCTGCCGGAGACGATGAACAAGCCCCTCTATGATACAGTGGCCGGCATGGAGGAGGGCGAGGGCGTCGCCGGCGCCGATGAGTATATCTACAAATTAAAGCCAATTAATGGCGGAAGTACGTAATAAATGTATATTATTTATCATTAATCATGTCAGCGAGGTCAATGTGCAGCAAGTACGATATTCCTTTCACATTCAGTTGACCACGTGACTTCATTTAGTGGCACCACCTTTCATTTTAGGTCAAGATTGTGGCACCTCCTTTTTCTATTTTTCTATGTCCAGATTGTGGCACCAAGTCAGCATTCCCGCTGAGGTGGACGGTTTTGTGATTCCGTCCCCCACCTGGCTGCCACGTTTTGTCCACGTCATTCTTCATTCTCTCTCTCTTCATTCTCTCTCTCTTCATTCTCTCTCTCTCTCTCTCTCCCTATTTCCATGGTCTCTCTCGCGACGTATCCTCTCCCCCTTCTCTCTGGCACGCGCGCGTGCGTAACAGGAGGAGGGGGACATTTTTCTTTCCTCTCCTCTCTTCTCGCGCTCTTCTTCTCCTCTCTCCCTCTTTCTTCTCCTCTCTTCATCGCGAGAGGGTTTCTCCTTCCCCTCCTCTTCCCATCTGGGGTTTCTCTCTCCAGACCAGCTGTGGATGGATTTGAACTACTAGAGACCTGCAAAGCAGATCCTCGGGTCTGCTCGATCTCGATCCCCAGATCCATCCTGCGTACCATCACGGAAAGCAGAAAGGAGTCTCCTTTCTACCACAAACCCATCTCTACCACAACGGCAGCGACGAGGAAGAAGAGCGCAACCTCACCAACGAAGACAACAGCGCCGAGGATCTCCTGGGGAAGCCCAAGAAGAGTCTTCCCTGGCAATGCATGAAATGGACGGACGATATGGTCCGTCTCCTGATCTCTACCGTTGCATCCATTGAAGACGACGGCGCGGACGAGAACCCTTCCAAGAGGAAGCTCGCCGCCTCTGGTCGGTTGTTACAGAAAAAGGGTAAGTGGAAAACTGTCTCGAAATTCATGCTCGAGAAAGGTTGCTACGTTTCTCCTCAGCAGTGTGAAGATAAATTCAATGATTTGAACAAGAGGTACAAGAGATTGAATGAGATTCTCGGGACGGGAAAACTTCCGTCGCGAGACAGAGAGAGGGAGAAGAACGTGGGAGAGAGGGAGAAGGGGAGAGCGAGAGAAGGAAGAGAGGGAGAAAGAAGGAAATAATTTCCGAAAAAGAGAGAGAAGAGAGAAAAAGAAATCTCTCCTCGCGAGCGTCGCGAGAGAGAGAGAGAGAGAGAGAGACGCGCAGGCGAGGAAGAAAGTGAGGAAGAAGGAGAGATTGAGAGAAAGAAGAGAAGAAGAGAGAAAGATCGTGAGAGAGAGAGAAGCGATTTCTCCCTCTCGCGATGAACAGAGGAGAAGAAAGAGGGAGAGAGGAGAAGAAGAAGAGACCGTGGAAATAGGGGGAGAGAAGAAAGAGAAGAGAGAAAGAGAGGGAGAGAAGAAAGAGAAGAGAGAAAGAGAGGGAGAGAAGAAAGAGGAGAGAGAGAGAGAGAGAGAGAGAGAGAGAGTGGTGGCGTACGACCCTCGTCGCCACCAAGACACGATACCCCGGCGCCGGAGGAGCCCTTTTGCGCGTGCGGATCTATCCGCTTATCTTTACTTCTTTATTTCTTTATTATGGATCTTTTGACCCGCACGTGTTTAAGCGGGTCCTCGTTTATTTCTCTCTCTCTTTAGGCCGTTGGTTGGGTTTCCCTTTGTTTCGGGACCCTAGCCTAAGGCCCTTTCCCTTTTTGTGAACCTTATTTCTATTTCTATAAGTATGGGTGTGGGTTGTGGGCCTCAAGTGGGCCCTTTCCTCTCTTGGCCCACCAAGGGCTCTATAAGAGGGGAAGGGACCCCCCCACAAACCCTAGCCGTCATTTGAAGAAACAAAGGAGTGCTCTCCCTCTCAAGTGGCTGCTCAAGGAAGGCCGGGGAAGGAGTCCAACCGCCGTCGTCGCCGCCGCCGCCGCCGCGACGACCGCCGCCACTCCTTGCCCCGGCCACGCTGATACCCCCCTACTGCTGCTCCAGCCGCCGCCGCCGACCTAGCGCCGCCGCCGCCGCCTTCGAGCCGCCGCCGCCCTTGCTCCGCCGCCGCCGCTGCCGTTCAGCACCACCTCCACCTCCACCTCCATCTCCCTGCTCCGCCTCCGGCGATAGCATCTCCTCCACGGACCTCACCTTCCGCTCATCCCCCCTCCACCTCCATCTCCAGCCCCATCTCCTCGGCGAACCGCCCCTGCCGCCGTCTCCAACCATCTCCCTCCCTCCCGATTTTCGCCTTCCTTCCCCTCCACGGACCCTCATCCCCCCAATTTCCCCCTCAAACTCCACCTCCGGCGAACCTCCCGCCGCCTCCTCCCGTCCTCGCCGCACCGCCGTTCCTCCTCCCCATCGACCTCCACTTCCCCCGACCGTCCCGGCCACGACCCACCGCCATCGCCTCCTGCCGCCGTCGAGTCCAACGCCGCCGCCCGAGCCGAGACGCGCCACCATCGCGCTCGTCGGCTGCGCGCGCGCCCGCCCAATCGGTCGCCTCCCGCCACTCGAACGCTCCGCGACCCTTCCTTCTGCCTCGAGAACCACCGCCCGGCCTTCCCCTCCTCAGTCCGCCGCCGGCGAGTCTTCCCCCGACCAGGAATCGCCGCCCGCCGTCTCCATCGCCGCGCGCCGCCTCGGGATCTCCCCGCCGAAACCCTAATCCGCGAAGAGGGAAATGGGACGATTCCCGCTGAGTCAACTCAGCGGAACCGCCCACCCAGCCCGACCAGCCCGAGTCAACCGAGCCGGTCCGGATCGGCCCCGACTCACCCGGATCCGCCCTGCACCCAGCTGCGACCGCCCCAAGCCGGATCCCAGCCCCGCCAGTCCGAGCCACCCGAGCTGACTCCCGGCCCCCAGCGGTCCGGACGTCCTTGACCGGGACGGGTCCAGTCCTCCGGGACCGCCCAGCCTCAGCTCGCGACCGCCCCTAAGCCGGATCCCAGCCCGGCTCGGCCGAGCCACGCGAGCCGACTCCCGGCCTGCACGGTCCGGACGTCCTGGACCGGACCGGGTCCAGCCTCCTCGACCGCCCAGCCTGAGTCCGAACCGGTCCGCACCGCCCGACTCGGGCCCTGTGAACGGTCCAGTAGTCAGCCCGATCGCTCGAACCGGCCCAAACTGTCCAGACCGCCTGCATAGCCTGCACCGGTCCAGCCGCCCATACCGCCCGACCCGGCCCGGACCGCCCCGCACCGGCCCAGGACGCCGCCTCCCGTCTTCCCGTAATCGCTGCGTCCGTCCGGCTCGCCCCGACTCATCATCGCTCCGCCCCCACGCCGATCGCTCCCCGCGCTCCCCGCCGACTCGCCCGGCGTCCGACCTCGCTGCCGCGCCCGACGACCTCCCTCGCCCCGACCGACCGGGCTCGCGCCCCGCAGGTTAGCTTCGATCCCCTCCTTTTTAAGTCTAATTACTTTTCGAAGCATTTCCCCTACTCGTCTCCTCCGCCCTCGGACGACGTAGATAGGATAGTACGACTATAGGGTCGAGATTTCTGACGCGTGCGTCAGGTCCGGTACCGAGCGAGGGCTGCAGCCTTCCGGCTACTCCACGACGAGCGATTTCCACGCCACCGGACGTGGATCGAGAGGATCTCACCCTATCCATCATCGCGAGTTTCCCCGGGTCACCCGGAGTCGACTCCGCTGATCGGCACGCCTGCCTGCACTTAGGCTTAGGTTAGAAGTCGTATTTACAGTCTAGGATTTGCCTAGCCCTAAGTTAGGGTTGACCGGCTATCTCTGGTCAACCTCTGTCACATTGATCAGGCACGAGGGTTTTCACCTCCGTGTCCTGCATCAGAGAGAGAGAGAGAGAGAGAGAGAGAGGAAGGAGGACCGCGTGAGATGAAGAGAGAGAGAATGAAGAATGACGTGGACAAAACGTGGCAGCGAGGTGGGGGACGGAATCACAAAACCGTCCACCTCAGTGGGAATGCTGACGTGGTGCCACAATCTGGACATAGAAAAAGGAGGTGCCATAGTCTGGACCTAAAAAGAAAGGTGGTGCCACTAAATGATGTTTACCCTTTAATATAAGATAGAAAATCTGATATCTACTTCCTAGATTTGAAGCAGCAAGAATATGAAATTTTAAATTGGTCTAATCTAGCGGAGACGTATATAAATGTATGTTAAGATTTGTTCAAAATTTCATATTCCTATTCTTATTTTAGTATAGTTTACGTATTAAAAAGAGTTGATAAAGTTCTAAAGGGTAAAATAGGGGAGAGAGAGAGAGAGAAAGAGAGAGAGAGAGAGAGAGAGAGAGAGAGAGAGAGAGAGAGAGAGAGAGAGAGAGAGAGAGATCATGGGGACACTCTAAAGATTAGCCTCCGAATGAGAAGTTGATTGGTGGAGAGGAACCACAGAAGAGAAACTCTATGAGTTTAAATTGAATGTGAATGGATTTATTTAAAATTAAATTAAACTTTATCTATTTATTGTTCATTGACTATCTATTCCCTTCTAGTGCTCACATTTTTTTCTATATCTTTTTTAATTTCATGAGTTATTTTCTTTTACAAGTTACAGATACCAAGTGAATTGATTCATAGTTTATGCATTGAAAAGGTCCTTATGAATTTTAAAATCCTAGTCCTTGCATCTCTAAAACGTGATTGGATATAATATAAAGTCCTCGAAAGTGATTGTGTGGTGAGTATGGGATCTCCCATCCTACGTATAAGATACGATTAACTCAAGGAATGAGATGTGATTAAATCCTTAGCCAAGGTAGTAGAAATATCGAGAATGAGTTCCAGATGATTTCCTCCATGCATTAGTACTGACTTAAGTAACCAATTAAGGTTGAATAATTGACTATACCCTAGTTATTCATGAGTCTTATCCATAACTCCGTAATGATGACAAGGTTCTATAAGGGATTTATGATACACTATATCTCATAGAGCATGTGGTGTACCTGGTACCCAATAGGCTAACAACTCAACTTGTAGATCATGTTAAATTTATGCTTGAGTAATTAATATATATATTGATATAGATAATTAATATGGTTGACAAATAAGAGTGATAAGCGTAAAACCGCGGTCGTTGAATGCGCACTTTTACGTATCAAACAAAATTTATAACTCAACTCTTCAAATCTGATTTTTAAATTAGAACAGTGGCAAGTCGAGGTTGAATCCACAGAGAGGAAGGTTAAAAGATTGAAATCAGAAACTATTTTTTTGGTATTTTTAGATTTAGAAAGAGAAAATGGATGGTGAAAGGAAGAAAATGAGCACGGAGATGAAATGAATAGAACAAGTGCTTCTAAACTCCTTGCGAAGATTGAAAACCCTTGATCAATGGTGGAAATGTCATTTTTAGGGTTTGTAAATGTGGAAATGTGGATGAACAGATGAGGAAAATAGAAGAAACAGATAGAAACCGATCCTAATCTAAAGATTCGTGATGAAAATACGATCTAGTGATGCTCCCTAATTAAACATACCTTCGAGAGCCGTATATTTCGCCCGGACTTGGCGTCTTGCATCAAACACGAAAAATGAATAGAAAAGGGAAGAAACTCACTGAGAATGAAGTTCAGCACATGAACAATGATCTATCGTCGCTTTCTTTCCTTCTTAGAACTTAAATCAGCCTCAGCAAATTCGTGGAGCATGAAATGAAGATCATGCCCACGAAATTTCAGCCCATAACTCCATCCAGATCGTCGGATATCAGGATTTTAATTTGGATCATTTCTGACCGTTGATCTGGTTTCTCTCTCCTCCAATCGCGCCTGTCAACCCGCTCCCCACCGGTCAAACTTCGCTGAGTCACACACTGAAAAAAGAAAAATTAAAGTTTAAACGTTTTCACTCTCTCTCCTCTCTCTTCTCCACTCTATTCTCTCTCCTTTCATTTCTCTCTCTCGACGGCAGAAGGAGTTGTCGCGGCGAAACAAGGAGAGGAAGAAGAAACTCCTCCCGCCTCTCCTCGCGACTGGAAAATTTTCGTCGCAGGAGGGAGGGAGAGAGGGGAGAGAGAGAGAAGAAAGAATGAGAGAGAGAGAAAGGAGAAGAGAGAAGGGAGGAGAGGAGAAAGAAGAGAGAAAAAGAGAGTGCGGAGAGAGAAAACTGGGAGAGAGGGAAGAGCGCAGAGGAGAGAGGAAGCGGAAGAAAGGAAAGAGAGAGACTCGTCTGGCGACAGAAAAATTTCCGTCGCCAGAGAGGGGAGCTCTGGAGAGAGAGGAAAGAAAGGCGAAAGAGAGAGGAATAACTTCCGGAAAGAGAGAAAGAACGTGGGAGAGAGGGAAGACAGCGAGAGAGAGAGCGAAGGAGGAGAGAAAGAAGAGAGAGATTATGAGAGAGAAAGAAGAGAATGAAAGAGAAAGAGGAAGAGAGTGAAATGGGGGGAGAGAGAGAGAACTCCTCTCGCGCGACGGAAATTATTTCCGTCGCGAGAGAGGAGAGGAGGAAGATCGCGGAAGATAGAGAAATGGAGAGAGAGAGAGAGTGCGTGAAGAAGAAGAAGAAGAAGAGAGGAAATCTCCCTCTCTTCCTTACGCGCGCACGCATGCGCGGGGAAGAGAAGGAGAGAAAGAAGAGAGGTTGGGAGAGAGAAGAAGGGGAAGAAACGGAATCTAGAGGGAGAGAGGAGAGAGGGAGAGAAAAGAGAAGGAGAGAGTGCGGAGAGAGAGAGGGGAGGAATTTCCTCCCGCCTCTCCTCGCGACGGAATTTCCGTCGCGAGTGAGAGAGCGAGGGGATGAGGAGAAATGGAGGAAGAGATGAAGAGAGAATGAGGGAGAAATCTCCCCCTCCCCTTACGCACGCATGCGCGCGTGCGGGAGAGAGGGGAATGAGAGGAAAAGATGGAGAAGAGAGAAGAAAGAGTGAGAGAGGAAGAGAGAGGAGAGAAGGGGAGAGCGAGAGAAAGAGAGGAGGAATTTCCTCCTCGCGAGAGAGGAGGAAGAACAGAGGAAGAGAGAAACAATTTCCTCCTCGCGAGAGAGAGAGAGAGAGAGAGGAGGGGTCTCCCTTCTCTCATATATATATATATATATATATATATTTCTCTCTACTTCTTTCTTTTGCCTTTTTAATAATTTTCATTTCTTAAAATATTCCCAAAAATTATAAGAAATCTAGGAAAATATTAATGTACTCTTAGAAATAAATTCATTCAATAAAATCCATGATAAAAAATGCACTTTCTGAATATTCTCATGTCAATAAAGGCATTTAAAATAGAAATTTCATTTTATAATAAAAGAAATTATATTCTTGATAAATCAAAATCATTAAATGCTCATAAAATAATACTAAATTATGAAAAATCAAGAATATCTTTTAAAACATAGAAATTATCAATTTAATCATTTTAAATCATGATAACATGCATTTATGATTATTTTTCAAAGAATAAATGCATAAAATGCATGATATTAATGCATGAAATTGCATGTTATCAAAGGGTTATTAGGTCTATGAATTTATTTGCTAGCCAAATATGTGGACCTAGAATGTCACACACATAAAGTCGGTGAACATTGGTAGATATAGATAGAATTTTGACGACTTTTATGAAAAGTTCATAACTTGCAAGTCAATAAATATGGGGAGAACAACCATGTCTTAGGGTGCCAATGCAAGTCTTGTTGAAAAACTCTCTCCTTTCTTCTCTCACTCTCTCTTAGTGAAGAGCTTTGAAGAGGAGATTGATAGCTCTAAAACATAAGTTGCATTCATGCATCATTTATCATGTTTAGACACTAATGAGAATCTAATTATGAGAATATTCACTTCTTAAATCCTGAATATGGTATAAAAAGGATTGTGCACTCTCATTTATTATCATATATATTTTAGTTATATTTTAAATCTAATCCTGCTTGACTTTTCAAATTTAAGAGGTTACATTCTAACACTTTTTTATGAGCCATATGGATGCAAGGACATAGGTTCCCCAATAGGAAATTACAGATGCAACTCATCAATGAGGGAGAAGAAGGAAAAATCTTTACCAATTTCTAGAGCCAAGTCAACCCAATTTTCATGAAGTAAGAGATCAATCAAGTTTGAATTTGATTGAGGGAATCACTTATGGTTTTCAAGAAGATCCACAATTATTATGGGAAATTAAAGTTCATTCAACCTCCTTATTATTCTAGGATTAAATTAATTTAAGGCTAAGAAAAATAAATATTAAATTCTTGATTCAATAGAGAAAATTTGTAAGAAAAATGAATTCTATTTTGAGAGAAATTAAATTCCTAAATTTTGTAATTTTTTTCAAGAATTTTGCAATTTTTGTATAAAAAAACCCTTTTGCATTTAATAAATTTTTTTAATAAAAAAGCCCTTTGCACTTACAATGTATTTTTATATAAAAAACACTCATGACATTGAATAAATTTTTTTAGAAAAACCCCTCCAAAATTTGAATGACTTTTGACCAATCAGATTGTGTTGCATCATTCTCTCGAAGGCATTTGATAAAAAAAAGCCACCAATTCTCTAATTTAAAATGATGATAATCAGAATCTAGAGTAATTTTTTGGCTTAAATTTTCCAGGTATATTTGTCTTTTCATCCTCCATCCATTCACACTTTCCATTAAAATTATAAGCACAAAAAATTCTTGATGTGAGAATTATAATATTTTAACCCTCTTTTTGAATATTGGAAGTGCGTCCACTTCCTATGGATGTGAGGGTTTGATGACCATCTTAAAGGTGTTATGTGAACTCCCTAATTGACCCGCTCTCTCATTTTAGGAGGTGGTTGAGGAGGATCAAATGGACGGATGAATCTCTATCATTGATTTGAAATAAGATGCACCTCAACCATTGATGAATCGACCACTAAAATTTCTAAACTAAGAATTCTTTAATCATTTTTTTGGCTCTCTTAGCTTTAGAATACTAAAAGGAAAAAGATATTCTTAGACCTAATCTTGGCATTTTTTGGGATTCAAGTTTGTTGTGGAGGCAAGATCAAGTAGAGAATGAAGATTGTAACAAGCATACCATCATGTAGCATAGGACTAGCATCAAAGATGGAGTTTGTGTGAGGACTTGAATATGATTTTCTCTTTCAATCCCCTCCATAGATAGTGTAGAACCTGTTTTCTTTTTTATATAGTAGCATTGTCATCATTTCATGACAAAAATGTCAGGCATCCCTCATTCTCTTATCATCCTCTCAAAAACGCATATCCATTCTTCCTATCTCTTCATTCCATCATTTCATTCTCTTCTCACTCTCATTCTTTCTTAAATTTATACTATAAAACAATTTAGATAAAAATTTAGACTACAAGTCACATCATATTAGTCAAATCCATTGCTCAAATTTTTCCATAATCTGATCTCATCTATCTCCCTTATGTAAGTATCTCTTCTTCCTAAAGGCACTAGTCCTATTTACCTAGGTCTCTTTGAGGACTCGATCCTTACTTGAAATTATAGTAAATGAGGAAAGTAAAAATGATTTTCTATGAATTCAATCCACAAAAATGGCTAAAAATACCCTAAAATTCAGTTCATAAAAAAAATCAATCATCTAGAAAGCATGTGGACACCACTAGAGGTTCTACACTTGAGCAACTTCAAGAACTTCTTTAACAAAATCGATAGGTATGAACGTTTTTTTAATAATAAATGATTAGATCATCTATTTGAAGTGTTCATTTTATTGAATGTTTGATTAAAAAAATATGCATTGTGTTTGATGTTTTGATAAAAAATTTCAAAGGCTTATCAAGAAGACATAGATCCTAATAGAGACACTTAGGTGGAGATCCCCTTCTTTGAGGAGACCAAGTGGCCATCAAAGATATGTGTTGGAAGTCAGTATTAGTGTTGGCAGGGAAGGAGCTGAATGGAGCTACCAGATAGAAAAGGTAGTTGGAAGGCAAAAATAAGTAAGATAGAGGTAGGGCCACTTGATCCCATCAAGAAAGGGGGGCATGCAGTGGCACTAGTAATGGCACATAGAGGCACTACAAGAGAGCTGGTAGCATGCATGTTATGCATACAATTCAATTATTATTAATGAGTTTTAATCCATATTTCACAAATGTATGGGTGCAGCTTATCATATTTTTTATGCATTTTCATAAATTGTATGCTAGTGAAAGTCTCAAAATGTGTTTTCTAAAGGCTAATTATGAGTAATTAATGAAGGTTGAATTTTAAAGACAAAAAATCCTAAATATTAGCATTAATTTCTTATGGAATTGAGCTTAATATGAAGTGAAACATAAATTTAATATGACTTATGAATAGTGAATAGATTTAATATGAAGTGAACTTTTAATTTTATTTTCTAGGTGAAATTAGAGATTTTTTGTCCACAAGTATTTAATTGTCTTGTAATTTCTTTAATTAAATGATATATAATGAAAAATATTGAATTTTTGATCCACCGAATAAAATAGGCATTAAAAGGAATTATATTTTGAAAGATATGAATTGTTTAAGTTCTAGAATTTTTCTAAAAGTTTTTGGATTTTTTGGGTTATTTAAAATGAATTTCTAAGGATTTTATAAGTGTATGATAACCTAGTGCATCGATGTGGGAGTGCTGGCAATTGGAATTACTGTAGCATTCAATAAGGCGTATTTGTTATAAATTTTATGTTCACCTCTATTTATTTATTAAATTTCAAGGAATGTCATGAGCTCTAGAGCACTTGTTTTTATTGAGAAATGATGTGATTTAATGTGGGCCCTTTATCATCACTTAAATATTGTTGTTTGTGGTGCAATCTGGTTGAGGATTCAAAAGATGGGCTAATGTTGCGTCACGTTGGACGTTTAAACAATAATTGAAATTTATGATTTAATCATGAAAATTTCTTAGTTATTGGACGATGTGGAGGAATCTAAATCGTCACAATCAACAAGCATGTTGATCTGATGGTGACACCCAATTCTATCATTTTAAAAATTCTTTTTCATGAAAAAGCTCTAGAAGACTTCCAAAACATCAGATGATTTGGACAATTTACCCTTGAATCTCTTAATCAAAACATATTACTTGAGTTTAGACTTTATTTTGATTTCTGATTGGTTGTCTTGAATGATCACCATAAATCAGCTCATTAGGTGCATGGTGACATTCGTGGGCGCATAATGAGGCACTACTAGGGACAAAGGAATGTGCTAGTAGAGGTGCATGTAAGGGTGCAGGTTGGAACAAGCAAGGGTAGATAAAGGCATTGGTAGGGCACACATAGTTATTATGAGAGGTAGATGGAGGCTATGGTACAGTCATGCGACAATGCTAGCAATGGTGATTAGAGATGATGGTTGGGGTGGGTCTGATGGATATTATGTGACCTACAAGCCAGTCACACTTCCATGTATCTCTTTTTTGTTCATTGAAAATAAAATTTATTCATTGTCATTCTCATGTGATGTTTGCAATGAAGTCGATGAACATATGCAATGACTAAGTGAATTATGATGAGATCATGATATATATTATTTAAACATATGTTTTAAATATTCCTATTCGTGGGATATTCGAGAAGGACATCAAATTATTTGGAAAGAATAACACTATCTAATTTGACTCATATGATGAGTATGGATGATCCTATAGCCACCAGTGTGGAGAGACTATGGATAGATAGTGGCTGCTCTTGGGAGTAAGAGTTCATTGAATTGATTCATGTGAATCCATGAATGGTATTATTCCTAACTGTCAATCAAGTTGATTCATGTCACAGTTGTGTATATGGTCCTTTGACTTGAGACACTAAAGACATCTTATGAATGGATGACCGTGTTTTGATTATGATTTACAAATTCCTAACTACGGGATCTCTAAAGCATCATATATTTGATAAGACATGAAGTCCTCGAAGATGATTGTGTAGTCAAGATTGAAATCGTCCGCCCTCAATATTTGAGGAGATTGACTCAAGGAATGAGATGCGATGAAATCCTTGGCCAAGGTAGTAGAAGTATTGGTGAAAGAATTCCTCACTATTTCCTACACACATCAGTACTAACTTGAGTGACAGATTAGGGTTTGATAGTTGATCATACCCGGAGTCATTCTTGAGTCCTATGCAGACGTATAATTATTTATACATGGTCACCAATGACATAAAGGTTCCACAAAGGAGTTCTCATATACTCCATATCTCTTAGAGTACGTGACGTTGCTTGGCACCCAATGTGCTGACAACTTAACCTGTCAATTATGTTGAATGGATCCTTGATTAATTAATTTATCTATTAATGTAGATAATAATTAAGGTTGACCAATAAGGTGTTAATGGGTTATAGAGTTATTAGCTAGTGAGATATATGAACAGAGAGGGTCACACACATAAGGTATATGGATGTCAGTAGATTTAGACATAATTATGAGAGTTTTTATAAAAAAATCCACATACCAAATGTCTATAAATAGGTGGAGAACAACTACAGCTCAAGGTGCCCCTACTAGCCTTGTGAGAATTATCTGATTTCTTCTCTTTCTCTCTTGGTGAAGAGCTTTGAAGAGGAGATCCAACTATCTAGAGATTGTGTAGATACCGCTAGAGGCTAGACACTTGAATAGCTTCAAGAACTCCTTTAAGGGAACCCTGTAAGAATGTTTTCTCATTTATACAAGATGATAGGATAATCTATTCTTGGTCCCTTAATATTTTGAATATCCAATTCAATGTATGCCGTTGCATTCAATGTTTTGATCAAAATTTTGGAAGGCAACCAGTCCATTGGGGATGCAAATTGCATCACATACTCTAGGAGATATGAAGTGTATAAGAACTTATGTATTGAACCTTTCCATCATTGGTTATCATGCATAATCCTTTGTCCGCACAAGATTTATGAATGACATAGAGTATGGTCAACTGGCAAACCCTCATCGATCATTCAAGTTAGTATTGATGCATGACTAGGGAAGGCCAAAGACCGATCGAAGGTCGGTCGACCGGACTGAACTGAGACCGTCGGTCCCACAAAATGGACAGGACCGGTCTTGGTCCAACTTCGGTATGGTCCTCTTCAAGCCTTCGGTCTTGGACTGAAGGGTGAAATCTGGCATTCCCGCATTCCCGCATCCAACATTTCTAACCTATTCTCTCCTCGTCATTCCCCCATCCAACATCTCTAAGTCTCTATTCCCGCATCTCTAACCGCATCTCCAGGCAAGAAGAGGATGAAATCTAGGAATCTTCATTATTCGTTGTCTTCTTCCATTCCTCATCTAGGTAACGTGAGCAATTTCCGCATCTCTTCTAGTCTTCTTCCATCACCATTCCAATTTTTTTTTTCAATTGAATTTTTTTGTATTTTTCATTCTGCTATTTTCCTGGAGGGGCAGGAGGTTGGATTAAAGGTTGAGATGACGGGAAATAAGATCTGGCGAGTGGACTTTTTCTTGGTCCTGTTGGTTAGAGAGAGGAACGACGGAGAAATAAAATTTTTATTGGTTAAATCTTGCATCGGGCAAGATCAGTCATAGTTAAAAAGAAAAGCATGGACAAGAAGCTGATTGTCCAACATTTTTCGGTGGCTCCGTTATTTTCTGGAGCAGCTCGAGAGAATTTATGTAGTCAAAGATCATACCTACAATCATAAAGTGAGATCTGAAAGATCAGAATCTTGTTTTCTTTCATTTCTTGGATGAGCGATGGAGGAAGCAAGCAATTTCTCCCTTTTTCAGTGGTCATTCTCCTTTTCACGCTCGCCCAACTCAAAGTTGAAGAACAAGGGTTGTGTGTGTGAGAGGGAAACCTGTTTCATCTGAAAGGGAAAACCGCAAGCTTTACATGTTTTTTGTGGTCTTTTCTTCTCCCTATTGAAACCTAGACCTGTACGATCCACAGGATCAAAATTTACAAGAGTGAACGGATAGCTACCTGTATCAGCTTTACATGTAAACCCAAATGAAGTGTGGTTTATATCCACTGAGATTTTTCTGGCGGGCGCTCAAGCAAATACCCAAGCGTGGAGAACATGAACGTCCGTTTATTGACGAATGACCTAGTTTTGATAGAATAAATGTTTTTCGTCCATCAGTAGTCAAATTCAACAAGTTCTAGAAAAATTCAAACATTACGACAAACTTTGTAAAACGTCATGAATTTTTTTATAATTGTGGGAAAACTTTATTGATACTTGGGAAAACTTAGATCAAATTTAACAAATTTTTTTAATTATGTTGTTTTGATGGATGATTCAAACAGAGAATTTTCACTTCATAATTAGATTTTTTTACTATAAATTTTTAATTAAGGTTCTTTACTATAATTTTTTTTATTAATGGACGTTGATATATTTATCTCTTTTCAGGTACGCATATTCATGGTCAAGAGAGACAGAAGTTAAGACCGAGACCGAACCGTGACCGAGGTGGACTGAGACCGAGACCGAGACCGAATTCAGATTTGGACTGAATGGTGTGCCAAAAACCGGACCGTGACCAGGACCGGGACCGCCCAACCCCATGCATGACGGAATTCATCGAGAACGCTTTCTTTGATATTTCAACTAACTTTGCCAATGATTTCATCTCATCTCATTTCTTGAGTCATTATCCTCAAATTTCGAGGGTAACCAATCCAATCTTGACAACACAATCAACTTCGAGGACTTCATGTCATATCTAATATATGACTTTTTGGAAATCTACAGCGAGGGTTTCATAAGTCATAATAAAAATATGATCATCTATCTCAAGATGTCTTTATTATCTCAAGTCAAAGTACCATGTACACAACCATGATATGAATAAACCTAATTGACAATTAGGTATATTACCATTAAAGGAATTCATACAGATAAATTCAATATACTCTTTCTCCAAAAAGCACCTACTATCTATCCTTGGTATCTCCTCACCAATGGCTATAGGATCATCCACACTTATCATATTAGTGATATTAGATACTTCTATTCATTCCAGATAATTCGATGTCCTTCTCAAATATCCCACGAATAGGAATGTTTAGTATATGTTTAAAGACTAGCGATCACTGTATTATGATCTCATTGTAATTCACTTAGTCATTGCATATGGTCATGGACTTAATTACAAATATTACACAAGAATGACAATGGACAAATTTCATTTCAATGAACATAAATGAGATATATGGAAGTATGATTAGCTTATAGGCCACATAATATCCATCACCTTCATAGTCTCTCGTTGCTGCCATTTCATCTTTCTCATATTCCATCTAGTCATCTCATTTCTAATTTTGATCTCATCTTTCACTAACAATGATATAGAAACATACACACACACACACATGTATGTGTGTGTGTCTCTGCGTGTATTTAAAAGGATGCTAATATCATATTACATCCTCTCATCTACTAAGTGAGGAAATATAAATATCACTGATTCACAACAATGACTAAAAATATCCCTAAAGTGAGACCATCAATACCTCCATTTTAATAATTTTAGAGAATATAAATTGATTTTGATTTTAAAAATCTTGAAACACTACATTATTCATTTCCGGATGGTTGTGGGTATTGAATGATAGTTAACTGTAAACATTGAGAAAATAATGAAATTTGGTGGATAATGCCAAGTAGCTAATGCGATTGAATAGAATAGGACCATTGAGATTCATCACAAAGGAATAGGACAGTGCAAGAGGATCTTGTGTGACCATGCACTTGGTAGGATTTATTGAGGGTGACCTTGGTTCGGTGATGATATTGAGAAATGATGAAGGCACCAAAATGATTGTTGCATGTGAAATCCCTGTAGTGCTAAATCTCTCTCTCTCTCTCCATATCATACTTCTCTATTTCTCTCTTCTCTCTTTAGATGGCCACCCATGTGTAACCCCCATTTTTTGCATGATTCTCATTATCTTGTTTTTTATATCCAATCAACATCAAAGCACAGAAACCTAAGTTTCCCCTCTGTTATGCTACATGATTTAGGCTGACCTATTAGTCATTTGTTGTCAAGTTATCAAGAAATGAAAAAAATAGACATCCTCTCCAATGTAATGGCACACATCTCCTTTTCTCTTCAAAAAGGAACTCATGGTTTTTGACCAAACAAATTTGCGAGGTCGTTAAAAACACACAAATGCGTATCAATTTTTTTTCCAAACTCACCAATTTAAAGTTTTAACTAAGAATTGAAGAGTATAATGGTGAATAAGGGTCGAATCCACATAGAAATATGTAATTTTTGAGTTATTTTTCAAATTTGATCAAATTGGATGAATGATTGAGGTGAAAAATTAGGGATTTTAGTAGATTTTGAAAGAAAACTCCAAGAAAAATCCATAGAATAAAAAATCACTCAATTTGGATCAATATTCATGGAGAAATCAAAGAGCAAAATTTAGAGAGAAAAATCGATCGCGAAGTGAGAGAGAATAGAGAAATTATGTAAAATTCTTTTGATCTACGATTCAAAATTGAAATATAATGATATAGGAAGATAAATTAGGAAGAAAACACATAATCTAACTCAAAATCGTGCTCGAAATGATCAAATTCATTGCCAGATCAAGGCTTTTCATTCAGAATTTCAAAAAACAAAAATCCAGTGTTGAAGAGGTGACTTCTCCTGATTCGCTTAACAAAATCTCATTTTCAAACACTCATTGGACACGAAAATGAGTTTAGGAGAGGAGGAAGGTAAGAGATCAAGGAGTTAGATGTTTAAACATTTCGATTGCTTGAAACATCAGAGAATTATTTGATTAGAAATGAAATAATCTATTATTATAAAAGTTAAATTTAATATGAACAAGAGAATTTTTTTTCAAAAATATACTTATTTCTTTTAGAAAATAAAGCAAGAAAAATAAATGAGTGTATAAAATTTTCTCTTATAATTTAAGATTAAAACCCAATTATAATCTCAAATATAAAAATGGGAATAATCTAATCTCAAATATCTCTTGATAACATGCTATTTATACATGAATTTACGTGATTATTAATGCAAATAAAAGCATTAATTACTCCAAATGTAAGCATGTTATCATATTTTAAGTATATTTCTATCATTTTGTATACTTTCATGTTATGATCTAAAATACATCAATTTATGGATTATTATATGTAATTAAACATTATAATTTTTAATCCTATTTATATTTAAGATCATAATAATGTTTTCATGATTAAATGATAAGAGAAATTATGTTTATTAACATTCATGCATTTTTATAAAGTTTATTTAAGAAATACATGAATGTATTAATTTAATTAAAATTCATTCTCTTATTATTTTAATAATTTGACTTTTTATAAGGATATATTATTCAATTTCTGATCCAAAAAAATAAATTTCAACTAATTTGGAGTTCTATTTTGAAAGATATGATTTTTACAATTTTTAGGAATTTTGTGGAATTTTTCTGAATTTATTTAAATTTATTTTTGATTTTAAAAGCATTAAAAACAATAAAAAAGGGCAAAAAGGGTTTGAATTTTTGCACGGACCCACGTGGATGCGACGTGGCACGCAAGGCCACGTGGCAGAGCAACGCGGACCCACGCGAGCGCCTACGTGGCGCGGATGTGACATGTGCATATTTATATTTACTCGTAATAAAGGGTTATAGTACATATAAGCATTCCAATTATAGGAACTCTCTAACCACTATATTCGCTTCACATTATATACCCGACATGTCTTCTTAATTTCCTCCGTGTGGGACTATTAGTCTTTTATGTTGAATTGCAGGTGACGTGGCTGAAGGCGATGCGTCGGATGTGATCGCAGAATGTAGATCGCGTGGACTCGAAGTCCACTAGATCAATGATCACGCACGTAACTTAAATGTGACTTAAGTGAATTAATCATGATTGTCCATCTTCAGAGTTATAACAGTCAAGATTTGAAGCGATCGATGGACCTTTGATGAAATCACGATCGTTGGATGAAGATCCAACGAACGATCGAAACGACACGCCTCTTTCTTTACGCGGTGTGGACAAATCTCAGCCTTCCATCAACGATCGAACGGATGCGAATTAATCGCACCGTTTCGATCAATCGATGCTTCTTCGTAACCGTCGATCATGATGCGACCGTTGATCGGACGGTTACACCTCTTTTGTGCTATAAATAGAACTGTTCTTCGAACAGAAATGTACCCTTGGATTTTCAAGTGAAAATCGAACTGTTTAGACATCACAATTCAAGCGTCCATTAGTTTGAATCTCTTCTTGATGCATTTACGCATCCGTGGAGCATTTGAAATAAAAAATTGATCGAGAGATTGAGGAGAAATCACATCTTGAACTCCATCTTCGTCTTCGAAAACGTGGAATGAAAAGCCATGCATCCGGAAATTAATTGGATCATTTCGAAGGCTACTTTGGGTTAGATTGCGTGTTTTGATCTTAATCTTTCATCATTTAGTGTTAATTTTACATTTTGAATCGTAGATTAAGTTTAATTTGGTTTTAATATCGATTTTTAATCAATTTTCGTGATACAAATTTTCTCTCATTTTTAAACTTCGATTACTCAGTGAATTCTCATCCAAATGACTCGTGTTTTAAATTCGTGGATTCGAAATTGAGTTATCTTTCTTAATATCATAAATTGCCCAATTTCTAATCTCAATTCGTCATCTGATTTGATCGAATTTCAAAGATATCTCTCAAATTTCCCTAATTCTCCGTGGATTCTACCCTTATCTACCATTATACCCTTTAATTCATTAATTAATCTTAAAATTGGTAAGTTTGAGCTTTGTTTTGACACTATATCGTGTGTATTCAACGACCATACGATATTGTTTCGTCATCTCTCTTTAAGTATTTATGATTATCCCTAAAAATAGGGATTATAACTTCAATTTTTTAGATTATAACTTCAGTTTTTATAGAATGATAGATATGCACTCAAATCATGATAACATGCATAAGATTGAAACGCTTTATGCCTTAATTTGTATTAATAATCATATAATTACATGTATAGATTGCATGTTATCAAGTGTCTCCCTTGATAAGTTGTAGGCTTGTGTCTCTACGTGAGTTGTCCGTGTCTTGAGCTCTTCATGTAATAAAACTCTTCATCATTTTGAGTATCTCACAGTCATTGTATAAAAGGTCTTGAAGAAATCAAGTGATCATAAAGACAAGGGAAGTCATCTCATCTCTTAACCTCTTTTCTTGTCCAAAAATTCTTAGTTCTTATTGAGTTGGATATTTCATTTTATACAGATACCTTAAAATTAATTTCATCAATTCATATCCCTCACCAGATTAAAAGGAAGAGAAAATTTAACTAAGCTTATGTTCAAAGAAAGTTCAATGCTTATTCCCTCACCAGGTTAGAGTTCATGTCAACCTTATTCAAGGGTCAATTCAGCTCAAGGGCTTAGAAACATGAAATGTGACTCAAATCATATTTGTATTTGAAAGTCAACATAGTCTAGTCGACCCAAGTCAAATTACCAAAAATCAAGGATCAGATCATCGTTAGGGTTTGATTTAAGTCATGTCAAGTACATGCATCAATTCCAAAGTAAAGTTCAACCCTATCAAGGGTTAAAAATCAAGATTCAATCCTATGCAAGCGAAGAATAACACATTCTATCATATTGATATTAATTAAAAATATTAGGTATTTAAATTTCCTCAGTTAAATTTATTTCGTGTTTCCATTTATCTTATTAATTAATTTTATATTCACAATAAATTATCCATTTAGTAATGTACATTTTAGATAGAACACAATGCAAGTTTGAGATATGTATACAAAAACCTTATTTGAGGGGAGGGATATTTTCAATCAAGCTAACTCAAGGGAATGACTCGATCAGAGTTGGGCTTGCTAATGAGAGTAAGTTATGAAATTTAAATGAATAGGGCATACGCGTGAAAGTAAGGAAAGGAAGTTGAGTAATGATAGTGCAAGATAACGAAGAGATGAAGAAATATTTTAATAATAAATAGAAATATGAGTTTCTAAAAAACATAAGAGGAATTATAAGAATGTCCTTGATCCAAATCTCACAAAAACATTGTGTTTCATGCTCGTTGATATGCGTTAATCAAGGTCATTGAAGACAAAAATTCGTCTATCAAAAATTATACTCAACTCATAAAATTCGGTTTTGAAATTTTAAAAAATAACAACTTGTGGTCGAATCCACATGGAGGAAGGTTAAAATATTAAAATAAAAGAATATTTTGTGTATAATTTTATGAAGAAAGTAGAAATGATTGATGAAATGAAAAAGATGTATATGGAAAATGCAAGGAACCAATCAAACACTTTCAAACCCTTGATCGATGTCGGAAATGTGATTTAGGATTTGAAAATTTGAAAATGTGGAAGAAATTATTTAGAAAATGGAAAATATTGATGGAAAATGATTCTAATCTAAAGATGAAAAATGATATAGCCTAATTGGATGGTGAATTAATTGGGGAGGGGGGGGGGGTAAATTAGTTAATCCTTTTTTTGTTTTGGATGGTGAATTAGTTAATCCTTTATTTTTATATTCGTTGATTGTTCACTCTAAACCTCATGTCACTTGTACACCAGATATTTTTATACTGGACATGGTGTTCAAACCCCCCGCTCCAGTCCCAAGAGGATAGTCCTCACAAAGTCCCTCCTCACCTTGTTAACCCCCCAGTAGTAATTACTAACTGGCTAGAATAGTCAGACCAAAGTTCAAGCACAACGTCAACTCCCAAAGTTCTGCACAACGCTCCTTACTCCTCTTCAGGTTGGCTTGTCTCTCTGAAGTCTCTAAGCCTCATCACTGAACAACGCTCTGAGTAGGTCGCTCATCCCCAATCCTCCATGATCCTGCAAGGTAGTGAAGGAATTTCCCTCAAGTTGAATTTTTAGTCAACACCCAAGACTTGTCTCGTCTACCACAGATTCCCTAAGAGACTCCCCCTTACCCTCCCGGGTAAGTATGACTCTCCCCAAAATCTAAACACTATATGTAATGATAATGACTATCCCTGGTCTCTGAAATATTTGGTAGCGTGATTTCTGAAAATCTAGATTAAACGAGATAGAAGTGAAGAAACAAAATACGAAAAATGAAATTTACCAATAAATTTAACAAGAAATAGAAATAAATAAAAACATAATAGAAAAGAACAAAAATCGAGTAGTTATTTAGCAAAAATGAAGGAAAGAAAGGATTCAAAAGTCAATCCACTAGGTCTAGAAATCGTACAAAAGAAATATTTGAAATCGATTTTTAACAAAAACAAAATTGAAAGACTATTTCAAACCAAGGCTCTTTGAGGCGATTTCCATGGAGATCGTTTCCAGCTCTAATTTTTAAGGGTTATTATCCAAATCTAGCACCAACTCTTGAATTTTATCCAAATCTAGCACCAAATCTTATTTTCTCCAAATCTAGCACTAACTCTCGGTCTTTTATCCAAATCTAGCACAACCGCAATTCTTGACTCTTTCCAGATCCAGTTAGCAGCCAGGTGACGCCACGTCTGCACCGTAGCTTCGGCGAGATCCATGTGGCAGCCACGTCATAGAAAGATAAATAGAGAGATAGAAAGACAAATAGAGAGATAGAGAGAGAGCAGTCCGCCGCGGCGAGAGAGAGAGAGAGGGAGGGAGAGCGGGAGAGAGATAGGGAGGGAGAGCGGGAGAGAGGGAGGGCAGGAGAGAGAGAGGAGGGAAGGGCAGGAGAGAGAGAGAGGAGGGGAGGGGCGGGAGAGAGAGGGAGGGAGGGAGGATGTGCGGGAGAGAGAGAGAGGGAGAGAGCGAGGGAGGTCGGGAGAGGGAGAGGGTGGGCGAGGGAGGGCGGGCGGGAGAGGGAGATGAGGGACTGCGGGAGAGAGAGAGGAGGGACTGAGGGAGAGAGAGAGAGGGAGGGAGAGCGGGAGAGAGAGAGAGAGAGGGAGGGAGAGTGGGAGAGAGGGAGAGAGAGAGAGAGAGAGAGGATTAAGGTCGAAAGAGAGGGAGGGCGAGAGAGAGAGAGGGAGGCGAGAGAGAGAGAGGGAGGAGGGCGGAAGAGAGGGAGGGAGGGTGAACGGGAAAGTATGAATGAATTTGCTTCACCCAGATTATGAAAAATGGACGTGCATGATATATTTTCTGGCATACTACAGAGAGTGAGAGAAAAGGGAGAGGATTAAGGTCTAAAGAACGGATCCTTGCTCTTGAAATGGTCGCTAAAAATGGGAATAGAGACGTCGTTTCCAGGAGGAATAGAGACCAGATCTGATCCGTTCCGACGTGGATAGACATATCTGAGACGACGGTTAATCCGTCCTCATCCTGTTACCCTGAAAATCGTAACAGCCAGTCGAGTCTTCCCTCTTTATATTCTTAGCATGGTTTTATCTCTTCTCCTCCACTGCTCTCAAACGCCAGCTCTCTCATCCTTCTCTCCTCAGCCATGGCGCCCGTCTTCATCTCCCACGCCGTGGATCGCCACTCGGAGTTCGAAGGGAGGATTACCTCCTATGTCGTCATCTGCGGTATCGTGGCGGCGTCCGGCGGTCTCACGTTCGGCTACGATATTGGAATATCCGGTAATGCCGGCTCCCTCTTCTCTTGGTCTCCTGATCTTCTTTCTTACGTGCGTAAAGATACATGCACGCTTATCAAATGATGTTTGATATTGTTTCTGATTTATGTTTTGTTCGAAGGCGGCGTGACCTCCATGGACGATTTCCTGGAGAGAGAGAGGGGAAAGCAGGAGAGAGAGAGGGAGGGAGGGAGGGAGAGCGGGAGAGAGAGGGGGAGAGCGAGGGAGGCCAGGAGAGAGAGGGAGAGAGCGAGGGAGGCTGGGAGAGGGAGGGAGGGCGGGCGGGAGAGAGAGAGGAGGGACTGCGGGAGAGAGAGAGAGAGGAAGGGAGAGCGGGAGAGAGGAGGGATTGCGGGAGAGAGAGAGGGAGGGAGAGCGGGTGATAACATGCTATATTTACATCATAAAACATGATTTTTCATGCATATTAAAGCATAAATGATTTCATTTACATGCATGTTATCATATTTATATCTATTTTTCTATTATTCTCTTAAAAATTCATTATAATCTCAAAATACTTTAATTTAGGGTTAATTTTTATAAATTAGAGTTTAATAATTTGATAACCTATATTTTTCTTGAGATTATAACTGTTTTAAAGTTAAAATAATAAGAGAAACAATTTTTATAAACATTCATTTTATTTTCTAAACTTTAAAATCTTAATAAATGAATGTATTTTTGAAATAATAATTTTAACTCTTATTATTTATTTAATTTGACCTTTTAGAATAATAGATAATTAAATTCTGGATCAAATGAAAGAAATTTGGATTAATTTGGAGTTATATTTTGAAAGTTATGATTTTTAGAATTTTCAGGGATTTTTTTCGAATTTTTCCGCATTTTTTTGGATTTTATTTACGATTAAAACTTGTTTAAAATTAATAAAAAAATAATAAAAATGTTTTGGATTTTTGGCGCGGGCCCCACGTGGATGCGACGTGGCACGCAAGGCCACGTAGCAGCGCCACGCGGACCCGCGCATCGCCTACGTGGCGCGTTATATATCTTATATAATTTATTTACTATATATATAAAGAGGTCTTCAGCCTTCGCTATAGGGAAGGGTTATTAACCCTCTTAAATGTCGGGAGTTATATACCCGACATTTCTGTTTGTTTTTGTCCGTGTGGGACTAATCCACACGAAACTTACCTGATGCAGGTGACGTGGACGTACGCAGAGCGTCGGATCGGACGATGCATCAATCGACGGGCGTCGATCGCGTGGAGCGTGGACCACCGGATCACATCAAACACGTGCGCGAATTTATGGAATTATAACGGCTGAGATGTGATCTGGCGGGGAGCATCGTGACCACCCGATCGCGATCCGACGGCGAGAAATCAAGGCGTTTTTAACGTCTAAATCGCGCGGATGATCAGAGCCGTCGATCGAGATCGGACGGTTAGGACTTAACTTAAACGGTCCACGATGGACCGTTTCATCGTAACCGTCGATCGTTTTGATCGAACGGTTACGATCCAATGCCCTTTAAATAGCCCTGTTCTTCACAAATGTAAGCATCCGAGTTGAGATTCAATCTAATTGACTGTCTAGACACCCCTCTCTCTCGTTTCTCTCAATCCCATCGTGTTCCTCTTCCATTTCCGCACTCACGGAGCCCTTGAGATTGAGATTTGGTGAAGTATCGAGTGAAAAATCGGCGCTTGAAGCTCGTCATCGCGTTCTTAATGTTCTTCGCGATCATCCGCGATAATCACGACGATTTAATCGCAAAACGGGTTTAGTGGAAGCGGTTTTTCATCATCTACCTCCCAATCACGTTTAATTTCTGTTTAGAATAAGATTTCCATTTCAATTTTGTTAAATTTCCTCTAAATTCGCGATTTCAACGTTCCGAAATTTCTCTCCACTTCGAATCTTGATTTCTCCGTGAAATCAAATCCAAATTAGACGATTTCTGATTCCGTGGAATCAATTTGAAGTCTATTTTCTTAAAATACAATTTTCCCCAATTTCTACCCTCAATTTCTCGTCCGATTTGATCAAATTTGAAGATTACGTCAAGAAATTCCTTAATTCCCTGTGGATTCGACCCATATTTACCATTATACCCTTGAATTCGTGATTAATTCTCAAAATTGGTAAGTTTGGAATTATTTTTGACGCGATACCGCGTGAAATTGACGACCTCACGATTTCGTCTCGTCAGCGGGAGAGAGAGGGAGAGAGCGAGGGAGGTCGGGAGAGGGAGGGCGGGCGGGAGAGAGAGAGCGAGGGAGGGCGGGAGAGAGAGAGAGACCTCCCTCGCTCTCTGTCTCTCTCTCTCTCTCTCCCGCTCTCCCGCTCTCCCTCCCTCCCTCTCCCAACCTCCCTCGCTCTCCCCCTTTCTCTCCCGCTCACCCTCCCTCCCTCTCCCTCCCTCCCTCTCTCCCTTTCTCACCCACTCTCCCTCCCTCCCTCTCTCCCGCTCTCCCGCTCTCCCTCCCTCCCGCTCTCCCTCCCTCCCTCCCTCTCTCCCTCTCTCCCGCCCTCCCTCTCTCTCTCTCTCTCTCTCTCTCTCTCTCTCTCTCGCTCGCCGCGGACTACTCTCTCTCTCTATTTTCTCTCTCTCTATTTCTCTTTCTCTTTCTCTATTTATCTTTCTATGATGTGGCTGCCACATGGATCTCGTCGAAGCTACGGTGCTGACGTGGTGTCACCTGGCTGCCAACTGGATCTGGAAAGAGTCAAGAATTGCGGTTGTGCTAGATTTGGATAAAAGACCGAGAGTTGGTGCTAGATTTGGAGAAAATAAGAGTTGGTGCTAGATTTGGATAATAACCCAATTTTTAAAGAAATTGCCGCAAGAGTTCCTCAAAGGATTTTTTTGAGTATAGGAGAATGATCGCCAGTGAGAATGATCACCGAAATCAGCAAGTGAATGAAGTCTCCAAGAACGAGATGATAGCTAGGTGAGAAATGAGTTGATCGGTGGAGAAGATGAGATGTTTTTTATTGCGTGAGTAAGAGAGAGGTTAGTTTTTATATCGTGTTTAGGGTTTTTTAAGAGGAGACTAGGAGAGAGAGAGAGCCGTTGCAGGCTTATTTATTTATTTTTTATTTTATTTTTTGTTTTGTTTTTTTCCCTTTTTTGTAAAAAGGTACGTGAAAAAAACATAAATTATCACTAGAAGGGGATATGAAAAATTAAGCTTAAAAATAAAAATAAAAATAAAATAGGATTAAAATTATAAATAAGACAAATGCAAAGTAAATAAGATACAAATTAGAGATGGGATTAAAATCATAAGATAGAAAGGGAGTTCAGTATAAGTGATTACTTAAGTTTTATCCTGAGTCAGCTCAGATTTATTATTTTGTTATTTAAAAGAAATAGAAAATTAATTAAATGTGATTATGTTGAAAAAGGTTGGAAGGGCTTATTCTAGGTGTTCAAGTTTCATTCGGGATTTGATGCTGACGTGCATCCATTGCCTAAGCCATCAGTACCTTCAATGATGGAGATATACCTTCCTCAAAAAATTTGGCTAAACTCGAAAATATTCACAACATCGATAAGATAGAAGATAAATTATCAAATTCATGTTTAACTTACAAAAAACACACTTTATCAATGCTCTCTAATCAAACACAACTGTGAGGGCCTATATAGTTTGCCTAGACTTGGCATCTTGCATCCAAGATGAGGAATGAATAGAAAAGAGACAAAAATCACTAGAAATGATGTTCCATATACGAAGAACGATAGATCAGTGCCCTCTTTCCTCTTGGCTAGCCAATTCTAGAATCATACAATGAAATGTTAAAAAACCTAATTTTTCTGCCTTAAAATTTAAATCAGCCCCAATGGCAAGCATGCCCACAAAATTTTAGCCCCTAACTTGGTCGAGATCATGAGATATCATGATTTTAATTTAAAGAATTTCTAGTCATTGATTTTTCCTTAAAAATAATTATATTTGAACTCAACAGTTTGATCTAATAGGATCTGATGCAGGACCGGGTGCGAAACCGGTCTAACACCGCGAAGATACTAGGGATGGACTAGGGGGAATCTAATATGATGAAAATAGAATAAGGATGCATTCAAGCAGGGTGCCGTCTCGGGCGTCTCCTCCGTAGACCCTGGGGTGCGCCGAGTAGAGGAAGTCCGGGAGTCCTTCCGATCCACGTCCTCGGGGACGATGGGCCGTGAGTTGTCGAGGGGAACTCGACCGTCAACCCGATGGGTTGGACCACGGTAAGAACCCTATAAAGTTGTCTAAGCACTCTCCCTAGTCTAAGTGCCGATGGCGGTGGAGTCAAGTGCGGGAGACACTGAAGAAGATATAAACTTCGAAATAAGAGGGCGGGGGGAATGTATGCCTAACCTGCGGGGCGCGAGCCCGGTCGGTCGTGATGGAGGAGGTCGCTCGTACGTGATAGGGACGATCGGCACGGCAGGAGGAGGTTGGTGCTGTCGAGGTAGGGCGGTAGTTTCAGCTCCGAATGACGAGGCGTCGGCGGGATATCCAATGTGATCCGTTGGGCGAGTTCAGGTAAGCTGTTCGCCGGGGCACGCAGCTCAGGACGCGTGAGTAGTCACGGGCGGCCGGTCAAGCAGGGTTGCCTCCGGAGGTCGGATGAACGGGCGGATGCGGCAGTCAGGATAGCCACAAGCGGCGCTGGATTCCGCGGGTAGTCCGAATCGTGGAGGGTAGAGAATTCGGGTTGGGGCGCTGAACGCACGGGATGCGCAGGGGTCAGAATAGGTGATTGATGGGGTATGGGGTATGTGGGAGGAAGATGGGTGACGTCGTGAGTGATATTTTGCGTCAGGGAATTAAGGGAGGGGGTGGCGCTTACGTGAACACGCAGGTACTGGTTGGAATGTGCGGGAAGACTGCGGGATTGGCGTATGTACGTTGGACTCAGAAGGAAGAGCCGGGCAGTTCCGGAGGAATGGGCGGCGGTATTAGCAGAGGCAGGGCGAGGCGGTCGGGGCAGAATCGTGACAGTAACTTAGCCGTAAAAGGGGAGTCCGGCGAGCGTCGGAACTGCGTAGGTGGGGCGATTCGCGGGACGAGAGTGGAGACGGGAGGAGTGCGGAAAGGAGGGCGGGTTGATTTTTTCTGGGGGTTTGTTGGAGGGGAATGGCGTGTATCGGAGGGGAGGAACTTGTGGATGGTGAGAGTGGGATGAGACGATTACAGTTGACGGGATAGGTGGGAGGGAAATCGGATCGTCCGGAAATCTGGACAGGGGAAGACGAACAGTCCTCGGTAGGAACTGTCGGCAATGGAGGTGGGCGGAGAGGTTGGCTGTTGCTGGGGGAAATGAAGGGGAAATTAAGAAACCGGGGTAGGCAGTGGGGGATGACGGGATTGGAGATGGTGAGGAATCTCGGAAATGGCAGAACAGAGGGGGAAATCTCATTCGGCAGGGAGGATGAACGGAATGGGGAAAATCGGGGTTCGTGGAGGAGCTGGAGACGAAGATGGAGATGGGGGGAGGAGGAGGAGATGGAGGTGGTGGTGCGGCGATCTGGCGGCGGCGGCGGCAGCGGCGGCCTGAGGCGGCGGCAACGGCGGCGGCAGCTGGAAGGCTGCACGATGAAAACCAGCGAACAAGGCAGGGGGAGGCGGCGGCCTCGGCGGCGGGCACGGCGGCGGCACGTGGTGGTGCAGCGGCGGTGGCGGCGGCGGTGGCGGCGGTTGGTCTCCCTCCTTGCTCTTCCTTGAGCAGCCACTTGAGATGAAGGATGGTCCTTTCTTTCTTCAAATGACGGCTAGGGTTTGTGGGGGGGTCCCTTCCCCTCTTATAGAGCCCTTAGTGGGCCGAGAGGGGAAAGGGCCCACTTGAGGCCCACAACCCACACCTAACATAATCATAGAAAATAGAAAAAGGTCCACAAAGAGAATGACTTAACGAATGGGATCCCGAAAAAGGGAAGAGCCCACCCGAAAGCCTAAAGGGGAGAGAAGAAGATATGCAAAGGCCCGCTTAAACACGTGCGGGCTAATAAAGTTCGAAATGAAATAAAGCTGGAAAGATAACTCCACGCGCGCGAGCCCTGTGAAATGTGTCGTGGCGAGATGAGGTCCTCACTTGGTGTAGTGAAACTCGGCATCCTTCATCTTCGCTTGTCGAGGGGGCTGGACGCGCGCGGGTGTCGGCTCCTCCGGCGTCGTAGTGTCATGCCTTGGTGGCGACGGGGGTCGTACGCCACCAGGATCTTTGATCAGGAAGCCTTAGATTGTGACATGTGTCTCGTTGTGATTCGATGAGAGGAGAGAGAAAGAGTGGGTGAAATTTGGGCTGTTGGATTGTCTTTCATAAGTGTGGAATACATATGATTGTGTCACGTGTCACCACCAAATTCACAGTGAGGTGAGTGAAAAAATCGAGTATATCAAGCTTGATCTAGTGGTTGTGTGGTCCATTGCATTTGACGGTTCTTGTGCTGCAACGTATTGGAGAGCACCGATAAAGAGGACATCTGGTGGACCAGGCCTACCGGATCCAATGATCCTCGACGAGCCACGTGTTCCTATGATAAAAAAATATTAATCCCATTTTGACAAAATACAAAAATAAAGTTAAGGTTTATATATGCGACCCATTAAGCTCTAATGAAATAAAATAGAAACAATTAAACAATAATTCTCCCTTTAATAATGTCACTATCACATATGTAGTGATTGGGCGCCACATGGCACTACACCTCCGCCCCATGCGTGCGTGATGCCATGTTCGTACATGCAAATAAACATATATTTTTTATTTGAAGATTTTTTTTAAAAAAATTAAAATCTAAAAAAGAATTTTTTTTAGAAAAATAGGAAAATTTATAAATGACCAAAAAATTGAAGAAAATTATAGAAAGCCCTAAAATTGTAAATAATCATATCTATTCATAGAAATATCCTTTTTGGATGAAATTTTCATCATTTCAATCCTTATTTTGCCTTTTGTTTCATGATATTTCTTGAAGTAGAAAATATAAAAATGACAAAAATAGTGATTTTACCATAGAAATCATGTCCTCTTAATTCCTTATCCTTTCTTGTTAATGCCTAAAATTCCAAAGTCATACACAGGCAATAAATATGTATTAAGTCATCCTTGTTTGACCTTGGAAAAGGTCAAACATCAAATATGTATAAAATGGACTGCAATTTAATGGGTTTTTGGCTTATGAAAAATATGATATTATACGTGTAAAAATTTCATCAAAACATGATAACATGCATAATAATGACTTGAATCATGTTTTTAAATAATCAAATAATAGTAAA
The DNA here is from genome assembly GCA_024174645.1 of Lemna minuta. Classification (NCBI taxonomy): domain Eukaryota; kingdom Viridiplantae; phylum Streptophyta; class Magnoliopsida; order Alismatales; family Araceae; genus Lemna; species Lemna minuta. The sequence continues at coordinate 7,745,963 of CM044108.1, forward strand.
AATAAACACGTAAAAATGAATGTTATCACTAGTCCTTGGTCGAGTGATGCTTGAGCTTGACCTATCGCTTGATATCATCTCCATGACAATCTTGAACACCAAGAAAATGCTTAAGATTAGACCTTGATCCTCAACTTTTCCTTTTAGTGGCATAATGCTAAGAGAGAGCCAAAAATCAGAAAAAATGAAGACGAAAGATCCTTTTATCTGTTAGAGTTTGGTCACCCTTTCATTTAATGCTGGGGATTAAATGTCCATATGGAGTCCTCCCTAAAAGTAGGGAGTACCATCCTTGCGGAGTGGGGGTAACAACCCTTTGAGAGATGGTAAGCTCACCCCTCCATAGGGTGGTGCCCTCCTATGAAGGTGGGGAAGTAACCTCACTCTAAGGGGTTGGGTAAACTCACCCTCCCAAGAAAATATGATAGTGCCCTAATTAAAAATAGGATATTAACCTCATTACCATTGGGGTAACCGCACTTTAAGGGGTATTAATCTCTAACCTCCCTAATTTTAGGATCTCCTAAAAATTAGGGTGGTGCCCCCAAAATATTAGGAAATGGCTTCCTAATATTAGCTTAAGTTATATACCCCAAAAATACTTGGCTTCTCATCTTTGACCTTAATTTTTTTTAAGAATCCCCTTTTTCTATCATTGAAATCAAAGAAAATTGGTTGACTAGCTTTTAAAAATGAAGAATGGGAGGACCCACTAGGAGGTGGTTGACCAAATTCCTAAGACCTATTTCATTAATCCACTTTTAGATAATTTTTATCCATACTACCTATATGTTTCACCTAAGTCCTCTCATCCACATAAACTCAAGAAAATGTGAGAATTGTATCATTTGACTTCAATGAAGCCCGATAGGGTTTGTCTCATAATTTATAAAAATATAAAAAATTATTTAATTAGGGTTTTAGCTTTAAATTTATATCTAGAACATATTTATGCATTATGAGAGGATGAACATAATTTAACTAGTGAATAGTAAATTTAGATGCATGGCTACAACTACTAATTATACCTAGCATATAGGAAGGAGAGATAAGGCTTTAAAAACATGATAATTCAATGAGTATAATGCATTTTTACTTAAAATTACATGATTATTAAATACTTTTAATGCCTAGTTCATATTAATTCATTTCATGTTATTTTGAAATTCACGTATTTTGGGTACATCATACCATTTTACATAAGTTGTCATTTGCAAAATTTATTATTAATTTTTAGTTAGAATATGTTTATCCTTTCTTAAGGTCAAAAAGCACTTTGAATCTAATTTTTTTCTTGATTTAAATGATTTCAAGATTTTGATGATTTGAAGAAAGAAAATAAGATGGCAAGGAAAAAGAGTATTTAAGTTAACCTTTGATTTTGACAAATTTTGATTTTTCAAATCAGAATAAGTCAAGGAAACCAACTTTCTCCTTATTTATAATTTTAATTTTAGTTTATAGCTTGATAATTTAGGCAAGTGAATCTCTAATCTATTTCCAAAAAGCTTATTAGATAAGAACTTGTGGTTTCAAATTTATGAATTTTCAAACTTAAGATGAATTTCATTTTTTTGGATTTTTCATAATTAGTGAAAGGTCAAACATTAAAAAAAGTCACTTTTTTCATTTAATGAAGTGGCACTTTGAGCTAGAAGTGAATGCCCACATGGGGCATGCAAAAATGTAGGGGGCGTTCGTGTAACATCATGTAAGGTGAGAATTAGTTTATCCATTAATTTCCCATAGGACTTAAAAAATAACTTAGATGGGCTTGATCTATTTATCTTATTCAATATGGGACTATTTTTTTTACAAGTGATGTGGCTTGTTCTAAATAATTGGATGTAGTGATTTAATAAAAATACATCAATTTTCACCTATTATAAGGGTATGATATTTATAAAATTACACTTGTTAAAAGCGCAAGTTCATGTATTAAAATTATACTTAAATCTTGAAATTTAATCCTAAAATTTAGAATAGCGGCGAGTTGAGATATAATCCACATGGAAGAAAGCTAAAAGATTGAAATTAAGAAATATTTTTGTAAATTTTTTAAGTTAAGAATGTGGAAATGATTGATGAAAGAGGGAGATGTATGCATACGATGTGGAAATGATTGATCAAATGCTTTCAAACTCCACATGGATGAAAGATTGAAAACCCTTGATCAAATTTTGAAAAATATGATTTATGGTTAGAAATTATAAAAATGTGGATCAAAAGATTGAGAGAATGGAAAAGTTGATGGAGAATGATCTTAATCTAAAGATTTGTGACAAAAATGCACTCTACTGATGCTTTTTGATCAAGCATACCTTCGAGAACCCATATATCTCACCTAGACTTGGCGTCTTGCATCCAAGATGAGGAATAAATAGAAACAAAAAGAAACTCATTAAAAATGATATTCCTTACACAAATAATGATTGATCAATGCCCTCTTTCCTCTGGCTAACCAATGCTAGAAGCACATAATGAAATATTTCAAAATCTAATTTTTCTACCTTGGGATTTAAATTAGACATAAAAAATGAGGTCGTAGAGCTTGAAATGATAATCATACCCACAAAATTTTAGCGGCTAACTCAATCGGGATCATGAAATATCATGATTACAATTTGGAGCATCTTTGCCCTAAGAATTTTCCTTAAAAAATGCTTGGTTTGATTGCAACCATTGATTTTGATCAATATTAACATCGGAAGCCCTCAGATTGTGCATTATGTTGCTATGTGTGTTCTGTGAGGAGAGAGAAAGAGCAAGTATAGTGTTGGCCATTGGATTGTCATCATCAAGTGTGACAGGTCTAGGATTGCGCCATGTGTCGCATCCAAGTTTGTCACTTGGAGGGATAAAGTGAGAAAACTAGAGACTATTGGATCTACTGGTCTTGGGTTCCATAGCATGAGAGTGCACCATGTGTCACATAAAAAATGTAGGATCCAATGGACAATTCAATAGATCGAAGTCCACCAATCAATGCCATGTGCACTTGCGATTTGGGAATGTTTAGTCCCACATGAGCTTTATCAAAAATAAATTTCCTCTTAAAAATAGGCAGCCTAATGATGAATAATGAAATAAATAAAAAGAATTAAAGATTGATACTCCCTTTAATGGTGCATGTAGGCACTGACTAAGCGCCACATGGTGTTGCTTCCTTGCACCACACGTTAGTGATGCCAAGTAAGCATGCACAAATAAAATCAATATTTTTTATTTTTAACTCCTAAGAAGTCCTAAAAATCTAAAAAATTTAAAAAAATTAGAAAATTTCAAGAAAAATCTAAAAAATTTAGAAAATAATAAGAAATTATAGAAAAGCCCATCAAACTTTTCATAGAAAACTCCTTTTTGGATGAAATTTTTGCTATTTGGATCCTTGTTTTTTCTTCTTTTTCATTGTATCACCTAAAAGAAAATATAAAAATGATACATAAGGGAATTTAGCATTAGAAATTTTTTATCCTCTTCTTTTATCTTTGTGCTCATTGTTTTTCTTTCATGCCTATGATCACGAAAGTCATGCACACATGATTAAATAATCTTTGTTTGACTTTGGAAAAGCTCAAATGTCGAATATGTATAAAATTAATCACAATTTAATGTGAATTTGGTTTATTAACAATATGATATGATGAGTACAACTATTTTATCAAAACATGATGACATGCGCAATAATAATGTGAATGATGCCTTAAACTTATTGAAGAATAATGAATTAAATGTGTAAAAATGTATGTATCAAGATATTTCATAATTGAATTTTGATGAATATTAAGTAACTTTAATGTTGAATCCATGTTACCTTTAATTCATGTTATCATTAAATTCAAGTGTTTTAAGGCTGTCATGACTGTTTACCTAAGTTATAGCTTTTATGATTTAATGGTTAATTTACATATTAGCTGTGTTAGGCTTTTAATATTAAACACTTTGAAATTTAATTATATTCTTGAGTTTTCATGATTGCAAGAATTAGGTAATATGAAAGATGGAAAATTAGAAGATGATTTATGCTTGGGATTATGACGAGACTAAATCGTATGGTCGTTGAATGCACACGACTTAGTGTCATAACAAAGTCCTAATCTTACCAATTTATGATTAATCAAAGTAATTAATTAGTATAATGGTAATTAAGGGTTGAATCCACGAAGAATTAGGGAAATTTGAGAGATATCTTTGAAATTCGGTCAAATCTGATGATGAAATGAGGTTAGAAATTAGGGAAATTATGATATTAAGAAAGATAACTCAATTTTGAATCCACGAAAATCAAAAAAATCAGATGATTTGGATGAGAACTCGAAGAGTAATCGAAAATTTGAAGTTAAGAGAAATTTTCGTTTCAAAAAATGATTAAAATACCAAAATTTAAACTAAAATTAAACTAATCAACGATGCTAAAAGTAAAATTAACACTAAATGATGAAAGACTAAGATGAAATCACGCAACCTAACCCAAATTAGACTTCGAAATGATCCAATTAATTTCCGGATGCAAGGCTTTTCATTCCAAATTGACGAAGACGAAAATTGGAGTTCAAGATGTGATTTCTTCCTTATCCTTCGATCAAACTTTGATTTCAAGCATTCATTGGATGCGGAAATGCATCAAGAGTACTCAGAATCAAACGGCACGCGAAATGGTGGATTAAACAAAGAGAATTTGATGGATAATTGCGAGTGTGTTCTTCGTCGCGAAGAACGATTTTTATAAAAATGATTTTTGGTTTCAGCCGTTGGATGAAGAGGATGATTGCAATCAACGGTCGTGATCGCGCGTCGTTTCACGAATCGTCATTGCCGCTTGATGACCGTCCGATCATCGATAAATGGTTGAGATGCTTTGATGAAGAGGTGCTTCAATTTTGATCATCCGTTGGATTCTGATATAGCGGTCGTGATGTCTCGAGGAGTCCATCGATCAGAAGTAATCTCAGCCGTTAGAACTCAGGTGATCGACGGTTACGATTAGCTCACTTAAGAGTTATTTCAAGCACGTGCGTTGATCGTGATTAAGTGGACCTCGTGTCCACTGCATCGATGTGCACCGATCATCGCACTAACGATCCGACGCTCCACGATGTGCCACGCATCCTGCATACAAAACAACGACGGAATAATAGTCCCACACAGGTAAAAACATGAAGATTGACGCGTTTAAAAGATAGACCGATTTATGTGACTAATAATCTGTCTTCCGATAATCGGAAGACCTATATACTTTATAAAATAAATATATATAGTAAATATAAATACGCGTCCACGTCACATCCACGCCACGCAGGCAGGCGCGCGTGTCCACGTGGCAGAGCCACGTGGCCTTGCGTGGCACGTCGCAACCACGTGGGCCCGCGCGCAAAATAACCCAATTTTTTTGCATTTTTTAATTATTTTAAACATTTAAAAATAAAAAATAAACTTAATTAAAATCAGAAAAATTCCAAAAAATTCTATAAAATTGGAAAAATCATAACTTTCAAAATACAACTCCAAATTAAGTCAAATTTGTTTTGTTGGATTCAAAATTAAATAATCTATCATTATAAAAAGTCAAATTATTAAAATAATAAGAGAATAAATTTTAATTAATTTAATACATTTATGTACTTTATAAAATAACTTTATAAAAATATACATAAATGTAAATAAAGATCTTTTCTCTTATATTTTCATCCTTAAAACATGATTATGATCATAATTATAATTTGGATTAAAGATTATAATGTTTAATTATGCATAATAATCCATAATTTATTATATTTTTAGATCATATCATGAATTTATACAAAATGATAGAAATACTCTTAAAATATGATAACATGCATATAATTGGAGTAATTAATGCATTAAATTGCATTAATAATCACATAATTACATGCATAAATAGCATGTTATCAGATTTTCATTATGTGAATTTTTAGGAAAATGCTTGGGAAAGTAGGAAAATGATTCATGCAGTCCAATTTGAGCATTCGACCTTGGAAAGCACACTACTTAAATGGAGAATCATTTGATGCAATTGAAGGCACTATTTTTTCTTCAAATGATGTGGGTAACACAAGAGCATCTAGCCCTCTAAATTTAATTAGTTGAATTTGATGTTCACTGCTTAATTGACTTTTTGAATCTCGTGTATACTTTCTCTCCCCTTAATGAAAAATTGTTCTCAGAAAAATCTCAAAAGACTCCCATGACCTAGTGATTTGATCTAGAATGATTTCCAAAGTTCAATGAGCCCATGAGATTGTAATTTCATCGATAAATTGAAGAGCATTTGTAACTTGAAAACTGGAAATCCCCAAGAACTTTTTGGTATTGAAAGGCTTTGATTCAATGATTAATTGGGTCTATATCTTGGTGAATCAAACTTGGTATGGACTGATTTTCTTTGCTCTCTTGTCATTTCTTTGCTCTCTAATAAGAGCAAGCATATCTTGCAGCACTCATAAAGAGCTGTAGAATCATGAATAAATTAAATGACGATAAAGAATATCCAGATGTTGAATAAACTCATGAAAGTCCCTTAAAGGTGGTTGCTTAACCTAAGAAGGGGGGTTGAATTAGGTTATGTGTAATTTTATGAAATTATCTATATTTTCTATGTTTACTTAGATTCGTTGACTTATTCACTCACTTCTTTTCCTCTCAATGCACTGAGTATTATTATACTGGTTGGGGGACCTAATGTCCCTTAATCCAGTCCCGAGTACTATAGACTCGGAGCCTCCTCCTCACCAAATAAAACCTAATCCTCTCACCCCTCAAAGGGTGAAGGACAATGTTCAAATACAAGGTTTTTAGATTTGCCCCCTACGACAAATCTAACACTCACCTTTACATGTACCTACGGCACTACCCACTAGGCCTCGACCTCCTCGGCTCCCGGACGCCCTGACTCCCTCAAGCTGATCTCCACGCGATCGCTCGTCCCTTCACGCCCTATCGTGCCTCTTCTGCTGGTACCGTCGATCACTGGTAAAATGACGCCTCATCTTTAGGCTTAACTCTGTCTTCTTCCTCTCGAGGTCTAGACCTCTCCTCGTCTCAACAAATGAGATACTCCCGTCCTCTGGATATGTGTGAATGTAACTGTTGCTACCTAAATAAGTGATATTTCTGACTTATGTTGACTCTGGGTTGACTTTTAACCTAGAGTTAACTTTCTGCTAAAATTGACATTTTCTGATTTCGGTTGACTCTAGGTTGACTTTTGACCTAGAGTTGACTTTATGCTAAAGTTGACTTTTTCTGACTTCTGTTGACTCTAGGGTTGACTTCTGATCTAGAGTTGACTTTCTGCTAAAGTTGACTTTTTTTGACTATGGGTTGACTTTCTGATATCTGTTGACTCTAAGTTGACCTTTGAACTAGAGTTGACCTTTCTAATATCTATTGACTCTGAAGTGACCTATGAACTAGAGTTGACCTTTCTGATATCTATTGACTCTAAGTTGACCTATGAACTAGAGTTGACTTCTCTGCTAATACACTTTGACTTTGAGTACTAAAGGTTGATTCCTACCAATAATGATTGACCTTGAGCACTAAGGGTTGACTCTCTAACCTTGTTAAGACTAATCTGTATTGACACAGGTGATAAGATTGATAAATTAAATTGACAAAATATGCAATTAATACGATCACAGAAATAAGATCACTGAGATACACAGTAGGTAATATCACAAAAATAGAATCACTGTAAGATACAGTTAATGAAGTCACATAAATAATATCACTGTACTATTCAATTTGTAATAACGCGGATAAGACTGAAAATAATTATGATACCCTCACTGACGAACTTCAATTTGAGATTACCTGCAATTGTAAATGTTAACTTGATAGAACAGCCTGATGACTAACAGTGTAGTTACAACTAAGGAAATAAACTTGGCAGAAAAAATATTCTTTAACAATTTACCGTTTTCTGCAAATATAACACTGTGGTATATTCCAAATCTAATTATCAGTACTTACCAAACAGTAAATTAATCACAGTCCAAGCACCAAGTCAATTTGTAAATAACTCAGTCCACAACACCAATTTTAATGCAACAAATAGAGATTAGTTGTAATTCAGATTAATTAAATTAATAGCTGTTTGAAACTTGAGAAATCTGAAATTGAAATACAGAGAGGATTTCAACGAACCTAAGGAATCAGTGTAACTATAACTTAAACACACAAAACTGTTGATTCGTATGACTACAAGTTTGAAATATGGTAAACAAAATCCAAAAGTAACAACAAAACTAAGATTAATGAACTTAACGGTTAAGAGACTCGAGTTCAACAATTAGGCTCAAGGAAGTAATACTAAAATCCAGACAACCCACTGACTGATCGGGATGAAATCTACACAAAAACGGTGAGTAAACCGACGAGAGAAGAGATACGAAATAAGCGAAGAATAGGTAAAACACAATGTTAACTAGAGGAAAAACCAAAACGAGAAACCAAAAAATAAAGCCGTTTACTAGTTGAATGAATCCCGAGAACTGCTTCTATGGAACAGCGTCAGAAATCTGACCACACTGGGTTTTGTCTCCCACTGTGAGGATGAACTGAAGCACCGATTTCACCATCGTCGGAGAGGGTTTCGTATGCCGTCGTCGGGTGCTTGCTTTTTCACTTTTTTCACTTTCTGTCGGGGGGCTCACAAAAACTGTTAGAAATGATTGTATTAAATGGGCCAGAATGGGCCGAGTGTATTTGTAATAGATAGAAATTATACTAGCTATGATTAAGAAGGTCAAAATTAATGGGCTAAAATGAACCCATTAATTTTGGCCATTTTACCCGATCTGTTATTTTTCAACAGATCGGGTAACGGCTAGAAAACTAGCCGTTGTAACGGCTGAGTTTACTAGCCGTCGAGCTAGCCGTTCCAACGGCTAGCTTTATTCCCTTAACTTCAACCCCGAATTCTCTCTCCCTATAAAAGGGCATACTTCTGTACATTTTATCTTAACGGTGTATGAATCTATTTTTATGTCCACTATTCTTCATCGAGCATTCTACTCTCTCCTCTCTGTCTTCATTTCCTCTTGGCTAGACCTAAACTTCACATGGTATCGAGCTTGGTTTTTGAGCCAAGGAGGAACGAAGCTGATCCGGAGGCCTGAAATTCATCCTACGGGAGGAACCTTCTTGGAATCCGAGAGGCGGTTAATTATCTATGGCCGAAGAAGCATCTTAGACTTCTACAACTGCAGCTACACAGGTGACCTCATCAGGTAGGAACACCTCTGTTTCCACCGATAGATGGCTCACCCATCTCCCTGTTGTTGCCAAGTGCAACGTGTTTAATGGTCACAATCTCATACGTGGGAAAGGACCATTCAACCGGCATTAAAACCTCGACGACTCCTCCATCATCCGAGTGAAGACTGTCTGCGTGAAGATCATCCAAACTTTCAAAAAAATGGGTTACGAGAGGAGGAATTTCTTTTTGGGTGGCTTCTTGAATCTATTGGCCCAGAGCAACTATCGCGATTCATCTCGTATGATACATCCAAGAAGCTCTGGGATGCAATTAGGAGAAGCCACTCCAAACGAGGTGATAAAGCCAAAATTATCGATTTGATTATCAAGTCCTATAACATCAAGCAAAGAGACAAGAGTGTCCTCACATATTCAAATGAGTTGAGGGACATTCACACCGAACTTGACCTACTGCCACCCTCAGTCCACGGACCCAGTTGCCCGAGCAAGAGAAGACACAAATTGCTTATGTCAACTTCTCCGGGTGGACCGAGGCCTGAATTTGAAATGGTAAGAAGCCAGCTCTTTAACAGGGAGGAAGAGCCTACTTTCGATGAAGCTGTCACAAAGCTGATTCAAGAGGAAAGTCGCCTCCAAGCTCTGAAGGGAGCAGTAGAAGGCAATGCCTTCATCACCAAAGGACCAAGATATCCTAGTCCAGCCCATGTTTCCCAGGGACCATACCCAAGAAGAAGCGACTCAGAAAAGGTAAATAAAGAAGCCTTGGTGTGTAATTACTGTAAAAGAACTGGCCACACCAAGGATAAATGCTATCAACTCCATGGACGACCTCCCCACTATTCTAAGGCTCATATGGCACAAGTTCCACAGCAAGGTGGAACCCAACCAATGCCGGCTTCACAGCAAGGGGGAGCGTCCAACCTCGAGGGCCTTCCCTCAGCTCAAGAATTCAAACAAATGCTACAGGATCTTCAAAACCTGAAGGCTATGATGAGTTCCTCAAGCACTATCATTGGCTCTACATCAATAGCAAATTCAGGTAACACTAAATTTTTCAGAATTATCAAATTTTACCCAGGATGTTACAAATGCCTGGATATTAGATTCTGGAGCAACCGATCATATGACTTCAGTGGCTAAATCACTCGGGTCGTCATATGAGGTTATAGCCCCAGGAAAAATATGTACAAACGGCTGATGGCTCATTACTACAAGTAATGGGTATTGGCCATATGAACATTGAGCCCATTGGAAAACTAACCAATGTATTACATGTTCCAAAAATTACTTGTAAGTCTTATATCTGTTCAAAGACTTGCAAAAAAATTAAAAGAATTTAATATTCTTTTCGATGACATTGATGCCTATTTATGTCATAAGGTGCACGGGTGGAAGATTGGACTAGCTAGAGTCCAACAGAGTCCTGTACTATCTTCCCTGGAACAAATCCAACACAAGCAGTCGGGACCCCAAGTGGCGACAAGTACATACGTCACCGGAGGAGAGGATCATGGCTATTCATCGGAGAATGGGCCATCCCTCCTTTCACCTTCTTAAACAAATGTACCCTTATTTATTCAAGAATTTGGAAATACAATCACTTATCTGCGAGTGCATGTCGGTTAGGCAAATTCAAACGAACCACCTACCCTTCTAATGACAATAGGACACCAAGGCCATTTCAGCTCATCCATTGCGATGTATGGGGACCATCCCCCATACGAGACATTCTTGGAAATCGATATTTCTTAATCTGTACGAGATGATCATAGTCGGTTTTGTTGGTTATTCCTTCTTAAAAACCAAATCGAAGTCACCTCATCCATCAAGAATCTCTCGCAACATGATCAAATGTCGCTTTGGAACTCTTATAAAAGGCTTAAGATCCGACAATGCAAAGGATTTCCTTAACCATGAGTTAAGCCAATTCTTGGCATTAGAAGGCATCAAACATGAAACATCATGCCCATATACACCTCAGCAGAATGGCCTAGCTGAGCGGAAAATTGGAGATATCGTCGATAAAGGTAGAACCCTTCTCATCCAGGCTAATGCACCCTTGAACCTCCGGGGGTTTGCTGTAATGACAGCTATCCATCGATTAACAGATTACCCTAAAAATCTTAGGATTTCAAAGTCCCTTAGAAACACTTGAGAAACACTTTCCCGAGGTCGGGGCTTAGAAGCTGGATTACCGGTAAAAAACCTTCGGCTGTATTGCTTATGTATATAACCCGAGTACATAAGAATAATAAATGGTCCGCAAAGGCCTTAACATGTGTTTTTTTCTAGGATATTCGACTACCCAAAAGGGGTATAAAGTATATCATCCCCCTACCCAAAAAAATACTTAGTCTCCAAAGATGTTGTATTCAATGAATCAACATTCTACTATCACACCTCTGCCAAGAAAGATCTGCGAGATCTTTCTTACCTTACAATTCACGACCACACTCCTACTCCAGTTTGTTGACGTTCAAGATGACCCAGCGATCATCCCTATACCTACCCTTGCATTACAAGACGCTAACCCATCAGTTTCTCCTCCCGAGATACTCCGAACCGGGAAGAGATTGGAATAGAAAATCCAACAGAAATCGCCACATTTCCCAAGTATTATGAACGGAGAAGGAAGGAAAAGTTGCTAGAAATTGACAAAGGTCGAGGGAAACGAGACATTGAGGAAGGTCGGGGAACTCAAATAGAGCTTATAGAATCTGATGGAGGGAGCAGATTGGCCAATTGCTTTGAGAAAGGAAAAACGATCCTATGTAAAGGATCGTCCATATAATCTAGCCAATTATTTAAACTTCCGGAAAGTATCACCAAGCTATAAGGCATTTCTTTTGAACATTCGGGATATCCCGATTCCAAAAAAACTCCCCAAGAAGCCATGAAAAAAATAATCAATGGAAGGGAGCCATGGATGAAGAGATGCGGGCACCTGCTACAAAAACGATACTTGGGATATTGTTGATCTTCCTAAAGGTAAGAGACCAGTCGAGTTGTAGATGGATATATACACTCAAGTGTAAATCCGATGGCAGCCTAGATAGGTACAAAGCCGGACTAGTGGCTAGAGGATATACCCAAACATTTGGGATCGATTACCAAGAAACCTTTGCACCCTGTAGCTAGGATTAATACAATTCGAATTTTAATTTCTCTAGCGAGTCAACCTAGGCTGGCCCTTAAATCGAGTCCGATATCAAGAATGCCTTCCTACACGGTGATCTCAAGGAAGAGATCTATATGGCAGTACCTCCAGGTTATGAGGGATCTATGCATAGAGATAAAGTATGTAAACTAAAAAGAAAGCCCCTGTATGGACTTAAACAATCACCTAGAGCATGGTTTTGGACGGTTTACGCAAGCCATGAGGGTACTCGGATATCAACAATGCAATGGAGAACACACCTTGTTTTATAAGAATGCTTCCCCTGATTCATCCACATATCTGATAGTATATGTGGATGATATTATTATTACAGGGAATAACTTGAAAGAAATAGAATGCTTAGAACAACATTTAGATAAGAATTTTCAAGTAAAACAATTGGGCCCACTAAAATATTTTTTAGGGATTGAGTTTGCAAGGTCAAGTGAGGGAATTCTAATGACTCAACTAAACACACGGACTGTCATATAAATGACACTCCGATAGAAGTTAATCACAAACTAACACTAAATGAGGAAGAACCTAGAGTAGAAATAAGCTCATATCAAAAATTAATTGGAAAATTACTGTATTTATCACATACTAGACCTGATATATGTTACATAGTAAATGTACTCAGTCAGTTTATGCATTCACCTAGACATTCTCACTTTCAAGCTGTTAATAGAATACTCAGGTATTTGAAGGGAACAGTTTGGACTTGGCATCACATACCGAAAGACAGGTAAGCTAGATCTAGTTATGTATACGACTCCGACTTTGCGAGGTTCCCGTGTGGACTATAGATCCACTACTGGGTGCTGTACCTTTCTTGGTGGAAACTTGGTTACATGGAGGAGCAAAAAGCGAGTGTCGTCTCCAAGTCTAGTACGAGGCGGAATTCCGAGCTATGTCTAAAGGCATTGATGAAGCAATGTGGATCAAACACTTACTTGAGGAACTAAAGATCTCCTACATAAAGCCCATTATTATCCAGTTTGTGACAACAAATCAGCTATTAGCATAGCTCATGATCCAGTATACCATGACGGGATGAAACATGTCCACATTGACGAGTTTTACATCCAAGATCATCTCGGAGCAAGGTGTGCTGAAGGCCCGAGCATGTAAATTCAGAGGAGCAATGTGCGGACATCTTCACCAAAGGCCTCCCATCCAAAACTATGAGCTATCTGGTCTCCAAGCTTGGAATGAAGAATATGCATTCCAGAGCTTGAGGGGGAGTGTTAGAAATGATTGTATTAAATGGGCCAGAATGGGCCGAGTGTATTTGTAATAGATAGAAATTATACTAGCTATGATTAAGAAGGTCAAAATTAATGGGCTAAAATGAACCCATTAATTTTGGCCATTTTACCCGATCTGTTATTTTTCAACAGATCGGGTAACGGCTAGAAAACTAGCCGTTGTAACGGCTAGTTTACTAGCCGTCAGAGCTAGCCGTTCCAACGGCTAGCTTTATTCCTTAACTTCAACCCCGAATTCTCTCTCCCTATAAAAGGGCATACTTCTGTACATTTATCTTAACGGTGTATGAATCTATTTTTATGTCCACTATTCTTCATCAGTATTCTACTCTCTCCTCTCTGTCTTCATTTCCTCTTGGCTAGACCTAAACTTCACAAAAACGAAAACCCTAGTCTTCTTATTTTGGTTAGTTTAAACAAACTACAATAATATCCTCAGCCTCATAGCCTGAAATAGTCACATTCATTAGCATCATAATCCAAGTATTAACGAAACATATAAAATAGTAAAACTTCATATTGATTAATCATGTAAAATACAATTAACGATTAAGAGTAAATGAAAACATAAAATAGTCACATTCATTAGCCTCATAGTCCAACTATCAACGGAAAATATGAAATAGTAGACCTTTATATTAACGATAAAAAGTAAAGGAAAATTAGTGATTAAATGTAATCAGCTCAATGGCAATTCAAGACATGTGTATATATCAAAACTGTCGCCCAAACAACTCAGAAATCTGAAACAGTACAGAAATACTTGTTAGTTATTCCTCTAGCTTGGACATGTATTCATCTACAACTATAATTATTAGTCTAGCAGGCCATGTGGCAGGGTGATCTATTTATTTACACATCCTTTGCTCCAAAAAGAACAGGCCATAGCATATCCTCAATAAGAATAACGTGATCTATATAGAGTTATGCTAATAAAACAAAAAGGTATAATAGAACTCATATAATGAGTCCTATTCTTCCCTGTTAGAAGCCAAAAAACTATGGATAAAAGTCACACCAACAAACCCATGGAACAACCAAACTCCATGATACCTATTCATAGTAATTTCCAACAAAAATTTCTATTGCATATCCAAAAGATTGCAGAAATAGGCCTGGGAGACAGCCTCAAGCTTTAATCCAATCTCCATCATCAATCTCTGATCTGAGTTGGAGGGAAGAAGCTGGCTAAGATATCGACACATCTAGCATAAGGCAAAGAAGATAACCATTCAGAGAGAAGGGATGAGATACTCCCATACCAGGTTAGAAGAGAGGGAGAAGTTAAAAGAAGCAACCAAAGAGAGAAAAGAGAGTTACCACATTTTGTGGGGCACCATGCTGTGTGCATTAATGTGTATGAAATATGAGATAAATAACAGTGTGAAAGGGACACTTAAGAGTCAGAATGGGCTTTCAAGCAATGACCAAAAAGTAATCTTTAAGTGCTAAAAATTTGAATCTTAGAATATCAAACCAAGAAGAGATCGATTAAATTTGGATGAAACTGAAGAGCCAGTGAACAAAACTTCTAGACAACAAAAAATTTACAAATTTTGAACTAGTAGGAAAAGATTTCCTAGACATAGTCTTGAACATTTATCCAGGATTTTATCGAATCTTCTGCTTCTTGGGTTTCTTTTTAGAAGCAATGAAGTCATCATCATCGTAGTCATCATCAGATGCAGAGCTGTTAAGCTTCCTTTTGGAGGTAGTTTTTGTTGACATCTTCTCTGCTGATGTTTGCTTTGTTTTCTTGGCTGAATCTGCCATCTGCTTGGATGATGCGGATTTGACGGGTGTAGTTGGTTTCATCTGATTGTTATTCTTCTTCAGCTTCTTATCATAAACTTTCTGCGCAGCTTCATGGGGCAGCAAACCGTACTCCATCATCCTGATAAACAGCACACAGTTTGGAAAGAAAAGAAAGAAGCGAAATCTCTCTCTCAGTAATCCATTAATGCATTCATTGATCAATCAAAAATCTTCCGTTCACCTATCCATTCATCCATCTATCAGCAAATGTATCCATTAAAAGCAACTTAAAGCAGGAGACAAGAACTTTGAATTTTCAAAGACAAGTGCTTGCATGTAGTGATCAAAGAAGAGAGACAAAGAAAGAGGGGGAAGAATTCTGCTGAGAAATAAAAATAAAAGATTCAGTCTGTGATGGAAAGATGTGAGCGAGAAAGAGTTCATCTGATCATACCAAAACTGCGCCATTTCGCTGCTGGGAAGCTGCTGATATAGAGTCTCATAGAAAATCCTCAATGGATCTCTCTGCGATTACATGGAATAAAAAAGAAAAAGAACAATATGGGTTAAATCGGAGCAGAGGCCACGGACTTAAATATCATAAATTAAGGAAATAAACCTCCTCTGGAGACACATGTTTCTGGCCCGGAAGATCATATACATTCTTAGGCTTCCTCTTTCCTTCATCCACAGATCTGGTCTTTTTTACGATCTTCTTAATCTGATCCACATTCTTAACTGCGCTCTTTTTTTTCTTTTTCGAAACCTTGGAATATAAAAATGGAAAATCAAAACCGGAAAAATGAGATATCAGGAAAAAAATCTACCTTTCCGTCATCATCATCCCACGATGTTTCTTCAATCGGTTCTTCCTTTTTTAACCTAGAAGGAGTTGTACTGCTTTTCTTCGCGTTCATCACAGTTTGGAATAACAGGGAGCTTTAATAAAAAAATAAAAAAATAAAAATGAAAAATGGGCGTGCAAAATGGATTTTACCCTCTTGGGCGGCTTCCCATCGAGCTCTTCTTTTCCTTCTTCCTTCTTCACGTTGGACGAAGCATTTCCGTTTCGGAGTCCGGGCTTCCTACCCCGGGAAAAAGCAATTGGGACGTTGTCCTCATCCTCCTCTTCCTCCATTTCGTCGAAAATATCCTCTTTCTTCGCTCCCATCGACAGTGGGACACCTCGAGCCCTAAATATTTTTGCTTAGTTTCCAGAGAGAGGGAGGGCTTCGTTCCCGCTTCCCAGAATGTTAAGCTTTCAGTTCCCCGGCTTGGAAAGCGTACGAATTTGATGATTCTCGGTCGTCCGATTAGAATTTATCAAAGATTAGACATTTGCCGAGCCCAGAGAGCCAACTTGACCCACTAATAAGGTCCGATGGTGATTTACTTAAGGAAAATGGAAATGCATGGCACAAATCATGCACATGTAAGGCTCTTAGGTGAGGCCTATAGGCTGCTGTGAGGACCCTGACATGGCTCCATGGCCCTTGAACTACCCCTCATGACCATGTGTATCCACAGCTAAAAGATGCTGTGGTGTGGTGTCCATTGCAACATGCTCAACTTGGAGGCACATTGCCCCTATGATGATGTTAGGACTTGAGTGGATGTGAGACCCAAGTAAGAAAGGTAACCATATTAGCTCAATCGTAGATAGTCTTTGACCATTCAAAGTGCGAGAAGAACTATTATACAAGTTCGATAGGCATTTGGGAGGATGCGGTAGATGGATTGCATGAAGATGGCATCGGTCCTTAAGTGTTTGATGTAGGATGTGGCAAGTCTATGCAAGACCAAGAAGGGCAATCATTATTGCAATCCATTAAAGGCTTCTCCTTCTAAAACTCTCGTCCTTTGTATCCTTCTTTTTCTCCACTATGGGCATTGTGCATTGGGCCAAGTCTAGAGGGTACATTATTGTTGAGGATCTTCTCGATAAAGGAGTCTAAAGTATGTATCCAATTAAGCTCAAGTATCCACCAAGAGTCTAGGAATGAAATTAGACAAATCCCACCAAAAAAATAGAGAAAAAACTACCTTATTAAATGAGAATAAAAATATTCACAATAGAGCTCTAAAATAGCTAAGACAAAAGGAGGAAAGAGAACAAGTTCAGCAAAGGGACTAACCAACAAGAAGAGCTACACTTGGTGTCACCTCTTTTACAAAGCTTCTTTCAAAGCTACTATGTTGTACCCTCTCTTTTCTCCAACTATCCAAGAAGCTTGACCCTTCTTTCACAAGCGTTTCACTCCTTTAGGATGCTCTTGGGCTGTTTCCTTAAGGTTGCTCCAAGTTTGGGGTGAGCTCCTTAGAAGCTTCTAGATACTCTCTCTCTAGAAGATGTCCATACCTTTCTAGATCATGTAGAAAGATCCACAAGCTTTTAGAGATATCCATAATCTTCTAGGGTAATCTAGAAGACTCCACAAGCTTCTAAAAGAAGCATAAATTTTTTTGCTCTAGAATAGAGAGTTGACCAAGTCAACCTCACAATTACTTTGTATGTTAGCCAACAACAGATGTTAGGGAGGAATGTTGAACGTCAACAGTGGTCATAGATATGGAAAACTATGTTTAAATAAGCCCTTGAAAACCATAATATTTTAATACCATGTGAGAATAGATAATGTATAAAAATGAGGAGCTAAAAGGAGAGAGAGCCTTGTATATAAAGGAATAAGTGGGATCACTAAAGTAGGGACAATAATGAGTAAAAATAATGTCCATTAACCAAAATACAACACATAAAAACATGAAAATATATCTCTTCATATTAATAAGTAATGCAAAGATACCTATGTGGGGGGGGGGAGATCTTGATTCTTGAGGAGTTAGAAGATGCTCAAGTCTACCATTTTGTATGATCATAATAAGAAATCATTGATAGCATCTAATACTTGATAGGCTCTCAAAAATTTGATCAAAATATCAAATGCATCAAATTAAATTGAATACTCAAAACACTAAGGTGCTAAGAACTAATGATCCTATCATCTAGTATAGATTAAAATCTATACTTAGAGGGTTCATTTAAGGAGTCGCTTGAAGTTATTTAAATGTCAAGCCTCTTCTATAATCACTCAACAATTGGATCTCCTCTTCAATGCTCTTCTCTAAGAGAGAAAGGGAAGAAAGGAAAGAGTTTTTCACAAAGTTTTTAGGGCACTCTTAGATATGGTCATTATCCCGTTATTTAAAGACACATGATATATGAACTTTGATGGATATTATGTGGCCTATAAGCTAATCACATTTTCATGTATCTTGTTTATGTTCATTGAAATGAAATTTATTCATTGTCATTCTTGTGTGATGTTTGCAATGAAGTCCATGAGCATGTGAATTATGATGAGATCATAATATAATGATCACTAGTCTTTAAACATATGTTCTAAACATTCCTATTCGTGAGATATTCGAGAAGGACATTAAATTATCTGGAAAGAATAACACTATCTAATCTAACTCATATGATTACTATGGCTGATTCCTATAGCCATCGGTGTGGAGATACTAAGGATATATAGTGTGTGCTCTTTTGGAGAAAGAGTTCACCGAATTGATTTGTATAAATCCCTGAATGGTATTATACCTAACTGTCAATTAGGTTGATTCATGTCATGGTTGTGTATGTGGTCCTTTGACTTGAGACACCAAAGACATCTTGTGGATGGATGATCGTGTTTTGATTAGGACATATGAATTCCTAGTGGTGGCGTACGACCCCCGTTGCCACCAAGGCATGAAACCACGACGCTGGAGGAGCCGACACCCGTGCGCGTCTAGCCCCCTCGACGAGCAAAGACGAAGGATGCTAACTTTCGCTACACAGCGTGAGGACCTCGTCTCGCTATGGTACGTCACATCCCAGGCTCGCGCGCGCGTGGACCTATTTGCTTTCTTTGTTATTATGAACTTTCTTGGCCCGCACGTGTTTAAGCAGGCCCTTGCTTATTTTCACTCTCCCTTTTAGGCTTCCGGGTGGGTTCTTCCCTTTTCGGGATCCTATTCGTGAAGCCCTTCTTCTTTGTGAACCTTCTTATTTTCTATGAGTATGTTTAGGCTTTGGGTTGTGGGCCTTAAGTGGGCCCTTTCCCCTATCAGCCCATTTTGGGCTCTGTAAGAGGGGAAGGGACCCCCCACAAACCCTAGCCGTCATTTGAAGAAGGAAAGGAGTGAACTCCCTCTCAAGTGGCTGCTCATGAAAGATCGGGGAAGGAAACCTACGGCCGCCTCCGCCGCACAAGCTACGTGCCCCCGCCGCGCCCGCCGCCGACGCTGCCGCCTCCCCTTGCCCCGATCCCGCTCACTCCGCCGCTGTTGTTCTAGCCGCCGCTGCCGCCATTGAGCCATCGCCGCCGCCCTTGCTCCGCCGCTGCCGCTGCCCAGCGCGGCTTCCACAACACCTGCATCGAGACCACATCACCGCCGCACCTCTCCCCGTCTCCATCGCCCGAAGATTTTCCCTAGTTTCTCCTGCTCCCTCCATTCCTGACTCCTCCCCAGCTTCCACATGCCTGATCCTCCCTTCTCCCTCTCCCCTCATGACCCTGCCCCTTCCCCCGTGACCCTGCACTCCTCTCTCTGTCACCCCGTCCTTTAGAACTCCCCGTCGCACGCCAAAATTTCTCTCCCTCTTCCCCGTGATACCCCGTTCAACTCCATCTCCCTCCCGATTCTCCCTTCTGCACGCCGTGCCATCCCCTCTCCCGAATCTGTCTAGTCAACTCCCTGCCTCTCTCTCTCTTCCCCTAACCAGCCATCCTCGCCCCGTTCTGTGCCCAGCTCACCCTCACCCCTTCCCGTCCCTTTGCCACACCCGAATTCTACCCCACCGCTTGCTGAATCCCGAAATTCTCTCCGAAGCCAACCCATCCAAACACCCCGGCTCTCCCCTCCCACGCCCGACCGTCCTCATTCGATTGGCCCTGCCTAACCTCCCCACATTCTTTTCGCCCCTCCTCCCCACCCTGGTCCACACCAATTTCCTCCTCAGGCTCGATCGGATTCCTCTCCGCCATTCGCCCGAGTCCGCCCTCGTGCTTGGTCGAATTCACTCCCGAATTCGGCTGAATTCACCCTCGTCACCCTACCTCATCCATTTCAATGCCCAACCGACTTCTTTCCAACGCCCTATCGAATCCCCGTCCATCGCCAGTAGCCCCCCCGTCCCCTACACCATTCGCGGACTTCATCCCTCTCTCGCAACTCCCACTTCAAAAATTAACTCTACACGCGTCTCCTAATTTCTGCCGCCTGCCAAATTCCCCGTCACTTGTCGAATCCCCACTGTGGTCGATCTTCGCACGTCCCAGTCCACTCCGCCCATCCCTCTTCCCCATTAGGCCCTTGCACCCATGTGAGTTTGGCCCGTGGGTCCTGGACACTTGGCCCACGTGTCCCGTGAGACCCACCCACGTACCTCGCACATACACCAGGCCTCGCCCTGCGCGCACCTCTGATCACGCTCCGTATGCCCGTCCAGTCAGGCACTGTGCCCCCGCGCACGTTCCCGACTGCCCCTGCGCGTGCTCCCTGGCCGCCCTCGCGTGCCCTCCCCAGCCGAGCTCTCTTGACATGCCCCCACGATCTGCTGGTATGGTCGTTATCAACCCCGTGCTGAGGACTCCGCCACGACCGCGACATCGCCGACTAGGCCAACCTCTGCTGACCGCCCGTGTCGTGTACGAACGACCTTCCCCGTCACGACTGACCGGGCTCGTGCCCCGTAGGTTAGGCACGCATCCCCTCCCTTTAAATTGAAGCTCTTTTTATTTCTTCCAGTATTTCTCGCACCTGCTACCACCGCCGTCGGGACATAGTTTAGGTCAAGTGATTAGACGACTCGAGCGGATTGAGACCGCGGTCCCATCCGTCGAGTTGATCATCGAGCTTCCCCTTGACGACCCGAGGCTCCCCATTGGCGTGGACGTGGATTGGGAGACCACCCCGATTGACACTACTTGGCGCATCCCGGGAGCTTCGGAGATGACGTGTGGGAGGCAGCTGCTTGTTGGTATAAGTAGGTCATTACACCATAGTAGTTCACCCTAGGATATCCATTTCCTTATACTCACCTTTAGTATTTCGTGCACGGCAGGGTTTACCCCTGGTCCTGCATCACCTAGCCACGGGATATCTAAAACATTATATATTTGGATACAACATGAAGTCCACGAAAGATGATTGTGATCTAGATGGGAACATTTACCCTCGGTATTTGAGGATATTGACTCAAGGAATGAGATGCGATGAAATCCTTGGCCAAGGTAGTGGAAATATCGGAGAGAGAGTTCCCGATGATTTCTACACGCATTAGCACTATCTTGAGTGACCGATTAGGGTTTGACAATTGACTATATCTTGAGTCATTCATGAGTCTAATGTGCATGAAGGATTATACATACATGGTAATTGATGACGGGAAGCTTCCATAAGTGAGTTCTTACATACTCCATATCTCCTAGTGTGCGTGTTGTAGCTTGGCACCCAACAGGCTGGCAACTCAACCTATTGATTGGGTTAAATTGACCGTTGATTAATTAATCTATATGTGGATATGGATAATTAATTAAGGTTGACCAATAAGGTGTTATTTGGTCTATAGGGTTATTAAATAGTGAGATATATGAACCTAGAGGGTCACACACATTAGATCTATGAATATTGGTAGATATAGACATAATTATGAGTGTTTTTATGACCAAATGTCTATAAATAGGGTAGAACGACCACAACTCAAGGTGCCCATGTAAGCCTTGTGAGAATTCTCTCCTTTGTTCTCTTTCTCTCTTGGTGAAGAGCTTTGAAGAGGAGATCTAACCATCCAGAGACCGTGTTGATACCGCTAGAGGCTAGACACTTGACTAGCTTGAAGAACTCCATCAAGGAAACCATGTAAGTATGTTTTCTCATTCATACTAGATGATAGGATCATCTGTTCTTGGTGGCTTGGTGTTTTGAATATCCAATTCAATTTTTTCCACTACATTCAATGTTTTGATAGAAATTTTGAAAGTTGATTGACATCAGAACCTAACAAACTTTTCACAAAAACCTTCAAAATTATGTTTATATCTACCAATTTTCATAGACCTTATGTGTGCGACCCTCTAGGTTTATATATCTCATGAATTAATAATTATATATACCTAATAACACTAGTTACTGAATTTTATTAATTATATATATCAATATATAATTAATGGTCAATTTAACCCTATCAACAGGTCAAGTTGCAACCTGTTGGGTGCCAAGCTACACCACACGCTCTATAAGATATGGAGTTTCTAACAACTCTCATATTGAAGCTCATCATCATTGATTATCATATACATATAATACTTTGTCCATGGGAGAATCATGAATGACTTAAGATAGTCAATTGTAAAACCAGAATTGGTCGCTCAAGTTAGTACTAAAAATGCTTGTAGAAAATTATCAAGAACACATTTTCTGATATTTCTGTCATCTTGGCTAAGGATTTAACCACATCTCATTCCTTGAGTCAATTTCTTTTAATACTAAGGGTCATGTATTTCATCTTTATTACACAATCACCTTTGACGATTTCATGACGTATCTGATGTATGATGTTTTGGGGATCCTTTGACAAGGGGATTCATAATTCATAGTCAAAATACAACGATCCATCCACAAAATGTCTTGGTGTCTCAACTTGAAAGACAATGTATGTAATCATGACATGAATTAACCAAATTGACAATTAGGTATAATGTTATGAAAGGATTCATAAATATCAATTCAATAGACTATTTCTCTCATGAGCACTCATTATCTATCTGTGATGTCTCTACACAGAAGGCCACAAACTCAAACCATACTCATGATATGAAATCAAATCATATAGTGCTATTTATGCTAGATATTTGATGTCCTTCTCAAATATCCCTAGAGTAAGAATGTTTATAGCATAGGCTATAAGGTTATTGATCGCTATATTATGATCTCATCATAATTTACTTAGCCAATGTATATATTCATGGACTTCATTGCAAACATCACTCAAGAATAAATGTGAATAAATTTTATTACAATAGATATAAATGAGATATTAAAGTGTGATTTACCGCTTAGGTCACTTAATATCCATCCATAGGTGGTGTAGAAAAATAGAAATATCATGCATATGAGCATAACATAGAAAAATACATCACAAATTATCAAAAAATGAATGAAATCAGAGATGACTATCTATGATTAACAAAGAAAGAGCATTGAATATGCAGGTTAGATGGTAATATTCTACAATTTGTCATTGACCTATAAAACTTAGTTTGCATTTTGAGGCTCTAAAACTATAGATTGGAATATTCATGGAAAGTAATGATTTCATTGATCCTAAGAGAAACTTTTGCACAAATATGTGGTAAAGAATTTTTGCAAGCTGATAAAAGGCAAATGTGGCATAAATTTTATCTAACTTGTGCAAAAAAAAAATCACCAAAATCATCTTGAAAGAAATAATGGTGGTGCTAAGAAGAGGAGGTCATGGATGGGGGAAAAATGGGCCCTAGGAGAACCCTATTTCTCTAGTACCATTTGAGAATCAGAGAAAAAAGAAAATGGAGGGTTAACTTCTCTAGGAAAATATTATGAAGTTGACAAACATGTAACTATCTAATCTGAGAGTGGAAAATAAGCAACCATTTATGATATCCCACTGTTTTGTAGGTAAAAGTGATGACATATGAGTAACACACTTGATGATATGACATTGATTATTATGAAGTTGAAGATGCCAAATATGAATTGAAAAAAGAAGAACCCAAACAACAATGGCTGATGCCAAAGTGTTTTATGGATGAAATTGAACACATTGGTCATCAAAGAAGTTGAAATTTTATTAAAATTACTGTAATGATGTCAAGGAAAATTTACCACCATCTATTCCTGTTTTTTAATTAGGCTTCAATAAACTACAATAACTGTTGATGCACTTCAGTAAATGCGTCAAGAACTAACAATGTTCGCTACGGCCAGGAGGCAAATCTCACTCCCAATCACTATATCTTCGAATTCCATAGTTACTCGATGACTCCGTGAAAGCCAATGATGATAGACATCCTGATGTGGCAACAACCAATGATGGCAAAGAGGAAAAACCATAGGTTTTGGTGGCGGCTGAACAGGAAAGACATAGTTTTTGGTAGTGGGCAAACAGGAAAAGTAAAGATTTTTGTGGTGGCTTGGCAGCCTCAAGGTGGTGAGGGGCTTCTAACAGGTGGCGAAGAGTGATTCTTGAAATGGAAGATGGGGACTATGGAGAAAGCTGGAGGAATCCTAGCTCAGGCAAACATGAGTGGGGAGGAAGGTTCCAAGATGAGGCAGCCATGAAGTGGAGAGTTCTAAGTCCTAAATAAGAAGTTTGATTTCAACAGTTAAATTTTACAAGTCAGTACTTATTTAAATTATCAAATATTTAAAATAATGATGCGTTTTTGAAGGCGTATCACAGGACCATACACCTTATAAAATAGACCACGACATGACCCATGCATTGATCAGTCCTTTGTGGGATAAGATTTTCAGCCCAGTAGAATTGGAGGCCCAAGGCTGTCTACCGAGATATTTTTCCGGGCCGAAATTGTTGGTGTTTGAGCCCGCAGGATTAAGCGATCCGTATGACGAGGAAGTGGGCCATAAGAGAATCTCCCGCTGGGTGCAGGAGCAATTTCCCTCCCACCGCACATTTACTTCAATCTCATCGCCCATAGGAAGCCAACCGCCCAATTGATAGCCCCCCAGCCCCCACAAAACTCTCCCCCTTCTCTCTCTCTCTCTCTCGAACTGGAAGGCTGGCGACCTCGCCATCAGCTGCCTCCAAGACTGGCATTGATGACCCACATGATGGTTTAAACCCTGGTTACAGTGCCTTCCCTCTGCTGGACTGAGCCCTCTTGAAGAGAGAGAGAAAATGCCGGGGGGGGGGAGGTTGTAGAGAGAGAAGACTTGCTAGTTGTCAATTCAAAATTGCATGTGAAGGGGGTTCGACTGGGGGCGTACCTCGCTGTACGATCATTGGGAGGAGATCTGGCATCAATGGCGCCTGATGAAGAGCAGGTGCGGGGACTCCGTCGGTGGGCCCCACTTGCGGATAGATCTACAACCCGAGCTTCAGACCTCACTTTATGGCTCTCTGATAACGAGCCGGAGAGAGAGAGAGAGAGGGCGAGGACCGTATCGAGACAAGAGAGAGACAAGGAGACAAGAGATAGATGGAGGGGAGAGAGAGAGAGAGTTCGCAGTAAGCCGTAGAAACAACCGGGCCCGCATGTCCCTCTCTCTCACATGCCGTTGCCCATATAATGCCTCCTTAAAGGCACGGAGGACTCTGCGAGGCAGCGAGAGGCATCTTGGCGGTCAGGGTCTGATTCTCTCGCTATCTCTCTGATGATGGCGTCGAGGAAGGCGAACAAGCTGAGTCAGATGATTCGCAGATGTTCGAGCATGAGAAGAAGCTCGGAGCAAAACGAGAGTCTTCCTCTCGACGTTCCCTAGGGGCCACTTCGCCGTGTACGTAGGAGAGAGAAGAAGCCGTTATATCGTCCCCATCTCTTTCCTCACCCACCCGGGATTCCAGAGTCTTCTCCGCCGCGCAGAAGAGGAGTTCGGATTCGACCACGCCATGGGCATCACTCTTCCTTGCGAAGAAGTCGTCTTTCGCTCTCTAACTTCCATGCTCACGTGACGATGTGGAAGACCGGATTCCTCTCCGTTCGAGAGAGAAAGGAGACGGCCGGCGGCTTCTCTTCTCTCTCTTCTGGTTCTTCTATTATGTTAGCCGTAATTAGGGCCGCCCTGGATTCCGAGGAGAACGAATGTGCTTTGATCGGATTTTTCGATCGCGATATAAACTTGTAAACAAGTTTCTGTATCTTCGGATCTACTGTCTTTGCTTTTCTTTTGGTGACCCCCGGGGGGGAGGGAAGAGAGAGAGAGAGAGAGAGAGAGAGATATGCAAGGGCTGGTGGATCATACTATTTGCATGGAGCGGCATAGCTCACATCCGATTACTGAAAATGATGTAAACAGGCAAAGAGAGATAGATCGATCTATGCATACAAATTTACACAGACAGATTGATGGATGAATACTTATATAGATAGATCGATAGGTAAATATATAGATGAAAAGATAGATAAATAAATACACAGAGATATATGCATGCATATATGAATAAAGACAGGGAGATAGTCAGATATACGGATACTTAATTGATTGATAGATAGTCAGGAGACGGTTAAATTATAGATAAATTGTCAAACAGATGGATGGATGGATGGAGGGATAGATAGATAAAAAGAAAGATAGAGAGAAGGAGAGATAGAAAAAAGAAAAAGTGAATAGGATGATACAGGGAGAAAATAAAGAATGCGAGATCTGGAATAAAAGATTGAAAACAGCAATGGATTACTTTTTCTTCCAGTTGCCATCGACAACGAGGAACAATTTTTTTTTTTGCCAATCACCAAATAAAAATAACAGAAGGATTATTTAAAATATTTATTTCCTTAGAAAGATATATTTTTAAGAAATTTAAAAATTACAACTTTGTACTTCAATTATTTGGCTTCGTCTTATACAGACGGCGCCAGCGCCTCCATTTTTATTTGGATTCTACCATGCATCGAGTCGCGTTTGGTGGGAAATCTAGTAACGAATTCATGATAAAGCCGCCAGATTTGGCGAAGCGATCAGCTCTTGGACGTCCGATTCAGTGGGGCGAAAGTCTCCAAATTGCGACAGCTAACGTAGAGGTTGACCCCTGTCCAGAATCATTCCTCACCAAGGATACCTTTCAGACAGACCAACTGCCCGGCACTCCGACGGTCACCGGGACCATAGACTTTGAAATAGAATGTAGAGGAGGGAGAGAGAGAGAACTGGATAAGGGTAGATGGAAAGAGACGGAATTCAGAAAGATGAAGGCATAGATAGAGATAGAAATAAGAGCGACAAAACAGGTAACGGGAGACATCGAGATGGAAAAAGAAATATCTGGCAAAAAATGAAAGAGACTGATGAGTATTTACTGGATGGGAGAAAGGTTGATCAAGTTCGTTGTGATGTATGATTTGTTCTCTAAACCCAAGAGCTTGTACTCCTTGCAAACCAGATCCAAAGCTTTATCAGAGGAATTTTTTTCCCTATCAAAGAGTTTATTCCATGAATTTTGAACTCAATGGGTACACTCGTCCTCTCCAAACGCATTCTTGAATATTAGGTTTGGAATAAGTGGGCAGGAGTAATACAGAAAATGAAAGGAAAAAATAGGGGACCCCTCTTGTACCCATTGACATATGGGCCTCTAGCCCAATGGTTATAGTACATTCCTCGATGGAGTCTAAAAAGGTTGAAAGATAAAAAACAAAAAAAAACCCAAAAAAAAATAATACAAGAAAATATTTTTTTTCTGCTCTATGCCAATTAATCTAAACTGCTTCATGCTCTCCAAAATTTTTTTCTTCTAAACAGATATTAACACATCATGAGTGCTGAAATATATTTCAACTGCATTTTAGATAATGTAGGATGGTATGTGATAACAAGCAATCTTAACACGCAAAAACATGATTATTAATGCAAATTAAGGCATCAAATATTCCATTTTTATGCATGTTATCATACTTTGAGTGCATTTTTATAATTTCATACAATTTTAAGTGATAATCTCAAAATGCACTATTTTAAGGATAATTATGCATTTTTAAGAATAGACTTTAGATTATATTATTCCCATATAAATTTGAGTTTATCATTAAGTTTTAATGTTAAATAATAGGAGAAAATATTTACATACACTCAATTATTTTTCTAAGTTTTGTTTTTCAAGTAGAAGTGAAATGAAAATTAATTATCTTGTTATTTAAATATTTTAAATTTTGTAATGATAGATAATTGAATTTCTGATCCAATGAAAAAAATATGGATTAATTTGGAGTTGTATTTTGAATGTTATAAATTTTCTAATTTTTAGGGATTTTTCTGGAATTTTTCTGAATTTTTTTGAATTTTTAATGAATTTCTAAGGATTTTCTGGAATTAAAAATCGATTTTTTGATTTATTATAAGTGTGCAGGTGACGTGGGGCGATCAATCGCGATCGACGATCAATCGCGATCGATGATGTGGTAGCACATGGAGCGTCCGATCGAGCGTTAAATTTAAACCGTCGATCGTCACTTAAGTGTAGGGGGTACGTGGCGCTTTCTGATTGGACCACGATTCATATTTCAAAATATTTAAATCTCAGCCGTTGAATCAAGGAGTTAAAACGGCTGAGATTTAACGCATCCGATGGACTTCTGTGGACAAGTGGAGACATCGCAGACGTCCAAAGAAGATCGAACGACAAGCATTACGCGATAATTCAACTTCACGCGATCGCGTGGCTTCATCTGAGCACTCCATTTGTGATCCAATGGATAGGACTTAATCGTAACGATTCACACTTCATGCGTTTAATCCGGACCGTTGATCAAAGATTAAACGCCCCATCCGACGGTTATGCCCAAATTCACTATAAATTGAGATGTTCTTCGACATTTTGATGTATTCTTGGATGATTTCGCTCAATTGACTTATCTAAACACCTCCATCCTTGAATCTCTTGCTTCCAATCACTTCTAGAATCATTTCCGCATCCACGGAGTGATTGAAAGTGAGATTTTGTCGATCGATTAGGGAGAATTTGCCTCTTGAACACCGAAGATCGTTTTCGAAATCGCGGAATGAAAAGCGTTGAATCTTACGATTAATTGGATTATTTCGATCGCTATCTCAGGTTAGATTACATGTTTTCCTCCTAATATTTCGTTATGTATCATCAATTTATAATTTAGGATCGCTAATTTAGTTAATTTAGTCTTTTAATTATGGATTTCTCTTAAATCACGTTTGGAAATTTCTCTCTACTTCGCTCATCGATTTCTCCGTGAATCTTCATCCAAATCGAGTGATTTTTGATTCCGTAGATTCGATTTTGAGTTCTCTTTCTAAATATATCATTTCCCCTAATTTCTCACCTCAAGTCATCGTCTGATTTGATCAAATTTCTAAAGATCTCTCGAAAATCCCTTATTTCTCCATAGATTCGACCCTTATTTACCATTATACCCCTCAATTCGTAATTAAATCATTAAATTGGTAAATTTGGCTTTATTTTTGACACGAATCGGTGTGTAATTAATGACGACATCAATTCGTTCCATCAGTATGATGAATATGAAGGAGATTTTGTAGAAACATCTGCTTACATATGCTTCAAATAGATATGTAGGAGTTTGACATCTCCCAACAAAATCTTCTCTTAAAAAATATGACAATAAATCACACCAGCTCTACTAGCATGTTAGAGTATGACCCAATGAGGGTCATCCCTTTAGGATGGCCTTAGTCCTACATCGGGCAAATATATGTTTCTATTCTTATCTCCTATATACTTAGAATCATGTATTCTCCTTTTCTACAAACTATGCAGTAGGGTTTTACTCTTTCGCAAGAGCCATCTCCTATAATAATCTCTCTAGAAGTTAGGCCATGATTGACATCGATAACCCACCATGCCAGTGTTAAGATCTGAGGTCGATAAACAATCAAAATTTCAATCAAAACATCGAATGCAGCGAAATACATTATTTCTTCAAAACATTGAGCCATCAAAAATAGATGATCCTATCGTCCAGTCTGTATGAGAAAACATATTTACAGGGTTCCATTGAAGGAGTTCTTGAAGCTATTTAAGTGTCTAGCCTCTAGTGGTGTTCACAAGATCTCCTAATGTTGGATATCATCTTCAATGATCTTCACCAAGAGAGAAAGAGAAGAAAAGAGAGATTTCTCACAAGGTTTGTGATAAGAGGATAAAAAGTAGCTATAAACACCCATGGATTTCTCTTATTTAACTCCATTAAACTCATCAATGCACCATCTCATCTACCATTTCATAATTTGATATTTGCAGAATATCAATGCATCAAAAGGAACTTTTTATATGACTTTTGACTTATTTATTTTTAAGAACCACAAACAAGAGAAAGGGAAGTAAGATCCTCTAAAGTGCAAGTGTTTAAAGTGCTTAATGAGCTGTCCAAGGCAAGCCTCTTTGAGCTCAGTCAAAAAAGCTTTTTTAGGGGGCGGCTGCTTCTTCATTTGTCTTCTTCTTCTCCTCTTTTTTCTACTTCTCTCTCTTTTAGGGTTAACAATTTTTTTGCTGGCGTTTGCCTCTTTGGAAGGATGTAGACAAATAATTGGAAGTAAAATACAATCTCATTTTTAGTTGTGTTATCTCATTTTGTAATCTATCTTCGCTCTTCTCATTCATGTCTTCTCTCTTTCCTCTCCTTTGTTTGCCGTCCTACACTGGCTCTTTGCCAATTTCTGCACTCCTCATCTTCACATTTCCAACATTCTCTCTCTCTCATATTCCAATCTTCTTTTCTTCTCACCCTTTTCATCTTACCCTCTTGCTAACACTTCCCCTCTTTACCCTCTTCATCGATCGCCAAGTTTCATTTCTTCTTCGTTCTCTCCCTCTCTATTTCTCTAATTCTCACTCTCAGTTATTGACGAATCGAGACCGTGAAATCGTTGAAAACACACGGTCAAAAGTCAAAATAAATACCAAAGTCACCAATTTTATCAAATAATCATGAATTGAGGGGTATAGTGGTGAATAAGGGTCGAATCCATAGGGAATGAGGCTAATGTCTGATGATCTTTTCAAACTTGATCAAATCAGATAATAAAATGTGGATAGAAATTGGGCAATTTGATATTTTTGGGAAGAAGACTTGAAGACAAATCCACGAAATAAAAAATTACTGAATTTGGATCAAAGATTCACGGAGAATCATCAAATGAACATGAGTGAAATTTCCGAAATTAAAATTTACAAAAAACTAAAATTGAAATTGATTCAAATTACTATTTGAAAATGAAATCTAAAGCTATACGAAGGAAAATTAGGATAAAACACGATCCCTGACCAAATATTGCGCTAGAATTGATCCAATTATTTGCCTGATTCAAGGCTCTTCATCCAAAATTCAGAAAATGCGATCATTGATGTTCAAGCATCGATTTCTTCCTCTTCTCTCAACAAAATTTCACTCTCAAGCACTCTGTGGACGCGGAAACGAGTCTAGAAGTGTTTGGAACAAGAGATTCAAGGGATTTGGTGTCTAAACAATTCGATTTACTTGAATTTCCCTGGAATGCTTTACAATGTCAAAGAACATCTCAATTTATAATTCAAATTCGGTGTAACCGTCCGATCGATATTTAATCTTTGATGAACGGCTCTGATGAAACACACGGATGCAAATCATTACGATTAAGTCATGGCCGTTGGATCTTTGATGGACCGCCGAGATTTCACCACGTCGCGCGCGTTAGAAGTAACGCATCAAACGCCATCTGTTGGATCTTGATCTAACGCTTCAGATGTGTTTTCATCGATTTTAATCTCAGCCGTTATAACTCAACAAATCAACGGCTGAGATTAAATCATTTTAAAATGGTTTGCTGACGAATGAGTGCGCCACGTACCCCCGCCTTAAGTGACAATCGACGATCGCGATTTAATCGCACGATCAGACGCTCTACGTGCTGTCACATCACCCCCGCATTGATCAATGATCGCGATTTGATCGGACACTCCAGATTGTGCCACGTCACCGGCACACTTATAAAATTGATTTTAAATTAGAAAAATCGATTTTTAAATGAGAAAAATCCTGAAAAATCCCAAAAAATTCAGTAAAAATTCAGAAAAATTCAGAAAAATTCAGAAAAATTATAAAAAATCCGAAAAAATCCCTAAAAATGAAAAAATTGATAAATTTTAAATATAACTTTAAATTAATCTAAATTTGTGTCATTTGATGTGAAATTAAATTATCTATCATTATAAAAAATCAAATTTAATAACTAACAAGAGAATCAATTTCTATTTAAAAAATTCACTCATTTCGTTAAGATTTTAAAACTTAGAAAGTTATATGAGTGTATATAAAATGATAACTCTCATTTTTTAATGTTAAAAACTAATTATAATCTCAAGTTAAGATGGGTTACGAAATTATTTATCTTTAATTCATCATAATTAACCCTAAATTAATGCATTTTGAGATTGTAATGATTTTTTCATAGAACAATAGATAAACACTAAAAAAATATGATAACATGCATAGGAATGAAATGTTTTATGCATTAATATGCATAAATAATCATGTATTATCATGTCCAGTTACCGCTTCTTTCAAGATCTCTATTTCATGATTACTCCCTTTTTCTCTCTCTTGATCCACTCTTCATTGTCTTGCTAGCACTCGCCCTCTCCATGTGACAATCTCCTTCCTCTTCTCTAACACTCTCTCACCTTACCCTTCCTGGTCAGTTCTCTCCTTCTTGCTCTTAGTCTCGCTCTTTTCCCACCTCTCTTTTGACTTCCCTCTCGCTTGCTCTCTGACACATTCTTCTCCTCTTGATCAAACTCTATCATAGTCTTCCTCTCTCCTGATTCTCCTCCTAAATTACTCTTTTGGATGCTTTCTCTCTTCCGTTCTTCGCATTCTCCCTCTCTCCCCTCCCTCTGTCCCCCTACCTCACAATTTATGTGAATCTCCCTCTTTATTTTTCTTTCCCTCATG
This sequence comes from Lemna minuta, assembly GCA_024174645.1. Classification (NCBI taxonomy): domain Eukaryota; kingdom Viridiplantae; phylum Streptophyta; class Magnoliopsida; order Alismatales; family Araceae; genus Lemna; species Lemna minuta. The sequence continues at coordinate 7,779,067 of CM044108.1, forward strand.
AGACTCCTCTTCCACTCTCTGCCCAGCTCTCAACCCTCTTTCTCTCTCTTAAGGGTTCTTTCATTGCTCACGCCAAACCTACGTCTTCTTTGTTGTCTCAATTTCTCTTCTTCTCTCCCCTTTGACTGCTCACATCTTCTCTCATTCTCTCTATTTCTCACCCACCTCGTCCTCACGCTGTCTCCTTTCCTCCCTCTGGCAGCCCTCTTTCTCTCTCCAATTCCCTATCATTTTCTCCTCTTTGTTCTCTTGCTTCTATTCCCGATCTTTTGCTAATTCTCTCTCCCACACGTGCTCTCTCTTTCTCTCTCCAATTCCCTATCATTTTCTCCTCTTTGTTCTCTTGCTTGTATTCCTGATCTTTTGCTAATTCTCTCTCCCACACGTGCTCTCTCTTTCTCTCTCTCTCCATCTCTCTTTGTCGCTCTCACTCCCACTCCCTCTGTCTTTTCTTCGTTTTCTCCCGATTTCACTTCATCTCTCATTCTCAGTCACTGTCGTTCCCATGATCTCTCTCTCCTCCCTCTTGATTCACCTCCCATTCTCATGTATTCTTTCTCTCTCTCCCTCTCACAATCTCCTCTTCTCCTTGAAAAACCTCAGGCTTCTGTAGTCTTCTTTCTTAGATCACTCCGTTTGCCTTTCTCTCTCTCACACACACAATTGCACTCTCTCTCTCTCTCTCTAATTTCCTCCAACACATTACTATGTCTCTCTCACACTTACTCTCCCTCTTTCAATTTCTCTCTCTCTCTCCTTCTTGCCTTTTTGTTCTATTTCTCTTGCTCGCTCCCCCTGTTTCCCCCTTTTGTGCTACCTATCTATCTCTCTACATTTCTCTCTCCAAAGACCTCTCTCAGCCTCTCTCTCGACCATGGTAATTCCTCCTCTTTCTTGCTCTCACTTTTCTAACTTCGGCAATCCATTTTTATCTCTCTCTTAATCTAATTTAGCTCAATTCCACACTCCCACTCATTTCAATCTCTTTTTCTGTCGCCTTCACTCTCTCTCTTTTGTCTCTTGCTCATGAACTTTTTCTCACCCCCTCTCTCAGTTTCTTAGTCATTGTTCTCTCTCTCCTTCTCTTCCTCATGATCTCTCTTTCTTCCTCTTCCTAAATCTTACTTTCACAATCCCTCTTTCTCTCTCTAATTTTCATCTTGTCTATTTCACCCATCTCTCACTTCTCCCTCTCTCTCTCTCTCCTTTCCCATCTTCATTTTTTTTCCAAATTTTCTTATTCCTCTTAGTCTCTCAAGATCTATCCTTGCTAGCCTTCTTCCTCTCAGTGCTTCACTCTCCCTCATTCTCACTTTACCCCTCTCTTCCACACTATACATCACTCTCTTTCCTCTTCACCTCAAGTTCTATTCCTTGTCCCTCCTTGAATTATTCCCCCTTCCTTAGTTTAGATTTTCCCAACTCTCTTCTACTTGCTTCTGAATAGTATGAGCGTAGAATTATTGTATTTGTAGGGCTATTAAGCTACTTTGAATTGGCTGATCTTCCTCCATCTTGTGGTCAATTAAGAGAGTTGACTACAATCCTATGCTATTCATCTCTGCCTAGCCCCTATAATTGATATCTTCTCACCTGAAATCCTAGTGGATCGACCTAGAAAGCCATAATCCTATGTACCTAATTTGCTTCATAGTTTCCTAGCTTATAAATAATAAATTTTTCTAGGTTAAACATGTGACGACTTTGAGTTCAACTGCTTGCATTAGCACCTTGAGTTGTGGCTCTGCCCTTATAGGTCAAGCTATAAGAACTCTTGGTATGTGAAGTTTTTATAGACATTTGGTCAACCTAATGATAACATACTTCTTATACTAGTAATTATATGATTATTAATGCAAATTAAGACAAAGTATTCCACTCCTATGAATTTTATCATACTTTGAATGTATATTTATCATTCTATGCAATTTAAGGTTATAATCTCAAAATGTATTGTTTTAAGGGATAATCATATATCATTAAAGATTAAAATTTTCAACTAGATTATTCTCATTTTATATTTAAGATTATAATTAAGCTTTAATTGTAAATAATAAGAGAAAATATTTTTATACTCAGCACATTTATTTTTCTAATTTTTTTCTAAGGAAAATGAATGTATATCTTGTTATACCATAAATTTGGATTTTTAGAATGATAGATAACTTAATTTCTCATCAAATAAAAATTAAAGTAAAAAAATTTCTATTTGGAAAGTTATAAATTTTCTAAATTTTAGGAAGATTTTGAGAAATTTTCTAGAATTTTTTGAATTTATTTTAATTTTAAAAAATTTAAAATAGTTTTAATGCGCGCATTTATTTTTCTAATTTTTTTCCAAGGAAAATGAATGTATTTTTTAGTTCAAATTTTATTATCTGGTTATTTCTTAAAGTTGAATTTTTAGAATGATAGATAATTTAATTTCTAATCAAATAAAAAAATTAGATTAAAAATTTATATTCTGGAAAGTTATAAATTTTCTAAATTTTAGGGATTTTTTGAGAATTTTTCTAGATTTTTTTGAATTTATTTTAATTTAAAAAAAAAATAGTTTTAATGCGCGCTGACGTGATAGATGACATGATATGTGTGCTTGCATGTCACCATACGACGACATATGCATGTGTCATGTGGTGCACGTGTCTGCATGTCATTAGTAGTTAAAGCACCCTTTAAGCTACTAACCAATAATATCACGTATGTATTTATACACAAAAATTCATTTGATTTTTCTAATGTGGGACTATGTTTCTTTATGTTATATTCATGTGACGTGGCTTGACTAGGGGCGTTCAATCTTTACGATTTAGTTTGTGTCATCAATCCTCACTTAAAACTATGGGGGAACATGGCGCATAATGATTTGTCATCGAGTCATTTTATTCAAACCGCGTGATCTCAGTCATTCATTTGAGGAGTTATAATGGATAAGATTAAATTGCATCCGATAAAATTCTATTGACGTGTCGTTGCATCTCGAGTGCTCGATGAAGGTCAAACGACAATCGTTACTGACACTTCTTCGCGTGCAACGTGGCATAATCTGAACGCTTTATCTTCGATCAGACGAACATGACTTAATGGTGATGATTTGCATCCTGGTATTAAATCTAAATTATTGATAGATTATCAATCATTTAATGTAATGGATGCTCCCAATTTTTGCTTGTTTATACTCTCTCTCTTTGACAGTGTAAAACATTCCTGGATGTTTCAATTAATCAAACCTTTTGGACGTCTCAATACTTAAATCTCTTATTTTCTTCCTCTTGTGGACTCATTACAACGTTTGAAGATTATTATTAATCAAAATTTCATTGAGAGAATAGGAAGAATTTGAAACTTGAACTCCGAATTTTTATTTTTCAAAACGCAGAATGAACAACCTTGATCCCGGTGATTAATTGGATCATTTCAAGCGCGACTTTGTGTTTGATTACGTGTTTTCTTCCTAATATTTTGTCCTATAACATTAGGTTTTAATTTTGATGCATGATAACATGCTAATTTAAACATGAAAATACATGATTATTAATGTAACTTAAGGCATGAATCAGTCCATTCTAATGCATGTTATCATATTTTTTAGTATTTATCTATAATTATATGAAAATTCATTATAATCTCAAAATGCATTAATTTAGGGTTAATTATGATGAATTAAGGATAAATATTTTCATAACCCATCTTTGCTTGAGATTATAATTAGTTTTTAAGGTTAAATACTAAGAGAAATCATTTTATATACACTCATATATTTTTTCTAAGTTTTAAAATCTAAAAGAAATGAGTATATTTTTTAAATAGAAATTTAATATCTTGTTATTTATTAAATTTGAAATTTTAGAATGATAGATAATTCAATTTTTGATCCAATAAAATAAATTTGGATTAATTTTGAGCTATATTTTTAATTTTAAGCGATTTTTTACAGATTTTTTTGAATTTTTCTGAATTTTTAATAAATTTTTTGGGATTTTTCTTAATTTAAAATTGATTTTTTGAAGTGGCGCAATCTGGAGCATCCAATCGCGCGCTTAATCGTGACCGTTGATCGTCACTTAAAGGATGGGGTACGTGGCGCAATCTGATTCGCTAGAAAATCATTTTAAAATGATTTAATCTCAGCCATTGATCTCAGGAGTTATAACGGTTGAGATTAAAACTGACAGAAACGCATCTGAGAGTTCGATCAAGATTGAATGGTGGACATTTGATGTATTACTTATAACGCGCGCGACATAGCAAAATCTCGAGAGTCCATTGGAAATCCAACAACCATGACTTAATCGTAACGATTCACAATCGTACGTTTCATCAAAGGTCTAAATCGAAGATTAAGCGACGATCGGACGGTTACGCCCAATTTACCCTATAAATAGAGGTGTTCTTCGACATTGTAAAGCATTCTAGGGCAATTCGAGTAATTGAATTGTTTAGACACCAAATCCCTTGAATCTCTTGCTTCCAATTGCTTCTAGACTGATTTCTGCGTCCACGAAGTGCTTGAGAGTGAGATTTCATTGAGAGAATTGGAAGAAATTGATGCATGAACATCAACGATCGTATTTTTGAATTTGGGATGAAAAGCATTTGATCCGGCGACTAATTGGATCAACTTGAGCACAATCTTAGGTGAGGGATCGTGTTTCATCCTAATCTTCCTTCGTATAGCTTTAGATTTCAATTTCAAATCATAATTTGAATCAATTTCAATTTCAATTTTAGTTTTTCGTAATTTTATTTTTAAGAAATTTCTCTCTTTGTTCATTCGATTATTTCTCCGCGAATCTTGATCCAAATTCAGTGATTTTTAGTTCCTTGGATTCATCTTCAAGTCTTCTTTAAAAAATTATCAAAATCCCTAGTTTCTATCCACATTTTATTGTCTGAGTTGACCGAGTTTCAAAAGATCCCTCAAAATTACCTTAATTCTCAATGGATTCGACCCTTATTCACCACTATACCCCCTCAATTTGTGATTATTTTATAAAATTGGTGAGTTTGATATTTATTTTGACACGAATTGGTGTGTAATCAATGATCGCATCAATTCATTTTGTCAAATGGCGTCGTTGCTATGGAATTAAGGCATAATTTTGATCATTTTAGTCATTTTTGATTTGGTCAACTCGAAGTTTCTTTTAATTTCTTAAAATTAACTAATATTGATCCAAAGCGAAAAATCAATCTTCACGATCCTTAATTCAATAAAATCAAGTGATTTCTGCCCCTTTTCTAAGGATTACGGGCCATCATTTCATCAAATTTTGCGTTAAGAGCGCTTCACTCTCACGGATATCGACACTCAAGTACGATCGATACCATTATTTGATAATTTTTAAGTATTTATAATATATATTCATCTAAATATCTGCTCTACATTTCCATGAGACGACATACCACCTGGAGATTACAGAATTATCCTTTAAATGTAGATCTCTTTGAACGATCATCGCAATCCCCGGACACTACCGAGACATGTTCCACCATAGAACCAATAGAACCAGTAGAAATGGCTCGGAACGAGGAGAGAAATGCAAGGAAACGGCTTAGTGACTACGCCAAGCCCCGTCCTCCAAAGACCTGTCACTCGAATTCACGCACCCCTAAATAGAGGGATAAATTTTAGAATAGATTCACATGTTATGAGTATAATTCCTATCTTCCATGGTCAAACCTTCTAAGGACCCGTATATACACGTAGATGAGCTATCCCAAGTATGTGAAATGAATCATCTTCAGAATTTCCCCGCCGACACAATGAAGATGAAACTCTTTCCCGCTACACTTAGAGACCAAGCCAAGGATTGATTTTTAAAATTAGGAAATGAAATTCAGTAGTTGGACCGAGATGGAGGAAGAATTTTTGAGAAAATATTATTTCATAGGGAAAACCACTTCCGTCTGAAAAGCCATCCGCGAGTTCACCCAAGGCACGAGTGAAACCTTTCACAAATCCTGGGAGTGACTTAGAGACGTCAGAAGGGAGTGTCCCTACCATGGAGTGTCTACCCATGAACTAACGCAAATTTATTATGACAGGTTAGGCCCGTATGATAGATATCTTTTAGATGCAGTAAGCGACGGTACCTTCATGAGCAAATACGAAGATGAAGCCATGGAACTCATCGAGACGGTGGCAGAGAATAGCCACCACAACACGACGAAACCATTCGAAAGAGGTGCGATGCTGAAGGGACAATTGATCGACGCAAAATCAGCAGAGACAGGGATGATACTTGAAAGAATAAAACAAATGGTGGAAGTCCAAAATCTACTACTGGATCGACTAAATATCCGTGATGGTTCCAAAGGACTTGCCCTCATCTCACTCCAAGAAGTGTCGCCGTGTGCCAAATGCTCAAGATTCGACCACGTCGAATTAGATTGCCCCATAATGACGATCCAAGGGCAGGACATGTTTAGACAAGGTCCATCAGCGAGACCGACTAAACAGGGACGACCGAATTTTCTGGGGCCATACCCGAATTATTATAATACCCCTATTTTTAATATCAATCCTTCGCAGCATGCATGATTTAGGAGGAACAACGATCAACCCTATCCTTCATCATACAACGGCCAGCAACAACATCAACAACCTTATGCAAATCAAAGAGAGTTTTCATTCGTCCCGTAGATGCAACCACAAGCTTACATGCAAGCCCCACGCCAGACCGCACCGACATCAAACCCGATCCTCGGAGCGATCTCGAAACTAATGGAGCAAATGACACAGATGAGCATGTGGACGAAATACAGGACTTCGTCAAGATGTATGTCCAACCGATGAATGATATGAAGGGTAACAAGTCTCTTTTTCTGACCAACTACCATCGCAGGCCACAGCCAACCCGAGGAATCAAGGGTCCTCATCGAGTCACATGCATAACTTGAACCATATTCACGTCGACGAGGAGGCTGTGGAAACGACACTAGCGATATCAAGCCTTCGAAGTGGCAAAGACCTACCAGATCCATACAAGGATCATCCAATCAACCAAGGCTCGATAAATGAAGAAACACCAATTATTGTAGAGCACGATAGTAATTCGGAGGATGAGGAAGAATATGCTAAGGCCGAACCTAACCCTGATACATACAATCCCCTTGTGCCTTATCGTCAAGCACTTAATCACCCCAAAGCCAAGACTAATGAATCCGGTGATCATCTACTTGAAGCCTTTAAAAAGGTAACCATTACCATTCCCTTGATAGATTCCATCAAGCATATCCCATCCTATGCCAAATTTCTCATATTTCCCATAGAAACCCTAAAAGGATTCAACTTAGTGAAACCGTGAGTTCAATCATGATAAATTCCTTACCAATTGAAAAGAGAGATCCAGGAGCACCCATGATAATGAGTGAGATAGGAAGAATGAGCTTTACTAAATCCCTATTAGATACCGGAGAAGAGAAGACTTTTGCAATCCATCTCGATGATCAAGAGAAGACGAAGCCACTCACCACCCTTCTTTGCAAAGACAAAGACTTCATCATCAACAAAGAAGGGAAGCGCACATTCGTGATCCTGAAAGCAAGCACTGATCGAGGCACCGATTCTTTCAAAGTCCTAATTGTGACTTCTTGTTTGAGATCATGTGCGACGCTTCGGACTACTGCAGTGGGAGCGGTATTGGGGCAACGACTAGAGAAGAAGTCGACGGCCATATGCTATGCAAGCAAGATCATTGTCGAAAGATCAAATAACCTACACAACAACAGAGATGTTCCAATTAAACTACAACAATAGCTCAAATAAATTACGCACTAGAGAAGTTCCGGTCATACATCTCGGGGAGCAAGATCATTATCTACACTAATCATGCGACCTTAAAATACTTGCTCTCCAAGAAAGGAGGCCAAACCACAACTCATACGATGGGTGTTGCTCTTTCAAGAATTCGACTTAGAGATTAAAGACAAGAAGGGCAATGAGAACTTGGTGGTAGACCATCTATCGCGTCTTGCACGTTCCAAGTGTAGGAGACATCGGTGACTCATTTGAAATTCCCTAATGAGATGGTGAAATTACTAAGAGGGGGGGTGAATTAGTTTCTTTTCAATCTTTATGTTATTCTAATCCCTTTTTCAATTCGTTGATTACCACTAAACTTTCTCCCACGTCACTCGTAGGCCAAATTTTTTTATACTGGACAGGGTTCCAGACCCTACGCCAATCCTAGGAGGAGACGATCCCCCTAGAGTCTCTCCTCACCCCTTTTTAATCCCCTAATAGTAACTACTAGCTGGCCGGGATTAACAGATCAAAAGTTCTACACGATCTTTCAATCTGACTCCCTCACACTCTCGGTTAGTGACCTTACTTCAGCGTCGTCCTTTGGTACCCCTCTGCTCATCCCTGTCCCCCGGGCTGACTCCCAGAGCTCCGCGCGCCGCTCCCTATTCTCTTTCGGGTTGGCCTGCCCCTCTGTAGTCACCGAGTCTCGGCACCGATCCACGCACGCACCAAGTAAGTCGCTCGTCCTCAAGTCAAAGTGATCCTGCAAGGTGAAGAACATGTATCCCTCGAGTTGACTATCTAGTCACTTCCCTAGAGTCTCCTGACTCACTACAATTCCCAAGGAATCTCCCCCTTTCCCTCACAGGGTAAGTACGACTCACCAAGAGTCCACCTAAAATGTGATGGTATATGTATTTATCCTATTACTTTAATTAAACTTGTAAAATAGAAAGTTATAACGAAAAATACTTAAACAAACTAAACTAATCAGAACAAATTATAACAAATGATGTAACAAAGAAAATACTCTAAGCTTATAAAAAAACTAAAACAATTTGTATAACCCCCTGATTTACTAATTTTACTTAGACTTTGACTTTCTAACGACTTTGACTTTCTGATGACTTTGACTTTTTACTGCTGATTTTGACTTTTTCTACTGACTTTGACTTTTTCTACTGACTTTGACTTTTTGATTTATTTGACTTTTTCTGCTGACCTTGACTCTCTGATGTCTTTAATTTCCTGATGTCTTTGACTTTTGACTCTTACCTGAAATGTAACACTGATATATGCACAACAATAACAATGCCTATTCCAAGATTAACACTCTTATCCCTACCCAAGTATGAGCATGTATGTCTTTAAATAAAAATGAGAATAAAAAAAAACTTTTACCTGAAATTTTACCTTGACGATACTCGCCTTAATTCTCTTTCTAATTCAAACAAAATCTACTCAACCAAGTAATGAATCAGAAAACAAAGATTATCGGGATAGTAATAAAGACTAAACTAGATTAATCTGTCCTTAAAAAGATGGAAATGAGACTAACTAACTTAACTAAAATTTGCAGAAATTTAAACGAAAATTCAACAGAGTTCTGTCTGAATTTTCTTCTAATGCACAAATGTACCTGATCAATAAGATAGAAATGATCTACTGAATTTTAAGACAAATGAAATCAGATATACCAAAAACAGAAATTAAACGAAATCAGATGTATTATTACTATTTGATAATATAACGAGATAGATAAAACAGGACACTATAGACCAGATATAATAGATTTAATGACTAAATAAACTAGATACAATATGATAACGAATAATAGAAAGTGAGAAGATCAAAAACAGACAATCAGAAAAACAAGTGATCAAAATCAAAAATCAAAAATCTAAAAAAGAAACAAAACTCAGATATGAAAATAACGGAATGAAAATAAGAACGGTAGAAATCAGAGAAAACCGTAAAATACAAATAATACAAATACAAATAATAAAATGAAATACAAATACCGTAAAATTAAGAAAACCGACGAACACCGAATTAAAATAAGAGAAACACCGAAATCAGAAACAAAATGGAAAAACGAAATCACAAACAAATAGTGAAAATCGAAAACAGAAAAAATAAATCAGAAAACAGATTTAAAAGACGAAAATCAGAGAATAAAAAACAAAGAAAGAAAATAGGAAAATAAATCAGAAAACTAAGATTGAATCGAACTTAGAGAAACAGTGATGAGAAATCCGAAAATAAAACGTATCTCAATTTGAGACAACCTGAAATCGAAATCCACTCAAGAATAAAAGCGAAAAATGAAAACTCAATAACAAAACAATTTCACACACCACACGAATTCGAAAATCAAAACAGAAAAATCGAAAAAAAGGAATTTAGACAGAGGAGTTGTTGAAGAGCAAGCTTTCGCTGGAGGAGACGTTGTCGCCTTCTTTTGATTTCTCTGAGGATGACGATTCAAAAATCATCTTCGTTTTCTTCTTCGCTGGAGCACAAAGTCGCTAGAGCACACGATTGCTGGAGCACAAAACCCTAGCTTTTGAATTTTGTTTCACGCGAGAGAGAGCGAGAGAGTTTTTTTGTTTTTGGCTTTTTATCGGGTTTTTTGGACATATACGCAATTTTAAAGAATACCTGAAAATACAATAACCTTAAAAGGTTAGTACAACGGTAATAAACATTCAGACATGACACTATATATATAAGAAGACATATGATTAAAGATAGAAGAAAAGAAAATAATAGTATGACTAAGCAAATAAATTAGAATAATATGAATTTATATGGATAATTCATGGTTCTACGAAGATTTAAATCCTGTCTTCAAAAGATCTTAATTAAATATTTTAATTATAGATTATAGAATAGGTAATCTAGTTCTTATTCATAGCGATGTCTGCGTTTCGAGATTGACGAGGGCCAATCTATCAATCCATCAGTACCTGCACTGACACAAACATACCTTTCTCAAATCATTTTGACAAACAACTATTAATCAAAGTTTAAACACGACTCAAGATAATATTTCATAAACATTAAAAGAAAACCTAAGTAAATGATCAAACTTAGGTTAAACTAACATCATTTCCCGACGAGCATCTCCTTGCCATCACGAGCAATGCTCCCTGGTTTGCCCACATCGTCAACTTTATCGTGACTGGATCGATCTCGCAGCATTGGAATCGTCATCAACGAGATAAGTTCTTCCATGATCTCAAATACTACTTCTAGGAAGAACCACTTCCATTTCATCTCTGATATGGTCAGATCATCAGGCGATGCTTCCCAAAGGAGGAGCAAGGATACATCTTAGCGATGTGTCACTCATCGACGTGGGGAGGACATTTTGCGGGACGCAAGATAGTGGACAAAATCCTGCAGAGCGGCTTCTACTGGCCCACCATCTTCAAGGATGCCCACCATTTCTACATGGAGTGTCTACAATTTCAAGCATCATTGAAGATTTCTAAGCGAGATGAAATGCCAATGCGACCGATCCTTGAAGTGGAAATCTTCGATTTATGGGGGATAGATTTTATGGGACCTTTCCCACCTTCAGATGGGAAAGAGTATATCCTAGTAGCGGTGGAGTATGTGTCCAAATGGGCCGAAGCGATCCCCACTAGGAAAAATGACCATCGAGAGGTATGAAATGCATCTTCATCCAATACGGTTGTCCGAGGGACCATCATCAACGACGGTGGCTCAAACTTCAATAATGCACACTTCTGGGCATTTTTTAAGAAGTACGGAGTACACCATCGCGTCACCACACCATACCACCCCCATGAAAATAGGCAAGTAGAGGTAAGTAATAGAGAGGTCAAGAATATTTTAAAGAAGATAATTCGGCCATATGGGAAGGATTGGGCACACAAGCTTCCCGACGCACTATGGGCATACCGGACGGCATACAAGATACCCATCAAGATGTCTCCCTTTCGGCTTATCTTCGAAAAAGCCTGCCATCTTTCAGTTGAGCTTAAGCATCGAGCCTATTGGGCTATCAAAAAGCTCAACCTATCTCAGAACGAAGTAGAGAACATCAACTTCTCCAGCTCTAGGAGTTGCAAGAGCTAAGGCACGATGCGTACGATAACACGACAATCTACAAGGAGAAGACGAAGGCCTTTCACGACCGACACATCAGAAGACGATCCTTTCAGGTCAACAACAAGGTCTGGACCTAAAATTCTCACCTTAAGCTCTTTCTTGGGAAGCTACACTCTTGATGGGATGGTACATATGTGGTTTTAGAGTTGTTTGACGGTGGATCTGTGCTCATCTTTTGACATCAAATCCGACTGACAATTCAAGGTAAATGGCTATCATCTTAAGTATACCCAAGGACGTGATGACGGTATCACCCTCACCCCATCAGTAGTCGTAGGTTTTAGTAGAGTTTCGTCTAGCTAAAGACGTTAAACTTAGCGCTCTTGGGAGGCATCCCAAGATTATCTCACTTTTTAGTTTTCTTTTTGTACTTCATTACAGAGAGGGAGCACTGATAATATGCAATCTTAACATGATAATACATGATTATTTATGCAAAAATAAGACATAAAATATTCTATTTGTATGCATGTTATCATTCTTTGAGTGCATTTCTATCATTTCATGTAATTTTAAGTTATAATCTCAAAATGCTTCAATTTAGGGCTAATTATGATGAATTAAATAGATAAATGACTTTATAACCTATCTTTACTTGAGATTATAAGTGGTTTCTAAAGTTAAATAATGAGAAAAATCATTTTTATAAACATTCATTTAATTTTCTAAAGTTAAAATCTTAAAGAAATGAATGTATTTTTGAAATAGAAATTAAATCTCTTGTTATTTAAATATTTTGGCTTTTTATAATGATAGATAATTAAATTTCTGATCTAATAAAAGAAATCTGGATTAATTTGGAGTTGTATTTTGAAGGTCATGAAATTTTCTAATATTTAGGAATTTTTATGGATTTTTTTTTAATTCTCCTGAATTTTGAAATGCATTTCTAAGGATTTTGCCAGAATTAAAAATTAATTTTTCAAATTAAAACTGAAATTTTTCAATTTACTTATAGCGCGTAGGTGACGTGACGCGATCTAGAGCGTCCGATCGTGTCGTGATCAAATGGTTAAACGGGCGGTGATGTGGCAGCGTAAGGAGCGTCCGATCAAGCGTTAAAAATGAACCGTTGATTGTCACTTAAGTGAAGGGGTACGCGGCACATTGTGTATTGGATGACGATTGATAACATGCTAATTAGACATGATAAAATATGATTATTGATGCATATTAAGGCATAAATGATTTCATTTCTATGCATGTTATCATATTTATGAGTATTTATCTATCATTACATGAAAAAGTCATTATAATCTCAAAATACTTTAAATTAGGGTTAAATATGATGAGTTAAAGATAAATAATTTTGTAACCCATCTTTACTTGAGATTATAGGTGTTTTTAAAATTAAAATAATGAGAGAAATCATTTTATAAAACATTTATTTAATTTTCTTAAGTTAACATCTTTAAGAAATAAATGTCTTTTTGAAATACAAATTAAAACTCTCATTATTTGTTAATTTTAACTCTTTAGAATGATAGATAATTAAATTTTGGATCAAATGAAAGAAATTTGGATTACTTTGGAGTTATATTTTGAAAGTTTATGAATTTTCTAATTTTCAAGGATTTTTTTAGATTTTTTACTGAATTTATTTTTGAGTTTAAATCGTTTAAAAGAATTAAAAAAATAATAAAAAGGGGGGTTATTTTCGAGCGGGACTCACGTGGATGCGATGTGGCACGCAAGGCCACGTGGTAGAGCCACATGGACCCATGCGAGCGCCTGAGTGGCGCGGACGTGACACGTATGCACATTTACATATTTTATATTATACATATGCTTATAGTACATATAAGCATTCCGTATGCGGAATTCGCTAACCCTTTAAAACCGTCGCACCTTTTAAACCCGAGATCTCCCTTTTATTTTTATCATGTGGGACTATGTTCCACTCTAACTTTTGAATGCAGGCGACGTGGCCGAAGGAGATGCGTTGGATCAAAAGCGCGGTGAAAGATCGTGCGTGGATCGCGTGGACGCAGAGTCCACCGGATCATCGATCATGCACGTGTCTTAACTGGAGATTTATAACGGTCAGGATTTAACGCGATCAAAACACATTCGAAGCATCCGATGAAGATCCGATGGATGCGTTTTCAAGGCGTTTTATAACCCGCGACACGTGGCTTCATTCGAGCGCTCCATCGACGATCGAGCGGCAGTGATTTAATCGTAATGGTTCACGATGAACCATTTCATCAGAACCGTCGATTAAATCTAATCGAACAGTTATGCCCAAATACAATATAAATAGAGATGATCTTCCGATTTGTAAACCATTCAAGAGCAATAAATCAAATTGATCCATTTAGACACCAATACTCTTGAATTTCTTGATCCTAACCTCTTCTAGACTCAATTCTGCATCCTCGGAGTGCTTAAGATGGAGATTTGGCCAAAAGACGAAGGAGAAATCGAAGCTTGAACTCGACGATCGTGATTTCTGGATTTTTTATGAAAAGCCTTAATCCCTACGATTAATTGGGTTAATCCAATCGCAATCGAGGGTTAATGGAGTACGTTTTTACTAATCCTTCATCTATTTATGTTTGATTTTTCGTTTAGATTAGGAATTTCATCTTAATTTTGTTTTATTTTTCGTTATTTTTACAATTCTAAGTTTTTGAAATTATCTCCCACTTTTATCTTCAATTTCTCCGTAAAATCAAAGTCAAATTCGATGATTTTTGATTCCGTGGAATCGCCTTGAAGTTCTCTTTCATAATCTACCATTTTTGCCCAATTTCTAACATCAATTCATCATCCGATTTGATCAAATTCGAAGAGATCATCATAAATTTCCTTAATTCCTTATGGATTTCACCCTTATTTACCATTATACCCCTCAATTCAAGATATTTTCATCAAATTGGTCAGTTTGGAATTGTTTCGACACAAGACCATGTGAAATTGATGACCTCGCGGTCTTGTCTCATCAATGATTCATATTTCAAAGCATTTCAATCTCAGCCGTTTATCAAGGGAGTTATAACCGCTGAGATTAAGCGCATCCGATGGACCTCTGTGGGACACATGGAGATATCTTTATTCGTTTGATTGAGATAAGACGGAAAGCGTTACGCGACAAACCAATCACGACGCTTCATCAGGAGCGTCCATTCGTGATCCAAGGGCCGAGATTTAACCCTAACGGTTTGCCCTCACGCATTTAATCTGGACCATTGATGAAAGATTAAACGCCCCATCTCACGGTTACGCCCAAATCGTCTATAAATTAAGATGTTCTATGAATTTCTAATACATTCTTGAATGATTTCACTAAATTGATCAATCTAAACCCTTCCATCCTTGAATCTCTCGCTTCTAATCTCTTCTAGACTCATTTCCGCGTCCACGGAGTGATTAAAAGTGAGATTTCGTTGATTGATTAAGGAGAATTCATCTCTTGAACACCAATGATCATTTTTGAAAATGTATCATTTTATGAAATCGCTCATTTCGATCACTAACTTGGGTTAGAATACATATTTTCCCTCTAATCTCTTGTAATGTATCATCAATTTTAATTTATGATCGTAATTTAGTTTAATTTCATCTTTAATTTTGGTTTTTCATTCTTCCGATTTTCTGAAATTTCTCTCCACTTTGCTCTTTGATTTCTCCGCGAATACTAATCCAAATCAAGTAATTTTTTATTCTGTGGATTTGTCTTTGAGTTATCTTTCTAAATCCACCATTTTCCCTAATTTATATCACCAATTCATCATCCGATTTGATCAAATGCCAAAAGATATCTCGAAAAATTCCTTATTTCTTTGTGGATTCGACCCTTATTTTTCCATTATACCCCTTAATTCAAGATATTTTCATTAAAGTGGTAAATTTGGCTTTATTGTTGACACGAATCGGTGTACAATTAACGACCGCATTGATTCGTTCCATCAAGCACGCGCAAGAAATCCTTTGAACGAGCATCAATACATCAATGAGTTTTTCTAACCCTTTGTCTTCTCACCATATTTATGTATCTTTTTCATGCCATGCTTGGTATTTATCGCTATATTTTCATGAGCATGAAGATTTCATTGAGGGCAATGAAAGGTTCTAGTTGGGGGGGTGAAGACTTAGAAAAACTCAACCATTTTTTTAAAATTTTAAAATTCTATATTCTAGAAAACTCCTATTTTCCAAATTTCATCCACTCTACCCTACCTTAGAAGTCTTGATATTTAGAGATCCGACCTACTAGAGATGTAGAAGTGAGGGCCTTATAGCCCACATGATTACATTTTGAGTAATAGAGCTAAGTGATCTAGAGAAACCAATGGATGATATTTAGTGGTTGACTTCTTTGGGATTGGGTATCTAACAGGCACCAAGGAAAAATAAGTAATCAAAGGTTGAAATGCTATGGGATTGAAAAGGAGAGTTTTTGAGAGAAGTTAATGTCAAATTCCTATCCCCTACCTAACATCAGCCAAACCTGCTTAGTGTGGGAATTCCTCACTTCTGAACTTTCCCTTTAAAAGAGTGCAATGCTCCATAATTTTTTAGGCACCTCTCATTCCTTGTGAGGTATGTAGTTTTATTCTTCCAAAGCAGTCAAGTAGTTACACCATTTTATTTTAAACTTCACTCATGATAATAACACTCCCAAGTAATTGACGCATCCATCACATTTCTTCCATATTTCCCTCACGTGTACGTATCCCTTCACACTACACTTCATATTTGTTACATACTCTCTTCAAAATCTAAAAACTCTTCCATATCCTTATTTCATGTAAATTCTTTTGAAATTTAAAAAAATAAAGAAGAAGAAAAGAAAAAAAAGAGAAGGAGAAAAATCAAGAGAGAAATAAGAAGTGAATAGAGGGAAAATAAAGTTGGGAAAATATCTTCTTCCACCATCATCTCTACCACATCCACTATCATCTCTACCATCTACCCTATCATCACCATCTATATCATTTGGGAGTATACTTATCCTAAGTGGTACATTGTTTGTTTTTAAAATCCACTTTGTTTATCTGCATATTTGCTTTTAACTAGGTCATTCCCTGAGAAATAGTATCTTTTATTTCCTTTAGCTACCTCACACGTTGTATTCTAAAGATAGGAATCCCTTTGAATTGCACTCTTTATAGGAGGAAGACGAGTTGAGGGGAATTCTAATACATTAAGTAGCCTACATTTTCAAGTAAGGAGTGATGTATCTATGGAGAGGGCAAGGAAATTATATCTGCTCATGAGAGAGTGAGCATCTTTTCATCCCCATAGCATCAAATCTTAGATATGCTCACTTTGATCACAATTGAGAAGTAGACTCGAGCATTAGCCGATGAGCACTACCCTAATATGCACTAAATAAGTCAACCTAGAGATGTAATCTAGATCATTAGGGCATACTGATAACATGCATTTATAACATGAATTCTTATCTTTATTAACTCATATTCATGCTTATTTTATGTGAATATGATGCATGTTATCATAATTTTTAGGAATTTTCTCCATTGGCATGTCATTTTACTAAAGTTGATATTTATGCATAAATTAGGGATAATTTCATGCTTAATAGATGATCAATCTTTTGTTTAAATGAATAGAAGTTAATCTCTGTTATGGAATGATTTTTGACTTTAGTAAACATTTGAAAAGATAATTTCAAGATGAATTTATGATTTAAAGTGTTTAATGAAAAATGATTTAGGTAAATTTTAATTCATCTTGATGTCTTCATTCTAAATATATTTTTAATTGACATGATATTAAAAAGAAGAGAATTTGTGATCCAATGTAGAAAATTTGGATTAAAAAGGAGTTGTATTTTGAGAAATATGAATTTCTAAAGTTTTAGCCCTTTTTCCGATTTTTATTTGAATTTTAAAGTGATTTTTTGATTAATTTTCTTGTTAAAATCGCGAAAAAGGGGTATTTTGAGTCCACAGGCCCGGCTGATGACGTGGCGAGCGTACGCAGGTGGCGGCTGACGTGGCGCGCGGGACCACCGCGCCGTCACGACGTGGCACTGAGGCCACATGGCAGGGCGCGTGTGGCCCACGCCGGGGAGCGCACGGGGCGCGCCAAGTGGCGGGGAGGCCACGCAGCCACGTGGGCGCCGTGTAGAGGCGCCACGTGTGCTGGACATAGAGGAGATATGAGGACAGTTAATAGGGGAAGCCACTCCCTATTTAGCAGCGTCCTCTCCCTCCTTTGTCAGTGTGGGACTATGTTCCCACACGATTTTGTTTATTGCGGGTGACGTGGCGACGCGACGAGCGTCGGATGCGGGCGGAACGGCCGAGATCGCGTGGACCGAGTCACGCGATCAGCAATCAGACACGTGCTGAGTCGAGGAATAAGTGAACTTGATGAGCGGCTCACCTTTAGACACGTGGCATCACAAGAAGCTCCTGATCGTCATCGAACGGTGAACGCTCCATCGGGCGATAGATCTTCATCGGACGGCTGCTGCAAGTTGATCAAAAGCGACAAAGATCGGACGGCTTACCTGATCGACATCGGACGGCTCACGTAATCTTCATCGGACGGTTGATCTACATCGCAATAGCGGCGCACGGGATCGGTTAATCGTGATCGTCCAGCCAGCGGTTAACCACGATCGGACGGCGCAGACAAAACGGGGAAGAACCCCAGGATCGCGGTCCGATCGAGCCGCGATCGCATGTTTTCCGCGGCGGAATCGCTCTTACCTGACTCGATGCTGATCGGCGGAAACCTAGGACCACGATCGAACCCCGATCGTGGCTCGATCGTGGCCCGATCGTGGTCCGATCGTGGTGCTAAAATCGTGGACATAGGAGCTAAATCCACCGCTGAATTTGGTCAAAATTGTTGCGGAATTGAAGCGGCATCCTCGCCCCAAGGAACCGCCTCCACGACGCCTTCAAACGATGCCCACGACCGCTTCCAATGGCCACGATTTCGGGCCTAATTCCCTCTTTAAAAGCATGTATTTTCCTCTCTTTGTTCTTCAACTTTTGATTGACTCGTGAAGAAATTAAGCGAGTTTCGAGGAAGGTCTTAAGTTCTCATGATCCTCTGCTTCCAAGAGTGTAGAGACGCAGCCATTGAAGCATGATAATCACGATTTCATCTCTTGATTTCATCGAATTTTTCCCTTGAATTCCGAACGTCCACGAGGAAGAATCTGAGCAAATTCGCTTCAATCCACGAGAATTGAGGCCCCATTCTTGTGGCAATCGGGTTAGTAGTGAGGTTTGATCGATTATCAAGAGGTAATTTGTATTATTATTAGGTTTAGATCATTAATTTTACAAATTAGTTCATAGTGTTCTTCATTTTCCCCAATTTTAGGTCCAAAAAGTTGCTGATTTTGAAAATAGGATATCTCTTTGATTATAATTCCAAATCACTTGATTTTGATTTCATTGGATTCCTCTTTTCATCAGCTTTCCGTGGATAGCAAATTCATCAAATTCCGAGTTCATTTGACCCTTCAATTTAACGTTTGACCACAGACTGTTCATCTTTCATCAGAAGTCAAACGTTGACTTTCGGGGTCAATTACTTTTTATTGATAAATCAGAATTTGATAATTTCGGTCTTGTTGGATTTCTCTGGTTCTTAGATTTCCATTGACATATAAATTGCAAGATTTAGATTTCATTTGGTCATTCAATTTGAAGATTTCCTCTGAGGTGTTAATTTCGGGGATTTTCTGATAGTTGATTTTCAATAATTCATAATAAATCCATTTCTTATCCAAAAATTACGAATTATATATCAATAAATTCCATTTTCTCTCTAGTATCCAAATATATAATTTTCATAATCTTCGGACTCTGTTTGATTCTCTGATTTTGCAGAACACCTACTGTTGGTCAAAGTCAATTCTTTGACTTTGACTTTTGACTTTTCTCTGTCAAATCCGAGATTTCAATTCTTAAAACTTCTTATTTACCTTATTTATATCATTTCCATATCTTAAATCTTATTTTCTCTCATTTAAAACTCCTTTTAAACCTAAGTTTGACAAAGTCAACTCTGCGATTAAAGTCAACCCTGCTCTCTGTGGATCGACCCGATACTTACCCAATACTTGATTATTATATCTTGTATTAGTGAGTTCAGTTTTATAAATTTTGTTTGACCATCGTCTTTGTGTTTTAACGACGCACGAAAACGACACGTCACATACAATATGAGGAAAACGTAATCATACATTCATACGCTTTACTTCTTTAGTAGTAAGGATCAAAGGATGACCGGACCTTCTAGGGAGACTATATAGTAAATTGCTAAGAGACTAGCAATCATTTAAGTTGGGGAGGGGGTGTGATAACATGCTAATTAGATATGATAATACATGATTATTTATGCATATTAAGGCATAAAACATTCTATTCCAATGCATGTTATCATATTTTTTAGTGTTTATCTATCATTCTATGAAAAAATCTTTATAATATTGATAACATACATTTTATACATGAATTTACATGATTATTAAAGCAAATAAAGGCATTAAGTGTTCCATTTATATGCATGTTATCATATTCTAAATACATTTCTATCATTGTATGTAATTTCATGTTTATGATCTAAAAATACATCATTTTAAGGATAATTATATATAATTGAGCAATATGATTCTAATCCTAATTGTATTTGAGATCATAATTATGTTTACATGATTAAAGTATAAGAGAAAAGATCTTTATTTATATTCATGTATTTTTCTAAAGTTATTTTAGAAGATACATGAATGTATTTATTTAATTAAAATTGATTCTCTTGTTATTTTAATATTCTGACTTTTTATAATGATAAATTATTCAATTTTTGATCCAACAAAATTAAATTTGAATTCATTTGTAGTTGTATTTTGAAAGTTATGATATTTCTAATTTTTAGGAATTTTATGGAATTTTTCTGAATTTATTTAATTATATTTTTGATTTAAAAATGATGAAGAGAATAAAAAAAAGGGTTTTTATTACCGCATGCTGATGTGGCGGAGCAAAGCCATGTGGCGACGCGTGTATGCCAAACCATATAACACGTGGACAAACGTGTGTGCGTGATGTGTGTGGGTGACACGCATGTGTGTGCGTGACACGTATGCACGGATTTATAAATGGGTTAGGAGCATCCGTAATTGGATTTAAGCTGACCGCTTAAATCTGCATATTTTATAAACCCGATAAAATCCTTTTATTTATGCAGTGTGGGACTATGTTCTTTATGTTTTATTTCTGGTGATATGGCAAAGCGAGAGACATCCAATCGCGTGATTTAATTATGTGCGTCGGATGTCACTTACTCAAGGGGTACGTGGCAGCATCTTATAAAGCATCGATTCAATTAAATCACGTTTAATCTCAGTGGTCCATCAAGGGAGTTATAACGGTCACGATTAATCACGATGAATAGACCCCTCAAGTTATCGCGATCGTTTGATGAAGATTCGACGGATGAATCGAAGCAACGCCTTCTCTCTCACGCACAACGTAGACGCATCCGGACACTCCATCGAAGATCAGATGAACGCGACTAAATCGCACCAATTCGACCAAACAACACGTCATCTCAACCGTTGATTGCGATGAACCGACGCATCAAGCGGTTACACCCAATTTCGTCTATAAATTAGAATGTTCTTCGTGACGAAAGAAGCATTCTTGGATTTTTGAGAAAATCAAAATGTCTAAACACCACAATCTGAGAGTATTTTAATTTTTTAAGCTTCTCAACTTGTTTCCGCATCAAAGGAGTGTTTGAAATCAGAATTTGATCAAGGGAGTAAGGAGAAATCACATCTTGAATGTCATCTTCGTCTTCGAAATCGCGCAATGAATAGCCATAAATCCGGTGATTAATTCGATCCTTTCGAGCACGACTTTGGGTTAGATTGCATGTTTTCATCTTATTCTTTCATCATTTAGCATTAGATTTACATTTTAAATCATAGATTAAGTTAATTTCAGTTTAATTTTGGGTTTTAATCAATTTCGCGATCGAATTTTTCTCTCAATTTCAAACTTTGATTACTCTGCGAATTCTAATCCAAATCACTTGAGTTTTTTTATTCAGTGGATTCGTAATTGAGTTATCTTCCTTAATATACTAAATTGCCAAATTTCTAAACTCAATTCATCATCTGATTTGATCGAATTTTAAAGATATCTATAAAAATTTCCCTAATTCTCCGTGGATTCGACCCTTATTTACCATTCTATCCTTCAGTTCGTGAATGACTCCTTAAATTGGTAAGTTTGGACTTTGTTTTGACATGACATCATGTCTATTCAACGATCGCACAAGAACGTTTCTTCAAATATTGAAATACATTAATTTAGGGTTAATTATGATGAATACAAGATAAATAATTTCATAACACATCTTGACTTGAGATTATAACTAGTTTTTAAGGTTAAATAATGAGGGAAATCATTTTATACATACTCAAATAATTTTCTAAGTTTTAAAATCTTAAAGAAATGAGTGTATTTCTGAGATAGAAATTAAATCTCTTGTTATTTATGAAATTTGACTTTTTAGAATGATAGATAATTTCATTTCTGATCCAATGAAATAAATTTGGATTAATTTAGAGTTGTATTTTGAAACTTATGAATTTTCAAATTTTTAGGAAATTTTCAAATTTTTTGTGAATTTTTATGAATTTTTAATAAATTTTTCGGGATTTTTCTGAACTTTTCTGAATTTTAAAATCAATTTTTCTAATTTAAAATTTATTTTATAAGTGCGCAAGTGACGTGGCACAATCTGGAGCGTCCAATCACACGCCTTATCAGGATAACTCGATCGTCACTTAAGACATGGGGTATGTGGCGCATTTCTTTTTGTCGGCGAATCATTTTTAAAATGATTTAATCTCAACCGTTGATCTGAGGAGTTATAACAGCTGAGATTAAAATCGATGGAAATGTATCTAGCGTCCGATCAAGGTCGAACGGTGGGCGTTTGATGCGTTAGTTATAACGTGTGCGACGTGAAAAAATCTCGGCGGTCCATTGGAGATCCAACGGCCATGACTTAATCGTAACGATTCTCAATCGTGCATTTCATCAGAACCATCGATCGAAGATTAATTGATGATCGAACGGTTACGCCCAATTCACCCTTTGAAATAGAGGTGTTTTCGACATTGTCAAAACATTCCCGGGCAATTGGATTAATCAAACTATTTAGACACCAAATCCCTTGAAAAGGTATTCCCACCAACTTATTCTCCTTTATTGCTTCTCGTTATTTCTTTCTATTTCTTTCATATTCTCACTTTATTTTTTTAACAAGAAGATATTTTCTTTGTAAATTCATCAAGGCTTTAAGAGATTGAAACTTAATGAAGAGAGTTATTAAAGAGAATTTGCATGGGATGAGGATATGAAGGAGGTTTTTTGCTTTAGAAGAGGGTATTCAAAATGTGAAATGAATGTGAAGGAGTATGTACATGTGAATGGATGTGCGAAAGGGAGATGGTGAAATGGGTGGAGTCATTCAGGAGTGTGATTATCATGAGCGAAGCTGAAAGTGGGTATACAATAATTTGACTAAAAAGATAAAAATATAATGAAATGCATAAAGGGATAAAAATAGGGAAATCACTTATTATAGTTCATTGTACTCCTTTAAGGGAAAATTTGAAAGCAAGAAATTTATACACCAAGAAGGTTTTGCATATTTAAGGGTAGGGGATGAGAATTTGCTTAAACTTTGCTTAAAATCTCTTCATTTCAATCTTATAGCATTTCAACCCTCTGATTACTCTTTTCTCCTTGGTTCTTGTTAGATACCTAACCCTAAAAAAGTCAACCATTAAAAATAATCTTATGGTTTATCTAGATCTCTTGATTTTATTACTCTAACATGTAATCAATACAGTATAAGACCCACACTTCTACATCTCTAGTCTACAAGATCTCAAATGAGAAGACTGTCTAAGGTGAGGTAGATTGTATAAGATGGGGAAGACTGTACAAGGTGTAGTAGAGTGTTACAATTTTCAAATTTCCAAAAATTTTTGGGTTTTTTTCATAGCCCTTACCCCCGACTTAAAATTCTTCATTATCTCAATGAAACCATCATGCTCATGTAATTATAGTAAGAATTACAACGTATGGCATGTAAAAATAACAAATATATTAAGGAGAATAGGTTTAGAAAAACTCATTTAGGCTGTTTTATGCCATGTTCAAGGGTTTTCTCTTGTTCGCTCCTCCTCTCAATAATATAATTTTTCTTTGATGGTTTCTTTTATTCTAGAAAACTAAGAACAAAATCTAAAAAAGCAACGAAAGGGTAAGTAAAGATAACCTTGGGTTGCCTCTCAAAAAGTGCTAAGTTTTACATCTTTAACCAAATGAAATCAAAATAAAGCTCACAAGGATCGATGTGGTGAGGGTGATGGATATTATGTGGCCTCAAAGGAAATTAACCTTACATGTATCTTGTTTATGTTCATTAAAATGATATTTATTTATTTTCATTCTTGTGTGATGTTTGCAATGAAGTCCATGAGCATATGGAATGACTAAGTGAATTATGATGATATCATAATACAATGATCATTAGTCTTTAAACATATATTCTAACTATTTTTATTCATGGGATATTCAAGAAGGACATCGAATTATCCAAAAAGAATATCACTATCTGATTTGACTCATATGATGAGTATGGATGATCATGTAGCCATTGGTGTAGAGACACTAAGGATAGATAGTGGGTGCTCTTTGGAGAAAGAGTTCACTTAATTGATCCATATGAATCCCTTAATGGTAATTATACGAAACTGTCAATTAGGTTGATTCATGTCACAATTATGTATGTGGTCCTTTGACTTGAGACACTAAAGACATCTTGTGGATGGATGATTGTGTTTTGATTATGACTTAAGAAATCCCTAGCCATGGGATATCTAAAACATCATATATTGGATGTGACATGAAGTCCACAAAGATGATTATACGATCAAGATGGGATTTGAGGAGATTGAATCAAGGAATGAGATGCAATGAAGTCTTTGGCCTAGGTAGTGGAAATATCAAAGAAAGAGATCCCGATGATTTCCTACATACATCAGTACTAACTTTAGTGAATAATTAGGGTTTGACAGTTGACCATACCCTAACTCATTCATCAATCTCATGCGGATGAAGGATTATACATACATGGTAATCAATGACGGAAAGGTTCCATAAGTGAGTTTTTACATACTCCATATCTCGTAGAGTATGTGGTGTAGCTTTGCACCCAACGGGCTGGCAACTCAACCAATCCATTGAGTTGAATTGTTCCTTGATTAATTAATATATACATTGATGTGGATACTTAATTTAGGTTGACCAATAAGGTGTTATTTGATCTATAAAGCTATTAACTAGTGAGATATATGGACCTAGAGGGTCACACACATAAGGTCTATGAATGTTGATGGAGATAGACATAATTATGAGGGGTTTTTCTAAAAAATCCACATACCAAATGTCTATAAATAGGGAGAGATCGACCACAACTCAAAGTGCCCTTGCAAGCCTTACAGAAATTCTCTTATTTCTTGTCTTTATTTCTTGGTAAAGATCTTTGAAGAGGAGATCCAACTATCTAGAGACCGTGTGGATACTGCTCGAGGCTAGACACTTGAATAGCTTGAAGAACTCCTTCAAGGGAACCTTGTCAGTATATTTTCTCATACATACTAGATGATAGGATTATCTATTCTTGGTACCTCAATGTTTTGCATATCCGATGCAATGAATCTAGTTGCATTTGATGTTTTGATCAAAATTTTAGAAAGTTTATCGACCTCAAAACTCAATAGAAGGTGATGTCGATGTCATATCTTCAAGTGTCTCGAGAAAAGGTAGATTCGTGTTATCTACTGTGGGTAGTTTTATTTTCAAGTAAGGTAAGGTTTTAGGCAATGGCAATTAACCATAAATTTTTCCAGATTTAATGTCAAAAAAATCAGTACCAATCTATTTTCAAAAAATTCTAGAACCACAGACGTACCATCCCATCATGAGTGAAACATTATAGGAAAGAGCTTAAATAGCCAAACCTTATCATGGCTAGACCTTATCATTGACCTGAAAATTTTTCCTTTGAATGTGATTGTCATGAAAGGCCTTGCTTTTGCCATTATAGGTTTTCATATTCTCATATATGTCTTGACTTAGCTCTTGTAATTCTTGAAGCTGGAGAAGTCTATTTTTCTCCACTGCATCCAAAGATAAGTTGTGCTTTTTGATGGCCCAATATGTTATGTACTCACTTTATACTGAGGGGTGGCATGCCTTTCCATAGATGTGTTGAAAACGAGACATTGCTATGAGTGTCCTTGATGAACTCAATTTGGGGGTAATTTTAATCATTGTTTTAAATCATTTCATGCAACAATATTTATAACTCCTCACTTTGTATAATGGTAAAGTAAGGGTCTAATCCTTAGAGAGCTTAGGTAATGAGATTAGTCCTTTTAGGGTTTAGAGATACTATTATAGGGAAAAAGTAATGGTAGAAAGAATTTTGGAGAAATATGGAGGGATGAAGAAATAGAATATTGTATGAATGAAATTCTAAATAGATATATTTATATTCTGTGATAAATAATTATGAAAAGATTTATAATGGAATGATGGAATTGAGAAATAAGACTGATAGAATGGAAGATGATGGAAGAATAGTGAAATATTGGGAAATCGGGTAATCAAGAAATTAGGTAATGATAAGAAATTGTTTAAATAAAAGAGAACAAATCTGAAATATTAAAAGTGAAATGGGTTCTACACTATTCATGGAGGGTATTACAATAGAAAATCAGATCCAAATCTCCACACAAACCTTCTTTTTGATGTCAGTCCTAGGCCGGGTGATGCTTGACTCGTTACGATCTCAATCCTCTACTTGATCTTGCCTCCATAACAAACTTGACCGCCAAAAAATGCCAAGATTGGCCCCCAAGCCTCTCCTTTTCCTTCTAGTAGCCTAATGCTAAGAGAGAGCCAAAAAACAACAAAAAAGTAAGAAGAAGATTCTTTTATAATTTTAGGTTAAGAGGTTCCTTTGAATCAATGGTTGAGATTTAGTCTTTTTGGGTACAACCAAATGATGGTTGAGATTAAATCCAAAAGCCATGATCATAATTACCTCCTAAAGAGGTGGGAGAGTCCCTTTTAAAGAGTTGGGCCCCACAACCACTTCCTAAGGAAGTGGGTTGACCACTCTTTAAGAGGTGGTAAACTAACCACTTCCCTTAGGAGGTGGGCTTACCTCTTTCTCTTCCTATAAATATGGATCCTTCCTAAAAATACGAAAGATCTCAAGTGATTAATAATAAATAAAAGAGAATAAGTTTGATTCTTTGACTTTTCAAGAATGACTTTGATCACCTTTGACTTATCAAGAATCACTTTGACTAGCATTGACTTCTAAAAGAAATGGAGTGGCTAGTCTCCTATAAAGGTGGAATGGGTTGACTCCCCCTAAGAAGGTGGTTGACTAACCTCCTCAAAAGGTGGAAAGTTTTTACTGACCTCTTAAAAAGGTGGAAAGGTTTGACTGACCTCCTAGAAAGGTAGAATGACTTGAACAAGCTCTAAAAAGGTGGAATGGCTTGACCAGCCTCCAAACAAGGTGAAAAGTCTTGACCATCCTCCTAGAAAGGTGGAAAGGTTTGACTAACCTCCTAAAAAAGTAAAAAAGGTTGACCAACCTCCTAAGAAGATGGAGTACTCATTTTATTCTTCTCCTTCTGGATAGTTTGCATCTATGCTCCAGTTGAACTTCACCTAACTCATACAAAATATGAGAATTCAACCATTTGACTTCCAAAAAATCAAATGGGGTTAGTCTCATAATATATTGAAAATGTAAGAAATGATACATAACATGACTTAGTCATATTTTGTCACATTCAACCATATAGAAATGGATATTCTCATTTTTATAGTCTTTATCAACACTTAAACAAGATAAGTGATCCATGACTATGACTTATATTTTAGGGTTATCAGTCCTATAAGCAGTTTGATAAGTTTATGTGTCCAATCCTTCTCATTTGGCTGAATTATCTACTTCAAAATGTTTTTGACTGCTCAACTGCTCACTTCAACTTGTCCATTAGCTTGGGGGTGATATGATGTAGTAACTTGATGATGCACTCCATATTTCTTTAATAATACACAAAATTTTATATTATTGAAGTGTGATCCTCTATTACTGATTATGACCCTAGGACATCCATGTAAGGAGAATATGTTTCTCATAAAAAATCTAAGTGCCTCTCGATGGTTATCTGAATGGGGATAGCCTCAACCCACTTAGACACATAATCAATCACCACAAGTACATATTCCTTTCCGTTAGAAGGCAAAAAACATCCAATGTAATCAATCCCCTATAAGTCAAATATCTCCACTTTAAGGATCAGCTTAAGTGGCATCTCCTCTCATTTTAGAGATGCTTAATGTTCATTGTTCTTTTAAGAATGTCGTATGAAAATAGTACACATCCTTCAAGATGGTGGGCCAATAGAAACCACTTGTAGAATTGTTTTTACAGTTTTCCTCCCGACAAAGTATCCTCCACACACATATGAGTGACATATCGATAGAATATCTCCCCTAAAAGGGTATACTATATTGTACAGGTTTTTTCTAATTGTGAACAAAATCCACTTATTAAACTAATCTCCTCATCTGATATACATCGTCAGATGATCTTGTTGTACCCTTGATGGAATAATAATGGTTCTTCCCAAAATAAATATTTAAATTCATATAAGAATTTATTATTTGATGCCTACTCTAATGATTCGGGATTGATCCAATCACTAAGAAATTGATGATATATGCAAACTAAGGAGCGCTACTAGATATAGCAAGGAGGTGCTCATCGAGAAATGTCACTAATGTTTCATACGTCAGGAATATGGAGACGAGAAAGATGATCTTTTAGCGAGTTCTTGTTACCCTTCTTGTCTTTAATCTCTCAGTCAAATTATTGAAGGAGCAACTGTCATCGTATGAATGATGGCTTTGCCTCTTTTTTTGGAGAATTAGTACTTTAACGCTACATGATTAGTGTAAATAGTGATCATACTCCCAAGATATAAGGCCAAAAACTTCTCTAAAGCATAGACTACTGCCAAAAACCCCTTTTTTTGTAGTCGTGCAATGTATCCGAGCATCTATGAACATCTTTCTAGTATAAAATATTGTGGTTTCTTGTCTATTCTTTGCCCCAAAATTACTTTTCAAACATAATCTGAAGTATCGCACATGTTCTCACTATGATAAGTCCCAATTAGAGTCTGAAATATTTGCTTTGTTGAATAGGGGCCTCAATTAAGTCCCTTGTGTTGGTAGCTGAGGCTCGACAAGCTTTCTAATTTTTTTATCAAAACATCGAATAAAATAGAAGATGTTGAATTAAACATTCAACAAAGTTGAAGTACCAAACATAGATGATCTTATCATCTGTTCTAGATGATCCAATCAACTAGTATAGAATAAAATGCATACTTATAAGGATCATCTGAAGGAGTTCTTCAAGCCCTTCAAGCGTCCGGCCTCTAGTGGTATCCACATGGTTACTAGACAATCAGATCTCCTCTAGAACACTTGTCACCATGTGAGGAATAGAATAGAGGGAAGATGATAACATGCTATTTATGAATGTAATTATATAATTATTAATGCAATTTAAGGCATTAATTACTCCAATTATATGTCATGTTATCATATTTTAATAGTAATTCTATCATTTATACATTATTTCATGATTACATCTTAAAATACATCAATTTATGGGTTATTATGCATAATTAAACATTATAATATTCAATCCTAATTATAATTGAAATCATAATCATGTTTTAAAGATGAAAATATGAGAGAAAGGATATTTATTAACATTTATGTATTTATATAAATTTATTTTATATAATACATAAATGTATAAAATTAACTAAAATTAATTCTCTTATTATTTTAAATAATTTAACTTTTTATAATGATAGATTATTCAATTTTGAATCCAACAAAACAAATTTGACTTAATTTGGAGTTCTATTTTGAAAGTTATGAATTTTACAATTTTTAGGAATTTTCTAGAATTTTTCTGGAATTTTTCTGAATTTATTACATTTATTTTTTATTTTTAAATGTTTAAAATTATTTAAATAAATGCGAAAAAGGGTTTATATCACGCGTGTACACGTGGATGCGACTTGGCACTTGAGGCCACATGGTAGAGCCACGTGGACAGCGCGCGGGCGCCTGCGTGGCGCGGAAGTGACACGTGGACGCATTATTTATATATAACTTATATAGTTTATAATAATATGTATAGGTCTTCCGATTATCGGAAGACAGTTAAAACCGTCTATTTCAGTCCACTTTATATACCCGTCACTTTCTCTTCTTTTTCTCCGTGTGGGACTAAAATCCCATCGCTTTCTTTGATTGTAGGACACGCGGCACTATGTGGAGCGTCGGATGACATCCACGATGAACGCGTGGTGTCGATGCGGTGGACACGCGGTCCATCCGATCAACAATCAACGCATGTGGCGTAATTGTTCACTTAAGTGAACTGATGAGGACCGTCGATTACAATTATTATAACGGTCCAGATTCGTCGCGACGGTGGATCTTCAAATTAATCAACACCGCACGATCAAGATCCGACGATCATCACAAGACGACGATTCATTCACAAAGCACGCACGATCGTGACCGTTGATCGCGATGCTCTCTTCATCGGACGGGTGATATCAATTTCGGTTTTTATAAAAACCGTTCTTCGTGATGAAGAACACGTTCGTGGATTTTCATCAAATTCTCCGTCTTTAGGCCATCATTCCACGCGCCGTTTCTTTCCCTGTAATCGCAACTCATTTCCGCTTCTATTGAATATTTAATTTCAAAGTTTGATCGAGGGAGAAGGAAGAAATCACATCTTGAACTTTCAATTTTTTTGTCTTCGTCAATTTGGAATGAAAAGCCTTGCATCCGGCGATTAATTGGATCGTTTCGAAGG
Organism: Lemna minuta; assembly: GCA_024174645.1. Classification (NCBI taxonomy): domain Eukaryota; kingdom Viridiplantae; phylum Streptophyta; class Magnoliopsida; order Alismatales; family Araceae; genus Lemna; species Lemna minuta. The sequence continues at coordinate 7,809,983 of CM044108.1, forward strand.
CTAATTTGGGTTAGGTTGCGTGATTTCATCTTAATCTTTCATCATTTAGTGTTAATTTTACTTTTAGCATCGTATATTAGTTTAATTTTAGTTTAAATTTCAGGTTTTAATCGTTTTTTGAAACAAAAATTTCTCTTAACTTAAAATTTTGATTACTCTTCGAATTCTTATCCAAATCATCTGATTTTTGATTCCGTGGATTTGAAATTGAGTTATCTTTCTTAATATACTAAAACTGCCAAATTTCTAATCTCAATTTGTCATCCGATTTGACCGAATTTCAAAGATATCTCTCAAATTTCCCTAATTCTCTATGGATTCGACCCTTAATTACCATTATACTAATTAATTACTTTGATTAATCATAAAATTGGTAAGATTAGGACTTTGTTTTGACACTAAGTCGTGTGCATTCAACGACCATACGATTTAGTCTCTTCAGAAGAGTTTTCCTCTATGCTCACATGGACACCCTTGTTATGATCGTTCTCCCCCTATTTATAGACTTTGGGAATGTAAACTTTTCACAAAAACCCTTATATTTATGTCTATATCTACCAACACTCATTGACCTTATGTGTGTGACCCTTTAGGTCCATATATCTCGTCAATTAATGACTTCATGATGTAGGATATTTCGAATATACGATGCTATGTATGATGGTGATGTTATAATAAAGAAATAATCCTACAAGTGAATGGAGGATCTATGAAGTGATATCAGTGAGAATAATATAGAATAGATAGTTAAAATAGATAAGATTATGTTAAGATTTTAAGGAGTAATATAGAGAGAATAGTAGGAGGAATTAAATGGATAATGTGTATAATTAGAAGGAAATGCCAGTGAATAATGGGGAGAGGAATAATTGGAGAGAGTATTATCAGAATAGTGAGAGGAATTATATATATTAAATAATATAATTAGTGATGATAGAGGAGATAATAGTTTATATTTTAATATAGGGGATAGAGAGAAGATACGAGAAGCGACTGAGACGGGAAAAGAGAAGGATGGGGTTGACCGTGAAGAAAAGGAAGTGAATAGGATTAAGAAAGGGGGTTTTGAATACTGGGGATGATCGGATAAGGGATAAGAGCAGAAAATAGATAGACGAGATTAAAGGGATGTGAATAATGATGGACTTATGATAAGTAGATGAACTATTTCACGTATAGGATCGGGAGCGATTACCTGGAAAATGGGCGGAAGTGAGGCCGTCGGATTCTCATGACATATCCAGATTATCATCGCTTGCATTTGACTCGTGAGGATGGAAAGACGACAGAGAGGAGGGAGAACAGAAAGGGAGATAGAATCGAAGATGAAGAGGTTGCGGGAGAATGGTGGAGACACAGGAGAACACGAAACACAAAGGTGATAATCACCGAAGAACCAAAGTAACCAATTTTATCAAAAAAAACATGTCGTTTTCTCCGTACGTTCCCTATTTTATAGAGTAGGGAAAGAGAAGATAGAATGAGCAGACGCGTTGTAGAAGATAGGTAGTAACAACGGTTCGGTTTCCTCTTCGTGGCTACGGTCAAGCTTCGGCGTGACAAATTCTCCGCGTAAAATGAAGACACGTGCATTTGTGACAGTTGTTGACTGAAAGGTGGTGTTTCAATGGAACTCTTCTAGGCGTTAACTTGTTCTCCTCCAGGCGTCGATGACTTGAAATCGGTAGAAGTATGAGACGTTCCGTCGTCGGGCACGTGGTAGTTATGATGGTGTGGAGATATTCTGTGGCAGCGGAATAATATTTCTTCGCAGGTTTTTCTACTTTCTGCACGATTTCGATCGTTGATAGATGTATGAGGATTGTAGATTTTCGGACTTCGTGCGTCTTTGTTGCTGTCATGAGGATTGCAGCTTGGAACGAGGAAGCCGTGCAGGTGTCGTCAGGGAAGTTTCAACTTCCTCCGTTTCGTGATTGATAGTTTGGTGAGAATCCGATGTGGATTTGAATCGGTTTCAGGTGACGAAGGCTGACGATACGTGATGCTTACTTCCTCTATGGACGTAATCATTGACGTGTCTGCAGAGTAATTTTTGACGACCAGAGAGCTGCGAACAGGTATAGAAAGAGTGAACTTGCGGATCCATTCTCTGAGACATCCCGATGTCTCTCCTCGTCTGATTCCTGTCTTTTCCAGTTTCAGCCAGGCAGACGATAGTGGATGTCGATCTTGATGTTAGTGTCGCCTTCTGACGCAGAAGCTTCGTTTGGTGAGGTACAGAAAAGGTGGTGATCAAGTGGAGATATTGCATAAATCCTTGTGGGTTGTGTTGGCTTTGAATCGGTCGATGAAGTCCAATGATTCTTGAGAGTAAATTGAATTATTCCTATAACCTTCTTAGCTTCACAACAGCAGGTCTGTATAGTGTTGACCCCTTGATGCGTTGCAGTACTTGTGACTATGGAAATGTAGTCTTTCTTTAGTTCGGTGGGCAAAGGTCCAGGTCTTCTTAGTCTTTAGGAGTCATAGATATATTATTCCACATGATTTATTTGCCATGTATGTACTTCGTGCTTTATGATGACCGAGGGCTGAGATGTAGGGTCTTCTTAACCTTGGGATAGTCTTGGAGTAGTCCCATAGCTAAAATATTATTTAGATCTCCTATAATTCTATCTAAAGGTGGTTTTCAAAGAGAAGGAAAATACAAATAGATTCCTACATGTTTTCTTTTTTGAGATCAATACTTATCATTATACAAGGTAACTATGAAATGGTAGTTATGGTTTGGACAATTAGGAACCTATATCAAAGGTAAAAAGGGTGGTTGACTTGGTCCACTCAAGGAATTCTAGGTTTCTAAAGATAAGGATTAAATGCTTTGACCAAGTCAATCTTGAAATCAGTATAAAATAGGATGAGGAGGGAAGATAATTCCCTTAAGATCTACACTCTCTTTATTTATTTAGAGAGGTCTTCTTCATCCATTTAACGAATGGATACTTTCTCAAATTCATGACTAAGGAGGAATATTGGTTCACTTGGAACCCTTATGTTCATGTTTGGAAATAATTCTCCATCACTTCATCAACTTTATAATATTTATTAGTATTCCTTATCAATTAATTATTTCAACATATAGAATATTTGACTAAAGATTCATTTAACTCAATCGATAAGTTGATAGCCAACCTGGTGGGTGACAAGCTATATCACGTGCTCTGGGAGATATGGAGTATATCAGAACTCCTTCATATGTACTTATAATATTTCATCCGTGCAAGACTCATAAATGACTTAGGGTATGATTAACTATAAAACCCAAATCAATCACTTAATTTAGTACTTATACTATTAGGAAATCATCGAAAACAACTTCCCTAACATTTCCATTACCTTGGGCAAGGATTAAATACATCTCATCCCTTGAGTTGATCTCCTCTTATACTGAGGGCATATGATCTCATTTTGACCACCCTCTCACTTTCGAGGACTTTATGTCGTCTCCAATCTATGATGTTTTAGAAATCCCATGGCTAGGGATTTATTAGTCATAGTCAAAACATAATCGTCCATCCACACTTATACAATTGTGACATGAATCAACCACATTGAACTCATTCTCCAAAGAGCACCCACTATCTATCCTTTGGTGTCTCTACAACAATGGCCACATGATCAGCCATACTCATTATATGAGTCACATAAAATAGTGTCATTCTTTATTGATAATTTGATGTTATTCTTGAATATCCTATGAATATGAATATTTAGAACATATGTTTAAAGAACAATGATCATTGTATTAAGATCTCATAATAATTCATTTGGTCATTATATATGTTTATGAACTTCATTGAAAACATCACACAAGAATAATAATGAATAAAATTTCATATCAATTAATATAAACAAAAGATGAAAGAGTGATTAGCTTATTGGCCACATAATTTTTATCGCCTTGTTGATGATAAAGTCTTTGTCCTTATAGAGAAAAGTGGTCAACAACTTTGGAACTTTTTCTAAGTTATATAAGTTTTCTAACTTTGGAAAAGTGGTCTCCAATAGAAACCAACATGCCCAAGAAAGCTCCATAAGTCTCTAAGTTTGGTAGGTAGAGGGAGATTTTGAATAACCTCTATTTTGGCCTTGTCTATCTCAAGGCTTTTGTTAGAGACTAGATGTCCATGCACTAATCTATCTCATACCTGAAAATGAGATTTCTCCCAACTGAACAATTCCTAGTATAAACCTCAATGATTTTTTTGTCAAGTGAGCTAAATAGCCATCAAAATCATCTCCAAAAATAAAGAAGTCATCGATGAATACGTCTAGGCTATCAACAAGGAAGTCAAAAAATATAGCCATCATGCATCTCTAAAAAGTAGTGGGGGTGTTACATAACCTAAATGACATTCATCTAAAAGCAAATGTGCTAAAAAGACATGTAAATGTTGTCTTCTCTTAATTGTACTGGATGAATTGAAATCTAATTATAGCCTGAATATACATCCAAGAAGTAATAGTAACTATGACCTGTCAATCTATCCAATATCTAGTCAATGAATGGTAGAGGAAAGTGATCCTTCTTGGTGGTGGCATTTAACTTTCAATAATCAATACATACTCCTCGCTTCATCAGAACACATGTATGGATCTCTTCATCTTTCTCATTCATGGTCATAATAACTCTAAACTTCTTGGGAACTACATGCACTAGACTAACCCACTGACTATGAGATATAGGATATATAACCTCTACATTAAGCCACTTCCGCTACCTCAGGGTTTAGCCTCTTTTGAACCTCCCTTATAGATCTAGAATATTTTTCTAAGAAGATTAGATGTGTGCACAATGAGGGATCTAATCCCTTAAAGTCTGCCAAGGTCCAACTAATTGCACACTCATTTCGTTGCTATCGATCAAGTAATTACTTCTCTTGCTCCTGATAAAGCTGCAAAGAACTGATCATTAGTTTTTCTAGCTACACATCTAGGAAAGTGTACTTAAGGGAAGATGGGAGAGGTTTTAGCTCTAATATGGGCTCATCTGAAGGTAGTGTCTGACGAACGATGAAACATGCGGTCGTTGAAACACACGGTTGTCAATCAAACAATATTTATAATTCCAAACTCACGATGATTTAAAAATCAGAAATCAAGTACAATGATGAGATCGGGTCGAATCCACGAAGAGCACAGTTGACTTTTTATTGAAAAGTTGACTTGGTCAACTTTAAGTCTAATTAGGGTTTTTAAGAAATAAATATGCTATATTATCAATGGAAAGAGTATTACAATATGAGAAAATAAGAAATTAGAATTGACTTATGGAGAAGAAAAGTCAAAAGTCAATGCATTGACTTTGACCACACTTTGACTTTCTAGGAAATTAGAGGAGAAAAAGGCGAGATAATATTATGAAAATTATATTTTCAAAAACTAGAAAGAGGAGAATTTGATATAAAGATCGTGATTTTTAGAGAAGAATTGGATTTACTGTGATTTTTCTAAAATTAATAGATAGAAAATTATCAAAATGAAGCTTTCGGTCAAAATCCTTAAATTGACTTATCAAATGATATCCAAATCTAGCAATCACCTAGTAATAGAAAACTCATGATCAGAGGATTCCAAAGACACCAAAATTCTCAAAATTTATCTATATGTGTAGTAATAGCCCTTGAAAATCAACGCCCAAATTTGGATTGATTTTGAACAGTAGTTGGTCAAACGACAAATCGAAGGGTCAAACCTTGATGAAAATTTGTGAATAAGATACTCATAGAAAGCTGATTGAACAAAGAATCCAATGAAATCAAATTCATTTGAATTAGAATTAAGATCAAGGAGAAATCCTTGTTCGGAAATCAACAAAAATCCACAATGAAATTTGGGTGAAAAATGAAGAAATTCTTATTCGTAAACTCTAATTACCTATCTAAATCTAATAAAAACTATCTAGAAACTGAGGATTAAAAAGGAATCACACTACTAACCCGATTATCTAGAAAGTGAAGATTGAGCCTCAAATTGCTTTGATTGCATTTAATTTCTCTAATTCCCTATTTGACGTACTTTCGGCGTTTAAGGAGCGATTTCCAAACATTTTCTCACAATGTTCTTGATTTACTTGTCTCAATCCATGCGTGATTGAGTCTAGAACGCAAGAGAATCACGAAGAACTCAAGATCTTCCTCCAAAATTGCTTAATTTCACACTTAATCAAGAGTTACATTTCCGTCAGAGAGAACACCTATTTATAGAAGAAATTTCCCGATTTAAATCAGAGTCGTCCATTTCGCTTAAAGAGCGTGGACGGCTCAGATGATGCCATGTCGCGCACACGAAGTGGGCCACGATCCTCACGATGCATGCTCCACTTTCCCCTTCATTTCCGACGTTCGATCTTCATTGGAAAGTCCACAAGTCGCCACGTGTAGCTTTGTCATTCACTGAGTGCAAAATTAAATTTCAGCCATTAGATTTCACTAATGTGATCGACGACTCTGAATTTATCATGTGCATTTGATCGCGATCTGGTGGATCAAAATCTACCAGATCAATGCGCTCCGATTCGCTCGATTTAATCCAACACTCCACGTGCTACCACATCGTCTGCGAAAACATAGAGACATTAGTCCCACACGGAAGAAAAAGAAGATAAATGTCACCTATATATGGAGTGAGGCCTATATCACTTTGCATCGCCCATTAGGCCTTATGACGCCCCCCTTATCTCTACCCGTTATTGGGCCCACTTTACCCGTGGGCCCAATCCGCTTTGCCCACTTGTCAGCCTGCACGCCACATAGGCACCCACATGGGTTCATGTCGGGCCTGGTGGTGCTGCCACGTGTTCATGTCACCATTTCAGCACTACGCAAGTCCCACACTTAATAAACCACTTTTTGTGAATTTTTATTTCTGAAAATTCAGAAAAAATTACTAAAAAATCCAAAAAAATGGTTAATCTTCAAAAATTAATAACTTCATTTCTAGAACTCTTTTTTGTATGAAATTTTCTTCATTGGATCAAGAATTTGATCCTCTTCAAATCGATGCCCTCTTTTTTTCTTCTTTTATTCCTCTTTTAAAACCTTCATGCAATCACTTAAATCCTGAAATATTTAAAACCAAAAATTTTGAGATCAAACACAAGTGATTTGACCCTTGAAAGGGTCAAACATACTAAAAACACATAAGAATGCTCACTTGATAAATAAAAATGGAATTAAGTGATTTAGCCTTAAGTTGAAGAAAATTTCATTTTAAGATGATAACATGCATCATATAGACTAAAATTACACATTAAAACTAATTAATTATGATTGAATAAGAGTTAAATATGCATGTTATCAATGACTCTGCCTCAAGCTCATCTATATCAACCTCCTTATTGAATGCTATGATTTCTTTAATGTAAGCCTTGATGTCCTCATCATCATAAAGGTCTATGCCACCCATCCTCGAAAGCTCATGAAGGGTATTTCATCAATTTATTAATGTCAACCTTCACCATGTGCTCACCCACCTTCAGTACTACTCTTTTCCCCTAGTCTTTGATGACTTTTGCGGTGGCTAAGAATAGTCATCCTAAATTATCAAAGCTTGACTAAGATCTTTTTGCTATCTTCATATCTACTACTAAAAATTCCATTAGGAAATAACAATCCTCTATCCTAACAATCATATCCTCTTTTGGTATCTTCATGTCATGAGATTTCCTCATCAATCCACCTACTAAGAATAAATTTATAAGGGAAAGCTGCAACTCCCCTACATGGTGTTAATCAAATACTACCTCTGGTATTTGGTTAGGAAGGATGTAAATACTAGCTCTGGTATCTAACAAGGATATAGTAAAAGTTATTCCCCCTATCTCACTAGTAATCATAGGTGCTCCAGGATCTCTCCTTTTTATCAGAAGTGTGTTCATCATAATTAAGCTAGTAGTCTCACTCAAATGAATCCTCTTGGGGCTCCTATGGGGTGTGCAAATGTCTTTGGGAGATTTTGCATATGATGGGATATGCTTAATGTCACCTTTCATGGGAATAGTGATGGTGACTTTTAGGAAGGCCTCTAATAGATTCTCGTTAGGTTCACATACCTTGGCTCAAGGACGGTGTAATGCTTGAGGGTAGGGTATATGAGGCTTGTAAATATCTAGATTTGGTTCTACCCTCCTCTACTCATCCTCATCCTCAGAAATGCTATCTTGCTCGGCCATGATAGTAGGCGTCTCCTCATATGTTGAGCTTTCATGGATAGGGTGATCCTTATAAGGGCCCGATAAGTTTTTGTCGCTCGAGAGGCTTGATATTTCCAATGTTGTCTTCATTCCCTCCTCATTAACATGATTATGGTTCACGTTATGTGTCTAGCTTGATGATTGCCCTAGATTCCTTGGGTTGTTAATGGCCTACGATGATAACTGATCAACAAAAGCAACTTGCTTATGCTTCTTATAATCAACTTCTACATGAACATTTGTCTTAAAGAAGTCTTGTATCTCATCCATTCATAAGTTCATCATATTCATTTGTTCCACCTACTACGAGATCGCCCCAAGAATTGGCTTAGATGCTGGTGGGGTCTGCCATGGAGCTAGAGCATAGGATGGTTTTGCCAAGACATAAGTTGACTACCTTGCATTCACATAGGGTTGTGGTTGTGGGACCTACTACTGATTGATATTGTAAGTCGGAGGAGGATACATCTACTTCAGGTTTCTCTTGAATATTATGGGCGAAGATGAAGTATAAGAAATTAGTTTATTCTAATAACTTGGCTATATGCCCTGGTAGTTCAGACTACCCTATTGGCTCAACCCTACTGAAGTGTTTGGGCTTGCCCTATATATGCCCTTCCTGTGTACTGCCATGACTAAAAAGTCCAGCTCAACATGATCAAGCCTTGAGCAATGAGCATGTTGAGGATCTTTTCAATAATAGAGTTTAAAATATGTATTCAACTAAGCTTAAGTATCCACCAAGAGTCTAGGGATGAGATTAGATGAAACCCACTAACAAATTGGAGAAAAAAATCTTCTTAAATGGGATGAAAAAAGTTCACAATAGAGGTCCAAATCAACTAAGACAAAAGGAGGAAAGAGAACAAAGTTCACTAAAGGGACTAACCAACAAGAAGAGTCACACACCTCTTCACAAAGCTTCTTTCAAAGATGCTATGTTGTTCCCTCTCTTTTCTCTAACTATTCAAGTAGCTTGACCCTTCCTTCACAAGGGTTTCACTCCCTTAGGATGCTCTTGAGTTGCTTCCTTTAGGCTAGTCCAAGCTTGGGGTGAGCTCCTTAGAAGCTTCTAGAGACTCTCTCTCTCTAGAAGATGTCCATAACTTTCTAGAACATCAAGAAAGATCCACAAGCTTTTAAAAATATCCATAATCTTCTAGGGTAGACTAGAAGACACCACAAGCTTCTAAAAGAAGCGTAGACGATTCTAGAAAGCTCTAGAAAAATCTAGAACATTCAAGAAGCTTCTAGAATAGAGAGTTGACCAAGTCAACCCTCACAGAGCACATGATGACGCGTCTTGCAGAGTAATATGCATGAGTCCTTTGTAACCTTTTCAAATGTTGGGGCGATCTAGCAGTAGGTTCTAAGCCTTTAGCATCTTCTTGATTCTATCTAGGAGCACACTTGTTTCCACTTACTTGGCATTGATCATTTGTCCTCTCGATGTGGTGCCTCATCCTAATAACTTTCTTGCATTGTGATGGCTTTTCTCCGCCACTATCTTTATTAACCCTATAGTATCATCGTCGTATTTTCTCACAAAAGTGCCCTCATTAGCTGCATCAAATAAATATCAATCTTGTGGTCCTAATCCATCATAAAATGTGTATAAGCTCATGATTAGACACACCACGGTGAGGGCACTCCCCAGTGAGATCTCTACGTCACTCACCAGCGTTATGACAGGTATCATTTGGCCCTTGTGTGAACTCATGAATGGCTTTGCTAATAGAGGTGATCTTTCCTACAAAGTAGTACTTTTAAAAAATTCTTCCTCCATTTCCTCCATCTTTGTCCTACCTCCCTTGCCCATCCCCTTGTTGCAATCTATCTCTTGCCATAGCCACCACTGCCACTCCCAAGCATTATGACAGGTATCATTCGGCCCTTGTGTAAACTGATAACATGCAATCTTTGATGGATATTATGTGGCCTATAAGCCAATCACACTTTCATGTATCTTGTTTATGTTCATTGAAATAAAATTTATTCATTGTCATTCTTGAGTGATGTTTGTAATGAAGTCCATGAGCATATGCAATGACTAAGTGAATTATGATGAGATCATAATATAGTGATCACTAGTTTTTAAACATATGTTCTAAACATTCCTATTCGTGGGATTTTTGAGAAGGACATCGAATTATCCGGAAAGAATAGCACTATATAATCCAACTTATATGATGAGTATGGCTGATCCTATAGTCATCGGTGTGAAGACACTAAGGATAGATAGTGGGTGCTCTTTAGAGAAAGAGTTCACTGAATTGATCTATATGAATCCTTGAATGATATTATACCTAACTGTCAATCCGGTTGATTCATGTCATGGTTGTGTATGTGGTCCTTTGACTTGAGACACCAAAGACATATTGTGGATGGATGATCATGTTTTGATTATGACTTACGAATCCCTAGTCACAAGATATCTAAAACGACATACATTAGATACAACATGAGTCCACGAAGATGATTGTGTGATCAAGATGGGATCATCCACCCTCGGTATTTGAGGAGATTGACTCAAGGAATGAGATGCGATGAAATCCTTGGCCAAGGTAATAGAAATATCGAAGAAGGAGTTCTCGATGATTTCTACACGCATCACTACTAACTTGAGTGACCGATTAGGGTTTGACAGTTGACCATACCCTAAGTCATTCATGAGTCTAATGTGGAAGAAGGATTATACATACATGGTAATCGATTGCGGGAAGGTTCCATAAGTGAGTTCTTACATACTCCATATCTCCTAGTGTACGTGGTGTAGCTTAGCACCCAACGGGCTGGCAACTCAACCTATCGATTGGGTCAAATCAATTCTTGATTAATTAATCTATATGTGGATGTGGATAATTAATTAAGGTTGACCAATAAGGTGTTATTTGGTCTATAGAGTTATTAACTAGTGAGATATATGGACCTAGAGGGTCACACACATAAGGTTTATGGATGTTGGTGGATATAGACATAATTATGAGGGTCTTTATGAAAAAACCTCATTCCAAATGTTTATAAATAGGAGGAGAATGACCACAACTGAAGGTGCCCATGCAAGCCTTGTGAGAATTTTCTCCTTTCTTCTCTTTCTCTCTTGGTGAAGAGCTTTCAAGAGGATATCCAACCATCCGGAGACCGTGTGGATACCGCTAGAGGCTAGACACTTGAATAGCTTCAAGAACTCCTTCAAGGAAACCTGTAAGTATGTTTTATCATACATATTAGATGATAGGATCATTTGTTCTTGGTGCCTCAATGTTTTGAATATCCGATTCAATGAATTCCATTGCATTTGATGTTTTGATCAAAATTTTGGAAAGTTTATCGACCTTAGAACCCATCAATCTTAACATGCAATTGCATGATTATTAATGTAAATTAAGGCAAAAATATTCTATTTTTAACGCATGTTATCATACTTTGAGTGCATATCTATCATTTCATACAAATTTAAGTTATAATATCAAAATGTACTATTTTTAGGATAGTTATGAATTTTTAAGAATATAGTTTTAAATGTAGATTATTCTCATCAATATTTGAGATTAATTGGGTTTTATTCCTAAATAATAAGATAAAATACTTTTTTAATACTAATTTATTTTTCTAAGTTTTAATTTTTAAGAAAAGTGAGTGTATTTTTTCAATTAAAATTTATTCTCTTGATATTTAAATAATTTGACTTTTTATATTTATAGATAATTTAATTTGTGAACCAATGAAACAAATTTTGATTCATTTGGAGTTGTATTTCAAAGGTTATGAATTTTCTAATATTTAGGGATTTTTTCATATTTTTTTCTAAAGTTTTCTGAATTTAAAATAAATTTATTTGATTTAAATTCATTAAAATAATATTTTTATTTTTCGCGTGCCGACATGGCAGATGACGTGGTGCGAGCGTAAAAGATCGCCATGTGGTGACATATGACACCACCACGTGTCGCACATGTGTAGGTGTGTGTGAGTGTGCGTGTGTGAGTGTGTGTGCATATGTGTGCACTGACGGATCGTTTTCGTGCGTCGCTAAATCACAAAAATGCCGGTCAAAAAAAATTTATAAAACCGAACTCACAGAGATAAGATATAAAATCAAGTAATGTGTAAGTATCGGGTCGATCCAGAGAGAGCAAGGTTGACTTTAATTGCAGAGTTGACTTGGTCAAACTTAGGTTTAAAAGGGGTTTTAAATAAGTAAAAATAAGAAGTAATGAGTAGAAATGATATAAATAAGCTAAATAAGAAATTTTAAAAATCTAATTCTCGGGTTTGACAGATAAAAGTCAAAAGTCAAAGTCAAAGTGTTGACTTTGACCAACAGTAAGTGTTCTGTAAAATCAGAGAATCAAACAGAGTCAGAAGATTACAAAAATTATATATTTGGAAACTAGAGAGAAAATGGAATTTATTGATATATAATTCGTGATTTTGGGATAAGAAATGGATTTACTATGAATTATTGAAAATCAAATATCAGAAAATGCCCGAAATGAACACCTCAGAGAAAATCTTCAAAGTGACCGGTCAACTAAAATCCAAATCTTGTAATTTATATGTCAATGGAAAGCTAAGAACCAGAGGAATCCAACAAGACCAAAATTATCAAGTTCCGATTTGTAAATTAAAAGTAATTGACCTTGAAAGTCAACATTTGACTTCTGCTTAAAGATCAACAGTCCTCGTTCAAACGTCAAATTGGAGGGTCAAATGAACTCAGAATTCAATGAAATCCACGAAAAGCGGAGGAAAAGAGGAATCCACTAAAACCAGAATCAAGTGATTTGGAATTATAATTAAAGAGATATCCTATTTTCAAAATCATCCATTTTTCGGACTCGAATTTGGGGAAAATGAAGAACACTAAGAACTAATTTGCAAAATTAAACTTCTAAATCTAATAAAAACTCAAATTACCTCCTGATAATCGATCTAATCTCACTACTAACCCAATTGCCGCAAGAAAGGGGCTTCAATTCGCGTGGATTGAAGCGAATTTTCTCGGATTCTTCCTCGTGGACGTTCAGAATTCAAGGGGAAAATTTGATGAAATCAAGGAGAAATTCGTGATCAATCCCGCTCCAATTTCTTCGCAATCGAGTCTAAACGCGGGACGATCATGATGAACTAGAGATCTTCCTCGAAATTTCGCTTAATTTCATCACGACTCGATCAAAAGTTGAAGAACAAAGGGAGAATAGATGGGTTATTAAAGGGAAAATTAGCCCAAAGATCGTGGGCAATTGAAGTGGTCGTGGGAGCGGTTTTGAGAGGTTGTGGGAGCAATTCCTTCGGGCGGCTTCATAGCTCCCGAATTTGCGGTGAATTCTTCCTCCAATCAGCCTCAAAAGAAGCCACGATCGCACAACGATCGGGGCCACGATCGCGCCGCGATCGGGCCATGATCGGGCCACTATCATGGGCTGATCGTGATCACGATCCAACATTGAACGCCTTCTGAAGATCGTGGAATCAATTCCACGATGAAAAATCCACGATCGCGGTTCGATCGGACCGCGATCGTGGTGTTCTTCCATGAATCTTCTACACCGTCCGATGAAGCTTCATCTGGAGGGACGATCGTGATCCCCCGATCCAGTGCGCCACGATCGTGAGGAGGGTCCACCGCCAACCGTCCGATTGGTGAGAAGATCGCGATGAAGATTGCGACCGTCCGATGGATCAACGTCCGATGAAGCCGTGATCCAATCGCGATGGCGATCCGACGTACCTGGTGCGTCCACGTGTCATCAGGTAAGCCTCTTGATCACGTTTCACTTATGCCCTTTTTGCAGCACGTGCTTTGATGAAGATCACGTGGACTGCGGTCCACGCGATCGACGCCTTTGCGAGAAGATCCAACGCATGTGCGTTCGCCACGTCACCTGCATATTGGAAATGTGTGGGAACATAGTCCCACACGGAAGAAATAAAGGCAAAAGAAGCGGTTAAATAGGGGGGCGCAAATGTAAATTAATTCGCGTTACCGTCCCCACTCTCTTACCAGGGCCACTATACCCGTGGGCCCTCCATCTGCCAGCCCTACCTGCCATGTGGCACCCCACACGGGCGCCCACGTGGACTCGCGTGGATGCGTGGCCCCCTGTCACATGGCCGCGCCCTGTGCGCCTCCTGCGCCCTGCGTGGGCCACCCACGACTCTGCCACGTGGCCTCAGCGTCGTGTCGCACCCGTGCGGTGGTCCCGCGCGTCATGTGTCAGCTCGCCGGAGCTCCTGCTCGCCACGTCAGCACCTGCAAGTAAGAAATTCCCTTTTTTCGTGATTTTAGTAAAGAAAATATTAATAATGTTAGAGCAAGAAGAGAGAGAGAGAGAGAGAGATTTCATTAATCTGACGCCCCCATGCAATGGGGGCTTAATATAGGAGAGAAGAGACTAGTGGGCCGAGCCTACTAGAGAGAGAGAGAGAGGGAGAAGAGATACATGCCCATTAACACTCCCCCTCAAGCTGGAGCGTGGAGGTCGAACATGCCCAGCTTGGACCCCATAGTATCATAGGTCGGGCCTGGTAGTGCCTTAGTGAAGATGTCTACCAGCTGATGTGCCGAAGCGATGTGTGGAGTACAGATGGTACCGCTCACCACGTACTGTCGAATAAAGTGGCAGTCAATCTCAATGTGCTTCGTCCGCACATGGAACGTAGCATTACTGGCAATAAAGGTCGCAGCCGAGTTGTCACAATGCATCCGCATAGGCTCTCCAGGGGGAATCCCAACTCAGCAAGAAGAGAGCGCAGCCACAACATCTCCGGGCTGTGGTATCCGCCATGGCTCGATACTCGGGCTTCGCCGCTGGACCGAGATACAATGGATCGCTTTCGAGAGCGCCATGTGACAAGATTACCTCCAACGTAGGTGGCATATCCACCATGTGACTTCCGGTCCTCCTTGTCGCCGCAAATCCCGTAGTCGAGTAGGCCTCAACGCGCGATGGCCATGGCAGTCGATACAGGAGGCCCCTCCCACTGAGCTCTCTTTATGTACGCCGTGCACACGTGAGACCCCTCCGGATGGATAGTACGAGGAGCTTGCATGAACTGACTCAAGATACTAACCGCATAAGAGATATCTGGGCGTGTCACAGTGAGGAAAATCAATTTCCCCACGAGTCGTCGGTAGAGGCCTGCATCCTCCACCAGTGCAGTGGCATGGTCCCACCAGTCCACATTCTGCTCCATGGTCCCACCAGTCCACATCTTTGCGTATCATTTGGCCCTTGTGTGAACTCATGAATGGCTTTGCTAATAGAGGTGATCTTTCCTACAAAGTAGTACTTTTAAAAAATTCTTCCTCCATTTCCTCCATCTCTGCCCTACCTCCCTTGCCCATCCCCTTGTTGCAATCTATCCCTGTTTGCCACCGTTGTCGCCACTCCCAAGCGTTATGACAGGTATCATTCGGGCCTTGTGTGAACTCTGGAATGGATTTCCTAATGGAGGCGATCTTTCTTACAAAGTAGTACTTTTTAAAAAGTTCTTCCTCCATCTCCTCCATCTCTGCCCTACCTCCCTTGCCCATCCCCTTGTTGCAATCTATCCCTTGCCACCGCCGCCACCACCACCACTCCCAACCGTTATGACAAGTATCATTCGACCCTTGCGTTAAGTCATGAATGGCTTTTGGTGGCGTACGACCCCCGTCGCCACCAAGGCATGACACTATGGCGCCGGAGGAGCCGACACCCGCACGCGTCCAGCCCCCTCGACAAGCGAAGATGAAGGATGCCGAGTTTCACTACACCAAGTGAGGACCTCATCTCGCCACGACACATTTCACAGGGCTCGCGCGCGCATGGAGTTATCTTTCCAGTTTTTATTTCATTATGAACTTTATTAGCCCGCACGTGTTTAAGCGGGCCTTCGCATATCTTCTTCTCTCCCCTTTAGGCTTTCGGGTGGGCTCTTCCCTTTTTTCGGAATCTCATTCGTTAAGCCCTTCTCTTTGTGGACCTTTTTCTATTTTTCTATGATTATTTTAGGTGTGGGTTGTGGGCCTCAAGTGGGCCCTTTCCTCTCTCGGCCCACTATGGGCTCTATAAGAGGGGAAGGGACCCCCCCACAAACCCTAGCCGTCATTTGAAGAAAAAGGAGTGTTCCTCTCTCAAGTGGCTGCTCAAGGAAGATCAAGGAGGGAGACCAACCGCCGCCACCGCCGCCGCACCACCGTGCCGCAGCCGTGACCGCCGCCGTGACCGCCGCCTCCCCTTGCCTCGATCGCTGGTTACCTACGTGCAGCCTCCTCGCCGCCGCCGCCGCTGCCGCCGCCTCAGGCCGCCGTCGCCGCCGCCGCCGCCAGATCGCTGCACCACTATCTCCACCATTCCCTCCCTATTTCCGCCTTACCTGCCCCTCTCCTCCCTGTTCCTCAGCCACACCCCTCGTCCGTCCAGAGCCTTTCTCTTCTCCGAGCAACACCCCTCCCCTACTCCACGAACTCCCGTCAGAACGTCCCTCCCTTCCCCTTCAATCAACGCACGCACGTTCTCTCGCCCTATCTCTGCGACATCCTTCCCTCCCCTCATTTTCTCACCCATGTCGCCCCGCGATCACCCGCCCTGTTTCCCCAGATTTTTGGAACGAAAACAGTCCGAATTCCTCCACAAACGCCCCCTGTTGACGATTCAACTTCCCATTTCCCCAAGTCCTACTACGCCCCATTTCCCCAACCCGCGCTCGCTTGAACCACGCGCGCAACGCCCCTCCCTCTTTCCCAAACTCTACCTCCATTTTCTCCCACTCTACCTTCCGCGGATACCCGTGGTGCCGCCTGCAATTTTTTCGTTCGCACACGGCCTCGATTCCTACCAGCCCTCCCATTTTCCCGAAACCGCCCACTCGACGCCTGAAATTATCTATCAACTTCATCCCGAAATTTCCACTGCCCCACGAATACACTCTCTCCAAAATTCCTCGCCCCCCTGTTGAAACCACAAAGGAAATCGTTGAAATCGGCCACCTCAAATTCGTTCCACTCCGTTACTTCTGTCGAGCTCCATTCCGCAAATCTCTCGGCCCCGACTCCAAATTCGCGCAGCGGCCCTACCCTCCTGCGGCGTCATTATCCTTCCTCCTTCCACTCCCCTTAATTTTCCCTCTTCTCCCTATTCCACGCGTGCTCACCGTTTTCCGCTCGACCTCGACATCTGACGGTTTCCTGCCCTTCTGTCCCATCCTGAGGACGACGACCACTCACCCTCATCCGTCCGATATTCACCCCCCCCATTTCCTGTCGGCTTTCGTACGCAGACCCTCACCGGCTCTGCTATTGGACGGGAATCCGTTTACATCAAACCCGCAGAGTGACGCGACCGCGTTCTGCGTGATTTTCCGCTGCCACGATCGCCTACGTCCCTTGGAATTGAAGATTGCTCATAGTCGTCACCCAATCTTGAGTCCCAATCGAGAGCTACCCCAACACGAATCTCGCACCGCCGACCCTCGGCGACCCGAGGTTCCACCTTCCGATTTGCTTTGCTGAACAACCGTGGCACGTACGAACGACCTCCTTCGCCCCGACCGACCGGGCTCGCGCCCCGCAGGTTAGGCACACATTCCCCTCTATTTTACGTCGAAAGTCTATATTTCTTTCAGTACTTCCCGCACCGTCTCCGCCGCCATCGGGGTTTAGTATAGGTGAGATTTTAGACGAATTTGATAGGATTCACACTGTGTTCCAACCCGTCGGGCTTGACTGTCGAGCTCTCCCCGACGACTCACGGTCCAACGCCCGCGAGGACGTGGACCGGAAGGGATCCCGGACTGACCCTACTCGGCGCACCCCAGGATCCACGGAGGCGACACCCGAGATGGCACTCTGCTTGATTGCATTATTAGTTTATTTCATCATATTGGAATTCCCCTAGTCCATCCCTAGTTTCGCGGTGTTGGACCGGTTTCGCACCCGGACCTGCATCAGCTTTCCTACGGGGTTGGACTCCCCCCAATAACCCTAGTTGTCATTAAAGAAAGAAAGGAGTGAACTAAGTCTTGAGTGACTGCTCAAGGAAGGTTGAAGAAGGGGTACAACCCTGTCGCCACTGCCGCCGCCATATACTCACGTGTAGCCGCCGCCTTGTGCTGCCCTCACTACCGCCCCGTGCGGCCACCTCCCTATGCGGCCACCCCCCGTGCGGCCACCGCCCCGTGCAGCCACAACCTATACCGCCCGCGTCGCAACCCCCTTGCCGCCACCGCCCGCACTGCCGCGCCCCGTCGCCCGCACCCTCGCGGCCTGCTGATAACATGCATTTATAACCTGAATTCTTACCCTAATTAACTCATATTCATGCTTATTTTATGTGAATATGATGCATGTTATCATACTTTTTAGGAATTTTCTCCATTGGCATGTCATTTCACTAAAGTTGATATTTATGCATAAATTAGAGATAATTTCATGCTTAAGATATGATTAATCTTTTTTTTAGATTAACAGGAGTTAATCTCTATTATTAAAATGAGTTTTGACTTTAGTAAATGTTTGGAAGGATGATTTTAGGATGAATTTATGATTTAGAATGTTTAATTAGAACTTATTTAATGAAATTTTAATTCATCCTTATTTCCTTCTTGAAAACATATTTTAAATGGCATAATATTAAAAAGGAAAGAATTTATGATCCAATGGAGAAAAATTTCAATTAAAAAAAGAGTTGTATATTTTAAATTATGAATTTCAGAAGTTTTAAGCCTTTTTCCGATTTTTTTATTTGATTTTTTTAATTGAATTTTTTTGAGTATTTTTCTATTAAAAAAATCGAAAAAGGGGGTAGGCTTACCGCGGAGCTGATGTGGCGAGCTGGGCCCAGGGCGGCGGGTCGACGTGGCGCGCGGGTCCACCGCGCCTGCTACGACGTGGCGCCGAGGCCACGTGGCGTGCGCGTGTGGCCCACGCGGGCGCAGGTGGCGCCGACGCGTGGCGTGAGGCCACACGGGACGGCCCACGTGGGCGCCCGTGTGGGGCGCCACGTGGCAGATTGGTTCGCATGTGGAGGGCCCACGGGTATAGTGGGCCCTGGTTAGATTTTAGGGGCGGTAACGCATTAGGCGTTTCCCGCCCCCTAATTTATAGGGGTGAAAATGTTTTTTATCTTCCGTGTGGGACTATGTTCCCACACGGTTCTTACCTTGCAGGTGACGTGGCGGCACGGCGGGCGTCAGATTTCGGCTCAACGGCGGTGATCGCGTGGACCCGAGTCCACGCGATCACGATCAAAGCACGTGCGTGATGCTTACCTTAAGTGGCGGCGATCGGAGCGTTTACCCGACGCCACGTGGCGACGCGAGGAGCGTCGGATGATCATCAAAACGCGAGGCCGCTCGATCACGATCTAACCGTCCAAGCTTAATCGGACGGCAGCGGAGCAGCATGGAAGAACGCCAGGATCGAGCCGCGATCGCGGCGCGATCGAGCCGCGATCGAGACGCGATCGCGGAGCGCTCGAAGCAGAATATACTCCAGGATCGTCGGAGATGCTTTCATGAAGATTTGCAGCAAGATCAACGCCCAATCGACGCACGATCAGGCTACGATCGTGGTCGATTGTGGTCGATCCCGGCGAAAGAAAAACGTGGCCAGAAAATGCGGGAATCGTGGCCAAATTGAAGCCATTTGGCCTCAAATTCCGGAGCTACGACGCCGCCAAGTGAAACCGCTCCCTTGATGCTGCAAATCCGCGGCCACGACCCGCTCCATCACCCTCGATTTCAAACCCAATTTCTCCTTTAAAAACTCATGTACTCCTTCTCTTGTTCTTCAACTTTTGATCGATTCGTGAAGGAATTAAGCGAATTTTGAGGAAGATCCTAAGTTCATCGTGATCCCCCCGCGTTTAGACTCGATTCCGAAGGGATTGGAGCGGGATTGATCGCGAATTCCTCCTTGATTTCATCGAATTTTCCCCTTGAATTCCGAAAGTCCGTGAGAAAGGATCCGAGCAAATTCACTCCAATTCGCGCAAATTGGAGCTTAATTCTCGTGGCAATCAGGTTAGTAGTGAGATTCGATCGATTATCAAGAGGTAATTTGAGTTTTTATTAGATTTAGAAGTTTAATTTTGCAAATTAGTTCATAGTGTTCTTTATTTTCCCTAAATTTCAGTCCGAAAAGTCACTGATCTTGAAAATAGGATATCTCTCTGATTATAATTCCAAATCACTTGATTTTGGTTTCATTGGATTCCTCTTTTCATCAGCTTTCCGTGGATAGTAATTTCATCAAATTCCGAGCTCATTAGATTGTTCAATTTAACGTTTTACCACGGACTATTCATCTTTCATCAGAAGTCAAACGTTAACTTTCGGGGTCAATTACTTTTAATTGAAAAATCAGAATTTGATAATTTCGGTCTTGTTGGATTCCTCTGGTTCTTAGCTTTCTATTGACATATAAATTGCAAGATTTGGATTTCATTTGAGCATTCAATTTGAAGATTTTCTCTGAGGTGTTCATTTCGGGGATTTTCTGATCATTGATCTTCAATAATTCATAATAAATCCATTTCTTATCCAAAAATTACAAAACTTATATAAATAAATTCCATTTTCTCTCTAGTTTCCAAATATATAATTTTCATAATCTTCTGACTCTGTTTGATTCTCTGATTTTGCAGAACACATACTGTTGGTCAAAGTCAACGTTTTGACTTTGACTTTTGACTTTTCTCTGTCAAATCCGAGATTTCAATTCTTAAAACTTCTTATTTACCTTATTTATATCATTTTCATCTCTTAAATCTTATTTGATATTATTTAAAACTTGTTTTAAACCTAAGTTTGACCAAGTCAACTCTGCGATTAAAGTCAACCCTGCTCTCTGTGGATCGACCCGATACTTACCCAGTACTTGATTATTCTATCTTGTCTTTGTGAGTTCGGTTTTATAAATTTTGTTTGACCATCGTCTGTGTGTTTTAACGACGCACAAAAACGAGCCGTCACCTGTCGCCCTCACCGCCACAGCCTGCCCCCCTAGCCCTTGCAGCCTGCCGCCTGCCCTCCCACAGCTTGTCGCCCATGCTCCCACGGCCTGCCACCCGCACTCCCGTGTCCACCAGCCCACACTTTTGCGGCCTGCCGCCCCAGCGCAACCACGGTCTGCTGGCCGCCCTTCCACAGCCTGTCGCCCGCGCTCCCGCGGCCAGACGCCCGTGCCGAGCCCACGCCTAGCACACGCCCAACACACACCCCGCGTCGTCGTGCCCTGCAGCCCGCACCGCCCCGCCTTGTAATCTATGCCAATAGGCCTTGCAGCTCGCGCCGTCGGGCCCTACCGTACATGGCCTCTGTGCGCCCTGCAGCCCACGCCCCATGCACGCCAGCCACACGCACCCCACGCCACTCCTGCCGTCCGCACTCCACCCGCGCCCCATGCATGCCCTGCCAACCGAGACCCACACAAACCCTGCCACCAGTGCCCCAAGCATGTCCTGTCGCCCGCGCCCGCCGGCCTACCCACCCCACCTAGGCCCCCCACACGCCCCACCACCCACCTCCCGCGCGCACCTCCCCGCCTATGCCACGCGAGCGCCATGCCAACCGCGCCCCGGGCGCTCCCCCGCAGCCCACAACCCGCTGGTGCCTCGTCGCCCACCCCCTGTGCAAGCCCTGCCGCTGGCTCCCACCGCAAACCCACCCAACCGAACCCCGACCAAGCCCCCCGCCCGCGACCCCTGCGCGCCCCGCCAATGCCTCAATGCCCCCCGGCCCTTACGTGTTGTGCCCGCACCCCACGAGCGGCCCGCCGCCCGTGCCCCGCTACTCGCGCTCCCTCCCGCTCGCGCCCTATGAGCATCCTGCTGGCCGCATCCCGCCCACGTCCTGCAGCTCCGCGCCCTACCGCCCGCGCTTTGCCACCCGCGCCCCGCTCGCGCCCTACCGCCCACTCCCCGCTAGCACCCTACCGCCGCACCCCGGGTGCGCCCTGCCGCTTGAGCCCCAAGCGCCGCTGATGCTCGCTGCCCGCGCACGCCGCGCGTCGCGCGCTCGCGCACGCTGCGACCGCGCCCTCGCGCCCGAGCGCCGCCGCCCGCACCCCGCGCGCCTCGCCATCCACTCTCCCGTGCGCGCCTGCCGCGCTATGCGCGCCCGCCAACCACACCCCATGAGCGCCCAAGCGCCCGCGCCTCGTGAGCGCCCTAATGCCCACGCCCCGCGCTCGCCCTGCGCCCACGCCCTGCGCTCGCACAGCCGCCCGCACCCCACGCGCGCCCCACCGCCCAAGCCGCGGGGCTTCTGCCGCCCGCACCCTGTGTGTGCCCTGTTGCCTGCACCCCGTGTGCGCCTTCCCGCTCGCACCCCGCGCGCTCTGCCGCTCGCGGCCCGCGCATGGCTTACCGCTCGCGCCCAGCGCGCGCCTTCCTGCCCGCACCCCGCACATGCCCTATCGCCTGCACCCCGTGGGCGCCTTTCCGCCCGGGCCACGCGTGCTCTACCGCTCGCGCCTTGTGCGCGCCTTGCCGCCGGCGCCATGCGTGCCCCCTAACAACCGCGCCCCACGCGCGCTTTGCCTTCCGCGCCCATCGCGCCCCCTGCCTCCTGCGCTCAGCGCACCCTCGCCTCCCATGCCCTGCGCTCGTCGTGCCCCCGGCCGCCCGCGCTCTGCCGCGTGCGCCCCGCGCGCACCATGCCACCCGCGCCCCGTTGCCTGCTCTACCGCCCGCACTCTGCCGCCCGCGTTGCTGCTTGCGCCCCGTGCTTTGCCCTACCGCTCGCTCCCTTCATGCGCCCTGCCGCCTGTGCCTCGCGCCTGTCCTACTGCGCGCGCCGTGCCACCTGCGCCCCTTGTGCGCCGTGCTGCGCGCACCTTGCTGCTTGCGCCGTCGCGTCCCGCTGCAGTGTGCCCCTGCCTTTTTGTCTCGCGCCAACACATCTTGTTTCGGCTACGCAATCATGACCGCCCCGCCACCGCACTAAGGACTTCTCTCAGCGACGACATCGTTTGACCTGGTCTACTTCTGCCGATCATCCGTACCGTGTACAAGTCGCCTCCCTCGTCACGACCAGCCGGGCTCGCTCCGTGCAGGTTTAGGCACATATCCCCCCTCTTTACTTCGAAGTTGCTTTAGTTCTTGCAGTATTTCCCGCATTTTTTTTTACTGCCCTCAAGACTTAGATTAGGTTAGTCGGTAGGGTGATACGAGCAGATCAGACCGTGGTCCGATCGGTCTTGTTGACCATCGAGCTACCATCAACGACCCAAGCCCCCACGCCCGCGAGGACGTGGATCGGAAGTTTCCTAGACTGTACCACACGGCGTACCTCAGGAGCAAGAAGGACAAGAGGCAAGGAGGCAGCCTGTCGGATACTCTTGAGCAAGCATCTCATCATACTTAGATCCCCTTAGATCTTCTTCCATAGATTCCCCTCCGCCCTTCTCTGCCCTACCTCCCTTTTCTCTGCCCTATCTCCCTTGCTGCCCTCTATTCCTTCTCTGCCTTACCTCCCTTCGCCACCCCTTGTTGCAATCTATTCCCCTCCGCCCTTCTCTGCCCTACATCCCTTCCCCATCCCCTTGCTGCCATCTATCCCCCAACATACCCCCTCCCCCTTTTCTCTGCCTTACCTCCCTTCCCCACCTCCTTGCTGACCTCCCTCTCCCTGAAAGCACATCATTGCATATACGCTCCTAGAAAGCACACGCCCACACATCATTGCGTATACGAACATGCAGCGCCAATATGTACGCATCAACATCTCACATATAGCACATCAACATCAAACACGCTCATCTCAACATCACACAAGACCGCTTACAAGCACACATCCCAAAAGCAAAAAACATAGACGCATCCATATCAAACAAGCAAAAATGCACATTTTGCTCAGAAGATTACGAAATGGAATTATCTGGACTTTTATGCGAATGGATGTCAGGACAAGGATAACGCAAAAGAAGATGCTTACAGATGCTCGGTATAGGTTCGCAGCATATCCAGTTCGATGGAGATTGTGGACTTAAGCCAACAGAGAAAGAGAACCAGAAAAAAAAAAAGAATAATAATCAGTGATGGAAAACACAAGAAATGTAAGGGACAACGATGAGAGAAAGAGAGAGAGAGAGACTAAAAACTGTATCCATCGAGGGAAGGGAGTGTTGAAAAGTTTGGCTATCCTCTCCTCTGCTCGCCAAACTCTCCATTCTTCTTTCTAGTCTGCACACCATCTTTCCTTCATTTCTGTCCGTTGGGGTTATTAGGCCTTTGGATGGGGCTGCAACGGCTAGTTTTTTCTCCTAAACGATCCGTTACAAGAGTTTTTTCAGCGGTATCCGTTTTGGGGAATACGACGCCCAAACCTACCTCTTATTTTTGTTAAGAAAGCAACGATCGACCGGTGAGCATAAAAAAAATTTAAAAAGGGGAGTGCATATAGTGTACCGTTGCTTCCTGATTCCTGAACACTTTTCACGTAGCCGCCACAGCTCCATTTTTTCCCGTGGACTTTCTTCTCTCTCTTTTTCAAATTGAAGTGAAAATCTGGAAATTTTAAGTTCGGATTTACGGCATTGAAAAACTGGAAAGTGTAATCCTCTCTGAAATGTCAAATTTTTCTAGTTATCGATCATCACTTTTTTTATTTGTAAACTGACCTGTTAAGTCTTTAACTCCTCTCCCTCTCCTTCTCTCCCTCTCCCTCTCTCTCTCCCTCTCCCTCTCCCTCTCCCTCTCCCTCTCCCTCTCCCTCTCCCTCTCTCTCTCACTCTCCGCTGATCGATCATGTCAAAGTACGCGGAAGGGATATGGATTGCCGGGCACACTCTATCAAGGTTATAATCTAGCTTCTAGCCCCGCGTCCAAGGAGGAGTTTTCGTCGGCGAAGCAGAGCAAAACCGCTGGATGTCCTTTACTGCGTTTTCGGTTAAGTCTTCCCCTTGGACTTCGTTTTCCCCATCTCTTCGTTCTCTTTGTTCTTACCGTCGGATTGAAGAATTTATCACGGTGAAGATCATTCTGGGATGGTTGACCCACCTAGCTGTGTTTTAGCTATGTCATCAACGCCAAGTTTGTGTTTTACCGTTGGATGGAAGCTTCTCTCTCGAAGAACGCTCTATTGATATTCCTATGAAAGATCAGTATGCATGCAAATAATTCAAGAAATAAGTCTCTCGAATAAATTTCAACCAAAATCGAATTCTTCAAAATAAAAATGGAGCATTGTAGAACGCGATCAAACTGTTTAAATTAAACACCTGAGCAACCCAGTATTACCCACCCCTAAATTAATCACAAACCTAAGAATCGTTGCACTTCCACCCTCTTTTGAAGGCGATTTTGGAGAATAGTTGACTGGAGATGGCTTTATAAGCTGAGTGAGATGAATCACGTCCCCCTCTCAGCACATCCGCTCACTGTCGAAGTTGTATGGTCCTCAGGTTCCGCAGCACGCATGTAGCTTCGATCCCTGCACAAACCCAAATTGTATGCCTCGAATAATTATATAATCTATCTATAACCAGGTTCTAAAGAAGGTCGATTGAACTGAAGACTCACCGCGGACTGACAGGTTTTTTATCATCTTCGGGGCCGGGATGCAGTAGTCGACGTAGGCGACGATGACATTAGGTTTTTGCTGACTCAGCTCCCGGAAGTAGAATTTTCGGAACTCTTTGGGGAATGTGGTGAAATTGTCCAGCTCCGATACACAGCCTGATTCGTCAAGCACAGCGGTATTCCCAAAGAAAGTGAGATACGAGGGCCAGCAGCCGACGGGGAAGTTCACGGCCACCACCAAGTTCCTCGCTCCTTTGTTTATCAAGATCTAAAAACAAGAAAAAGAAATTACTCTGTCAGCTTCCATGAACAATAATGGTCCGCAATAATTAGTTTGATTAGGGGTTTTCTTAGTTGCCTGAGCGGCGTTCATGATCATGTGGGTCTCAACGGGGAGGAGCAGTACGACTTGATAAATGGGTTTGTTCTGGATGTTGATCTCCACGTTGTCGTTTGCTCGGATTCCTCCAGCAAAGAGAGAGTCCTCTCGAATTGAGTGGAACAGTCTGTTTCCAGAAAAATGAAGATATACGAGACAATATCCAAACAGTGGGAAAAAAACGCCATCTCATTGCTAACGGTGAGAGAAATAGATGTATGAGGGCATGCTCAATGGCATTTCTCCTAAGAGTTAAGAACAGGATTCTCTTCTCCAATATTAGGGCAACAGTTTATTTTAAAAAGAAAAAGAAACAGTAAAATCCAAATAATCGTCTTAATTGGGATATGACCAATATTTTAAGGAAAAAACATATAATACACTAAGAGAGTTTTTTGGAGGCATGAGAGAAAACTTGCGCGGAAATCCAGGGTTTTTTTCCAATTACTTAGTGAAGTCTTATACGGGAAAGTAAGGCGCCGAAGAGTGATTCTGAAGAGTGGGAGACGGAGAGAGCGGGGACCTTGTTTGGAAGAACAGATAGTCGCTGAACCATCCAAGTAGAACTCGAAGATAGCTCTTGGGGTAGGGCAGAATGACTCCAAAGTCTCAGAGGCAAGCCTCGGGGAAGAAGAAGAAGACGACGAGACGCTCTAAAACAAGGAAACACTCAGGAAACCAGGATTTTGCTGTTCGTCATATTAAATAGTTTGCTTTCCATTCGGGTGATTGTAATCAAGAATTCAATCATGTGGGTCTACGTTCTAATCCATGTAGTTTTGTTTTCTATCTTAGTCCAACTATTATGCATAGATTTCTCTGATAGGTTTAATCTGATTTTGCATGTGATTTTTGAAGTTTTTTTCCTTGACAGTGATTGCTTTAATCAGGTCTTCGTTGGCTAGACATGGATAATGTCTTCAAGTGTCTATACCTTCAACATGATCATATTTATACAAGATTTTTTTCATCATTCATGGACTCCTACAAATACCATACCAAGGGCATAATGGAAAATTAGCTTTATCATAAAATTGAATATTGGTTCTACATAATAATCCTTACATTAATTTGTTATCGCTCGATCCTTAATTGTCAAGCATAAGTGGATCATCCTCAACAGTCTTGAATGTATCAAGTGCTCATCAAGGGAAAGCGATTAATTTCCAATTTGATTATATATTATCAATGAGAAGAATTGTTGTCACTTGAAATTTAGTTTGGAGAAAAAATTTACACGGGCACGCCAAGGAATTATAGGATCGTCGAGGAAAGCAAGGTCTGATAAGTGTGGTTGACATGAAAGAGAGTAAATGATCGAATATCTTTATCTTTGATTATTTTTGTCAGCCTAATCATACTTATACTCTGACTTCTTTGTTGAGTATACATCATATCATTAATACTAATCAAGAGGAAGATGGAGAGTGAATTATCTTGAAGAGATCAAATAACATTATCACCCAATAAAATCATCAAGTAACGTATATCATTATCCATTTTTTGGAGATTCTATTTGAGATCGAATCAATTTGGGTCTCTTTTCCTTAGTTTTGGACTGACAATACCCGGATCAAACCTTGATGAGTCTTTTCTTTTTCACCGAGGAAGACGATCTGAAGTGGGGGCCTTGGAACTAGTAGTAGGGATGAACTAGCTCTCCTAACCACAAAATATCAATAAGCACTAGTGGTGTAAGATATTGGATAATTTTTAGGTGAAGAAGAAAATTTGGATAATTTAGAAAATTAAGATAGAGAACTGCTTAAGCCCCATATTAGTCAGTTTAATCACTTTAGATTGTTTCATTTGAAAACAATGATGTTCATACAAAACATTGGTTATAACTTTTAAACTCGCATAAATGAAAATTAGTCAGGGTTGAATCTACATCAAACATAGGTAGAAAAAATATTCGCTTTTGAAAAATCAAGAAGGAAAGAGATGAGAAACTGGTAGATGAGAATTTTTGTAAAAAGAGATTATATAAAACAATACTATTCTAAAAATATGTGGTTTTATCAAATAATAATTTTAGATGTTAAAAAAAATTAGGAGCAGTGTTTTCTGGAATCAAATTACTCATACTCTACTGTTTCTCTGACAAGGAAATTAATTCCTAAAATATAGCGGTAAGACTTTGAGGAAAATCTAGAAAGGAGAGGCACAGACATTGATTGCATCTCTGCATTGAGAGTTCGTTCCTCCAGACTTTGATCAACAACACTCAATTAACGTAGATTGCAATCTTACATAAAAATGCATAAGCGTGTTTGGGATTTATAATGCAAGCCACATTTCTAGGGCTAGTAAAGAGGATATTTACAATGAGAGAAAGGGATTTGGGATTTTAGAAATCTATTTTGACACCTTCTCTTGGCACTATGCACAAATTTATCCTTTTTCAGTTTGAGAAACTTCCTCCTCTTTGATGGATCAATTTCTATCATATGAGATTCACTTGTTGTGATGCTTGAATTATACACTTTATCCATCAAAGTTTGCATATTATCTTTAAAATATGCAGCGTTGATGCCAGAATTGATGTTTTTTAGTATATCAATCAGGGTACTTGTTCTTCTTTCAACTACAAAACCATGAATTAGATTTTTTTCATTTACATTTCTTGGGTTTGACCGAAGCAGAATTTGATGCTCTTTTCAACCAAGTTACTGTTTGTTTGAGAAGATTGCTTTCTCTTGATTTCATTCTCCTCATCGTTTTGTTTAACAAGTTTCTATTGAATTGCATATGATCGTGAGTGCTGGACTTATATAATCGATATCATGCCCTCGTAATGATGCCATGGAATCCATCACTTTTAAGGAGATCAATTGATCTGCTGGAAGTGCAAAGAATTTCAAGAGTTTCAAAAAAATCTTTGGAGTTCCATCTCTCATTGAGTTTTTCAAGGCTGGTTCATGTGAAGCCATAGCTTTAAAACTGAACATATCATTGATTATTTCTACATTTCTTTCTTCCATCAATTTGCCCAAGTCCTTTCACATCAGACAACTAAAAAGCATGTTCAGAAAATCCTACTACTTGGCTTCACATGAACATAAAGTTAACAACTATACAGAATATGGGCAACTCATCAAGATAACATACCAAGGCATGCATATAAATGCCAAATTATACTCTACTACTCATGCATATACTGCTAGAATACAAGAAAAATATACAAACCTCGACGGGATTAAATCCGGCTTACATGCAGCAAGATCTCTTCCTCTCTCTCTATTGTTTGTACTTCCATCTCTCCTTTTTTGTTCCAATTAGACGATCTGAAACTCACCCATGTTAGACTTAAATTTTAATGCTCCACGGGGCCAGCACCAAGGAGAAGATCCTTCTGAAGAATGGGTTTAGACTTGGGCAAAAGGCCTAGGGTTCGCGAACATTGAACTCTAGATCAATCATTAAGAAGATCGAACACTCTTCTTTTCTATCCTTCATGTCTATACACCCATTTAGAAGGAGGCAAAATAAACAAGAATCAAGATGATGGAGCATCAGAGTCCCTCTTGGGCTTGGAGAAGAAGCGAGTGAAGCCACGCGAATACCTATCAGGTGTTGAGGTCAAACTGGAAGAAGAAGAAGAAGAGCGGTTCTTGGATCGCAGGGAACTTATTGGGGATCTGGGAATCGGGGTCAATTCATTGTCTAGATATCCATTGAGGGGAGATTCCCCTCCACAATTATCAACAGGTTCTGATTGCTGGAAGCTTCTGCGGGTGGGGGCACAGGGAGTTTTTTCGAGGAGGGATTCTAGGGTGTCTTCAACGAGGTTGGCACGGGGATGTACAGACTGGATCTCTTTGCCAAGGACTGTTTCTTGGCACTCTGCCAGCTTATCTGTTGTTGAGGTTACCTCCTCCTGCCCATGAGCAGAAGACTGTGAGCATGAACCCTTGGAGACACAGCATGACCCTCCAAGACAGAGGTGTTTGAGAAAAGAAATATAAATGCATATGACACAGAGATAAAAAAATAATACAGTGGGAAAAAAAAGAAAGAGATATGGAGGTGTTATGAGAGAGATGGAAGTGTGTGAGGACAGATTTGGAGATATCTATAGAGACATAGATATAGATATAGATACAGATATGCACATATATATACATTTACATATAAATGTGAGAGGGATGAAAGCATAGGGGGAAAGATTTTGAGACATATAGATAGAGATGAAAGTGCAAGCTGAAAGACATTGAAATACATCGAAAGAAATGGAAATATCTGAGTAGAGATATTGAGATATATAGAGAGATGAAAGAGCACGAGGAATGAGAAATAGAGAAAGAGTGGGGGGACATTTAGAGATGGAAAGTGAGATAAATGGACTGCATGAACGTCTATATAAATGTATGTATAAATAAAGAGGGATGGATGCGTATCAAAAGAGAGATATGTAGATATTAAATTATAAATAGAGTGAGGGAGACAGAGAGAGAAAGCAATGCAGGCAGAGACATAAAAGGAAGGAGACAGATAGCTAGAGCGAAGTGGAGAGAGCAACAGAACTATAAAGGGGAACACAATGTACATAAATATATATAGTGGGAGAGATGGAGAGAGCCAGAGAGGGAAAGATGCATACACAAAAGGATATTGATGTATAGATAAACAGACAGTTGAATGAACTGAGTTTAAGTTCAACTTTCACCTGTTTATCCTTGGCATCCGCATCAGCAACAGATGCAACTGCAGATATCGAACACTTTTGATTCCTTCATGAAAGACAAGTCAAAAGCCATAACATCAAAAATAGAAGTCGCCAACGGTCAACACAATCAATGAACAAATGCTGACCTCTCTATCTGCTCTTCAAGATCCTTGCATCTGGCCTGCTCCTCCAGGTACTTAACTCTCTCCTGCTGCAACTCTTTATCCAGGTTTTTTATTTTTGACCGCAGTTCATTGACTTCTGCTTCCAGCTCACAAGCACGGGCCTCTATTGACTTGTAAGACTCTGTCATACACCTCAGCTGAGTCTCAGCAAGACTGTTTGACTTCTCTGAAGAATATAACTTTGACGCCATCTCTTTCAACTGGGCATTTAAGCTTTCCAAATCTCCATTGCACTTGACCAGCTCATCTTCCAGGGCATCTTTCTCGCATTTCAATTCCGCAAAATCACGCAGAGTACCTGAATCAGATGGCCCCTGGTTCTCCAGATCCTTGACACCATTATGACCATTGGTTTCTCCTTCTTTGATTTTGTATTCATTGATTTTAGATATTACACCAGACACTGCAATGACTAAACTTTCACAGCCAGTCGAACAACCAATCACTTTTTCCATTGAATCAGAAAGTTCCTGAATTTTCTGTCTTATTTGACTGACTGAATCAGAGTTAGGATCCATTCTCTGGATTTCTCGGCAGTATTCCAGGAAGAAGTAAAGAATTTCAGAAATGGCATTCTTCAGAATTTGGTCAACAGTAAAAGGATAATTTCTATGAAGGACATTAGTTTCCATATTGTCTGCAGAATAATTGGCATCCTCTTGTACATCTTGCAGAATTGTTTTTATATCCTCAAGAAGTTTTCCCATATCTAAGTCCTTGGCCCGGGTCTTCACCATCAGTGCTATTCTTGACTGAAGCTCAGACAGAGAAACCTCTTCACCAGAGTCAACCATACTCTTTGGTTGACTTTGATCGTCTTGACATTCTTTTGATGCTTTTACTGAGGCATTCACGTATGACGTAGTAACATTTGATTCAGTAGAAAGACATGCCAGCTTCTCCATCTCAAGGAAATCATCTAGAAGTTCTAGATTATGGGAATGGTCAACCTTATCATGTTTGACGGCATCCTTATCTGAGATAAATGGCATTGACCATGACTCACCGAAACTCTCCTGTTCATCAAGACCATCTTCTGACATGGAAGTCAAACTTCGAGGGTTGCTCCCATTTTGACTCAAGGTGCAGTCAACATATGCTTCGGGGTTGGACTTAGACGGGCTTTGCCGATTCATCACCAGCATACGAGTCTCCAAATTTCGAAGTTTGCTTGATGTTTTGGCACATATATTTCTCGAATTCTGGAGCTCGCTGTTTCGTTTCGACAGTGCCTCTTTCAGCATCTTAGTTTCTTCTTCCATACCTAGTAACCGAGAAGTGAGGAACTCATTTTCTTTCTGATACTGCTGCAAGCTCGCTAATGTTGAGTCCTGCGCTGAACCAAAATGTTTACCAAGGGCGTTACTTGAAGGATGATGAACTTTGACATCTGCAGATTTCTGATCAAAGCCGTCAACTTCATGTCTCATTTGGGCTAAGGCAGCTGGGCCAGGAAGCCTTTTACGCACCAGCTTACGTAGCCTCTGGCATTCAGCGTCAAGTTTTGCCATCTTCTTCACATCCTCTAAGTGCTGCTTGTTTACCACGTCAGCAGACCTCACACTCATGTTTTTCTCTTCGTTTCTAATTTCCAGCTCCTTGGTCACAACATGAACCTCATACTTCAGTGACCCAATTTCCTTCTCACATGATTGAATAGAAGCTTTAAGGATTTCAATCTCTGAATCAGATTGAGACTTCTCTTCACTAATTTTCATCAGCATGGTAGAGCGTTCTTGAAGTGACCTTGAAATTGCATCGTTTTCTGCTGCCGCAAGGAGAAGTTCCTGCTCCAGGTCAACAATTCTGGAGTCAAGGTCAAACCTGAGATTCTCCCATTGCTGAGTCTTTGCAAAGATAACATCTTGAAGCTGCTGTTCACTCTCCTCCTTTATTAATCGTATTTGTTTCATGCATTCTTTGAGGGCCCCATCAAGATGGGCTGCTTTGTCTTCAGCACTTAATCTTTGCAGTGTCACAGATTCTAGTTGGTTCTTCAAAGCTAGAGCTTCAGCTTCAGCTTTCTCCCACCCTACATTAATAAGTATATTATATTA
This sequence comes from Lemna minuta, assembly GCA_024174645.1. Classification (NCBI taxonomy): domain Eukaryota; kingdom Viridiplantae; phylum Streptophyta; class Magnoliopsida; order Alismatales; family Araceae; genus Lemna; species Lemna minuta. Next base: position 7,842,998 of record CM044108.1, read on the forward strand.
GTATGCTATAGTAATTTACAAATTGAAGAAGAGGTTCAGTGTTACCTGAGACAGCTTCTTCGGCAACTTTTGCATGTTGCTTGACCAAGTTTTCCTTAACTAAAGAGTCTGATTGTGCAGCGGATAGATTATCATTTAGGGTTTGTATCTGGCTTTCCAAGTGGTGAACTTGATCCTCCAATTTCAAGAAATGAGCGTGCATGTCCTTGGAAATCTTCACACAATCAGATTCTTTAGATTTTTTCTGCGGGATTAATCAAGAAAACATAAATTATTAAATCCGAGCAAAGAAATGAAAATAAGTTTAATATTTCATAATATGGTGATGAATTTTGATACTGAAAATGCAGATCTGACGGCAAAGGGTGATGATTCCGTAACATGAAACAAATTACCTCATTGTCTTTGTTGTCAACTGAACTGGAAAATGGGATGGCAACAGAGTCTGTAGAAACACTTTTGTCTGTATTTTTCTTCTTCCATGGCCAGCTTCGACGATCCATTGTATATCAGTTTAAACTGGGAAGGGATCATTGAATTTGTTACATAAGAGAATGAAAATTCTTGTACGTACGTTTTAGGAATAGAAAGTGTATCTTGTTGTGCTAAACGTTATTCAGAGAAAACTAACATATTCAAGATAGAGATTAAACGCAATCCAATGTTCCCTCCAGATGAAACATGAGTAAGATCAAGAGAGAGCAGGATCGATGGATCTACACTTGCTATAATTACTGAAGAATTATCACAACTTGCTATAAGTACTGAAGAATTATCACAACTTGCTATGCTTGAAATTTCAGACCAAATCTAGATAAGAGAGATTTGAAATATTCCGAGAACAGATGGTGGGAAAATAGTCCTTCAATTTAAGTGATTACAGAGCAAAATAGTTCACTTTTTGGAATGCTTCTTCCCCAGAAGAAGGAACTTATGCGCACGACCGAATACACGGGCGGATTAAAAACAAATGAAGCGCAATATGGGTCGGAAGCATCATGTAGAGAATCACGGTTAGGCGCTTTCCACTTAACTCGAAGAGAACATGAAGTCTTAAAAAAATTCATGCAGAGAGAGAAAACAGAAGGGAGAAAGAGAAGAGCAACGGTAGAGGAAAACAAGAGCTCACTAGAAGTAATGTAGTCGCAAGGAAGTCAATCAGGCACCAGATCTGAGCAGACAGTCCCTGGCCAGAGGATTCCGACGTTCTTCACACGACAGACGGTAATAGGAAAAGAAGAAAATCGGCCGAATCTCCATTCCACGAGACTTCACCGGACGGCCATCTCACATTCCTACTCGTCGCATCACCACTGACAGCGATGTGGATCCGGAAGGTGATTTCTCGTTCCGATTTGTTACCTGTCGAGGAGAAGTCGACAAATATAAAATCTCAAATGCACGAAACCGGAACAAACTAGAGAGAGAGAGAGAGAGAGAGAGAGAAGGAGAGAGACAGGAAGAGAGTCCAACTATTCTAGTTTTTCGGTACGTCTCAGTTTTTTTGGATAAATTTGAATTTAATTGTTTTTAATGAGTTTTTCTCATTTCCTGATTAAATTAAAGTTTCATGCAAGGATTTCACCGCGTTGTCACCTGGAAAAGTTAGATCTTCTGGAAGAATCTTACGAGTGAGCCTTACGGCCGAGATCGGACCACGCAGGGAGATCTGAACCGTCTGATTCTACGTTGACCCACCGATGTGATCCGTCCACTGAACCTTGACAGGGTGTAGCTTCGAGAGCATGGGCTGGCAGAGTAGTCTGAAGATGGCTGTTTCAGCCGTCCGATCGCTGTAGTCCGAAACCGATCCATTGGATCCGAATATTTCCGACTGTTGGATCATAGAATCCGGCTGGTCATATCTCCTCGTACGAACGGCAGACAGGGCGATGTGTGGCCCCGCTGGTCCGTCGCAGCTGGCGCACGGTGCAGAAACGCAACCAAGTTTACGAGCCACGTCGGAATTGACTTATGCTTGGCGGGCCCCAGTCTCTTACTGCAGTTATTACAGAAAATTTAATACGGGACATTAACTTTCTCTAAATTGCTGATCAGGACAAAAAATCCGTTGATTTCGGAGGCAAGCCCCGTGACAACACAGCTATCACTTTGACGAGCGGAGACCTGACAGCTTAGGCACCTTCCTCAATTTAACACGTGGCTACTGAAATCGGATTACAGAATTAAAACAAAATCACTATAGAGAGCTTAATCGCGGTAAAAATAAATAGGCGAAATTCACCGCCCGAAGGGTCCCACATCGGATTTCAAATGCGAGAATCGAAGTCAACGTGAGAAGCTGTCACGACAGCCAGCTGGTACAGAACCGCAGGCGTAAAAGAGAATCTTCGAACGTCGCCTTGACCGTTCAGCGATCGGACACGTCAGACCCTCGAAAGCTGAACGTCTGAACGCGTTCTAGAGATGTCGTCGTTCTAAAGAAGGGAATAACGGGTCCGAGGATAGGGAATTGTACCCGCAGATGATCCGGATCCTGTCGCCAGCCCTTTACGCTCACACGCGAGAATTCCAGAACACGACAGAAAAGTTTAAACTATTTCGAAGTAGAGTGAACAATATTTTCATGCTCGTTGAAAAATACATTTATCGGTGGTCCCAGTAGGAAGCAGCAAACTGATGTTCTTATTCACGGAAATTAATTAAATTAATTTAATTAAATCAATTTCTCGATTTACCGGAGTTTCGGATATGAGGGTTTCCGGGGAGATCCCCGGAAGAGAAGAGAAGTATGTCTCCTCCTTGCCAGGCTATAAGGGCGGCGGCGACGCCGCCATCGCCGCCTCTAACGAGAGTCCGTCAGTATTCCATTCTATCGTCTCGGTGCTCTCCGATTGGCCAGAATCTCACCGGCGCTTCTCTGGCGACAATCCGTTACAGCGGCCGAGGATCGAGAAGAGGGGTGAATCCGACGTGTATGGCGCATCCGCGGAGGGTAAAGATGGTGGCGAAGCAGATACGGCGAGAGCTGTCCGATATGCTGTTAACGGATAAGGTTCTTCAGTATGCCGTTCTCCCAGAAGCTTCTCTCGGTGCTGACCGTTATCTCTCCTCTCTCACTACTATCTCAGACGTCGAGGTCTCCGGAGACCTCCAGGTTTTCGATTCTCTTGTCTCTTTATTTCCCTCTCTATCATTATATTTATCCCTTGTTCGGTTTCTCTGATGCGATGAACAGGTGGTGAAGGTGTATGTGTCGATATTTGGGGACGAGAGAGGGAAAGAGGTGGCCATGGCAGGGCTCAAGTCCAAGGCAAAGTACGTGCGCAGTGAGCTGGGTCGCCGGATGAAACTGCGGCTGACACCAGAGATCCGGTTCATAGAAGACGAATCAATAGAGAGAGGCAGCCGGGTATCCCTCTCTCTCTCTCGTTGACACAATCCCATTTAGAGAGAGATAGAAAGATAGATAACAGTTACGTAGATTGGTAAAGATGAGCATTTATGTGTAGACTAGAGGGATGATAGATAGGAATATACATATCTACGGGGGGTATATAAACGTATTATAGTATGTAGAAAGCGCGACATGGACTGAAAGAAAGACTTTTACAAAGAGAGGGGGAGTGGATAGAGAGATGGATGGATAGAATGATAGAGGTTTAAAGAGATAGATAGATGGATGGATGGATCGAGAGAGAGAGAGAGAGAGAAAAATAACTGACTCATGATTGCTCGCTTTCAATTTTTAGGTGATAGCTATACTGGACAGGCTGAAGAGTGAGAAACAGGGATCAGAAGAGGGAGATGAAGAGGTGTTGGAAACATCTAACAACTCACTAGAAGAGGACGACGACGACGACAATTGGGACGATGGAGTCATCTACATCAGGTAACAGCCAACCGCAGATAGATGTAGATACAATCTAAAAAGGGAGATTTTCCCTTTCTGCCGCTGTGCAATTCAATGAGAAAATTTTTAATTTATCATTCTTCCCGGTGAGATTATTGATGAATCCCTGATTCTTCTTCCTTTTTTTCAATGAATGGAGCAAGACTGACATAAAGCTGTCATTTAGTTGACTGCGATCAAAGGGTCAAAAGATGATAATTACGATAATTATATCATGGAAATACATCGCTACAGCCTTGTAGGAAATTACCTTGCAAATTCACAGCTACAGCCTTACAGGAAATTACAAAAACAAATACCAGATGTGTAAGATCGAGGACAAACGATCTAATGGAAGCTTTAAATGCCCAGAAGATGGCGGATCACTTGAATAAGAAATAAATACATGTTGACATAAGATTTTTGTCTTTGAGAGTCATGGTGCCAGTTCGAGCTCTTGACTGGGCCGAATGTTTGACCATCGATCACGCGAGGCAATCAACCTCAAGGATCGAGTGAGAACGGGGAAAACTCGATCTGGCCTTTGGACTACTCTTCGGTTGATCTGGCGGCCCAGATTGAGAATGAATCTCTTCACAATGTATAGAGGAAAGCTCCCGGCTGCCTATCTAATAACGGTTTGATCATCTTGATGGCTAGATCAACTAAGATCGAGCAGCCGCTTAGATAGTAGGACCCAGAAGATCATGGGCATCAGATCTCATCCTTATCCGCCGCTGTCTGATAAATGTTAGACTTGTAGGAAATTGAAAGCTATTGAACTCGGAAATTGATATCGTGGTCCCCTTAAGACAAGCAGGCGTTCAATTGGGAGTAAAACCTTGGCAGTCATCAGATTGATGGCAGGAGGTGGTTGACTACACTTATGTGTAAAGCAGAGCCAGACCATGACTCGGGAACGAAAGCGGCGTTGAATAAGATTTCCCTGTCGAGATATCTAAAGCGCCGCCCACTGAGTAATTTTGCCCCATGAGAAAAGACGCCATGTCCAAAGTCAGCAGAGATCCTGAGGTGGTCACCTCCCCATGCCGTTCCTGCACAAAACGCTGTCCGATTTTCGTGTCACCAATTAATGCTGGTGCGAGTCACTGCGGGGAAAGGTAAAAGATAGTAGATAAATCCATTTGCAAAGTCTATTCTCGTGAGCCAGCTTCTAAACTATCAATCTTCCGAGTCGCAAAAGCCATGAGAAATTTACCATGGAATCCGGCGGTTAATGCTTGACTAGCCAAGCAGAGATAATTGACTCATGTCGTTTGAAACGGTGTCATTTCAGGCATGCGACGTCAAGGGAGAACATAAATTTGCTGAAAGAAGAGGGAAGCTTGGAACTGCTCACTCCGACGACAAAAAAATGTGGGAGACCGATGCGGAATTAGTACCAAATCTCCTTGATCTTGATTGATCGTCGGTTGTTGATTTGATCAGTCAACGACGGATGATCCTGATCGTATCGATGGGCATCAATCTGATCGATGTAGTGATTGACGCCCATCAATCAGATCAGCAGTCTGATTGGTGATCAATCGAATGTAATCATTCTGATCATCAATCAATGATCGGCGATCTGATGGACAAACACCAGTTTCTACAAACAATTTCCAAAAATAACCCATGATCAGATCAGCCATTAGAGCATTATTTTCAGGGAGAGATCGCTGATCAATCGCAAAATAGATCACTCCCCCAATCGGTCTGTAGGCTTTGATAACTGGTCGGTCAAAGGTCAGCGCAACTTGATCAATAATCGGATCGCTACGTTAGAACATGATGATCAGATTCGATCTTGTCGATCAGATCACTGATACCTGATCCCGAGTCCGCATAACGAAGATAAGAACCGCAATGCATGCGGCCCATTTGGATAGGCAGATGGAACATATCTATCTAGAAACTTTTGCATACCATGCCCCACTCATTTATTAACCGAGATTCTTATCATGAATATGCCAGCGGAATTTGCCGATGGGAAAATAAATAGCATCAAATATCCGACGTGGACCCGCTCTCATCCCACGTGGCTCACACATTTATAAATAATAGCTTCGAGTGTTATCGAAGGGACGCGATTCAGCCGCTTCCCTCGATTTAGCTTCGTCTCTGCCGTCAGATCAAGGCCTCACGGGTTTCTGAAGTATGGCCGAGAGAACAATGACCTTGCCAGAGAGGGTCAAAGCGTCAACCTTCTCGCCCACTACCCACTTCAGCTTCTTCAACCCGAACTTCTCGATCAACAACGTCAACGCCTCTTTAGCTTTCTGATCAACGCACCGGACGTTATCCAACCATAGAACGCCACCTGGCCTCAGCACCCGGTCAACGTCAAACATAAAAAACTGCGTCTTCTCCCCCACTTCGCCATCCTCCACCGCACTCCCCACGTGAACCAGGTCGAAGACCGAGTCGGCAAACGGAAACCGTTGACCAGAAGTCAACTGCAGAGGAAACAGCCCTCTGGCTGCCACCGCCGCCGCTGCGCCGACCGTCGTGGAGGTGACCACGGTGACGTTCTTCTCCGCCATCCTCGCCGCGAAGTCGGCAACGCCGCCACCGATATCGATTCCAATCCGAATCCCTTTCGCGAGAGACAATACTTCATCAATCAAGAAGTCGTTCTTCCCTCGCGCGCTGACCCACATCTTGTTCTCAGTAACCGTCTGATTGGCCCAGAGAGAGCTCGGTAGAGGGAGAAGCGTCTGCACGGTTACTCGTTTAGAGAGACACCTTCTTCTCGGAAGCGGCTCGCAGCCTTTGGAGAGGAGCTTCTCTGCGAGAAGATTATCATCCGGGCAGCGACTCCCCGGTACGTAGGACATGTACAGGCCCACCACGTCGGCGGCGTCGCCGCCGCATTTGTGCCCAACAGAAGAAACCATCACTGTCATGCCCGTCCTCGCATCTCTTCCAAGAGGAAGCGGGTGACGGTCTAGGAAAATCTTCATCTCCGGGGGTACATTGGGCTTTGAGATCTCCACAGTATCGTACCCGAGAACTTCTTTCCCGATCTGAGCGAGCCTCTTTTGCGAGATCTCGATCTCTTTGACAATCTGAGATACGTGGTCGGAGAGGAGAGAGAAATTCTCGCCGCGGGCAGGAGGCGGCGCGAAGGTGAAGGCGTAGAGAGCGAAGAGATTGGTGGTGACGACGGAGACGAGCATTACGAGGCGAAGTCCGGAGGTGAAGCGCGTCCCGTTGCGGAAGCGCGCCGTGCCGTCTCCGGTCTTGAGTGCGACGGCGCCCATATCGCCAGCGAAGTCGCCAGAGCAGGGGAAGACTACAGATCTTCAGTAGGAGGAAGAGTATTCCAGTGGCGGCTTGTCGGTGGAGAATGGAGAATCTCTCGAAAGAAAGAATCCATCACGTACTATTGTTCTTTACTCCCTTTTCTCAAAAATAACTTCTTAGAAACTGTAAACAATGCCAAATTGGATATATATTCATGTTTTGTTAATTTATGAAGTTTTGAGGGTGACTGAGAAACCTAGAAGAAGCAAACTAAATCTTAAATGTATCGGATCGATCGAGAGATACTTTTTTTAATCCATTTTATAATCAATAGTTTATTTCAACCCGTAGTTACTAGGAAATGGCGCGTATACACTTATTGGGGTAGTTATAAACTGAGATTGGGAATTCTGGAAGAGATTGCGATATCGTAGAGATGTCGTCGAATCAGTGGCAGCAGGTGAGGGCTTCTCACATCTTGATCAAGCACAAAGGATCCCGGAGGAAGGCGTCATGGAAGGATCCTGACGGCGTTAGGATTAAAAACACGACGCGGGACAGCGCCGCAACGCAGATCGCCGCTCTGCGAGAGCAGATAATCTCTGGCTCAGCCAAGTTCGATGACGTCGCCGCCAGATATTCGGACTGCAGCTCTGCTAAGCGCGGCGGCGACCTTGGTAATCTTTTCGCGGATAATTTAGTTTCTTGAAACCCTAGCATTCTTAGACCAAATGAATCGACTTTTTTACCACTTGGTTGGGGTAATTATTCGTTTTCTGATCGCCCGTTGGATATTTTGATGGGGAGTTGATTTTGGAATTGTGGATACTGTTCAGTTTGTAAATGACTTTCCAGAACGTTAACCGCGACTTAGCCTCTTCAGATGTTTTGTCTTTTACTGGATTTCAGAAGACATGCATGTTTTTCATTTCCTCTTCACTCGTTTGAATTTTTATGGATATAATGAAAAAGATTACTTGATAGTGTTCTCTGTAAGGATTCCGCCATGAGGCATTGCAAATGCTATCGGTTTGGATTTTTCATGTAAACGGATTATATTAGAAGTTTTATTTTTGGAACAAAACTGTTCACTGTAGGATGATATCAGATTTAGTGAATTTGATACTGTTACAAGTCTATGTCTAGTCTTACATTTCAAGCAGGGACATTCAGTCAATGGACTGCCAATGTATTTTTGATCAATTATTCTATCTATCCACGAACAATCATATAATGGGAAGATTGGCAGTGGGTCGAGAAGGACTGTGGAGTTAAGCATGCTCAGGCTTGGGCATGGCAGGGATGGGTGACTCCTTGAGGAGGAGGGATGCTGGGGTAAGAAGAACTCCAGGGTTAAGGGTGCTGAGGCTTGGGCAGTCTGGGGATGGGTAACCTCTTGGGTGGGAAGAAAAGAGTACTTTTACTAGTTGATCACCGATTTCAGGTGATCCTCCTTTGTAACTATAAAAAAAATCATTTGTGGGATTGGTGCATGATCATTATCTTACAATCCATATCATCAAACCTTTCCAATGGTCGTATTTTTAAATAGAAAAAAGAGAGAGATGAAGGGTTAGGGTTTCCGCACTGTCACCTCCTTGTTTGTTTCACTGATGCGTGCTGTCACCCAGTTTCTCTCTGTCACGTTCTTCAGTAGAGCTCTCGAATTCGAGGTTTGACCAGCAGTGTACATCACATGCGGGAGATTTGATTAATGCCACATTGCGCCACATGCTCGTGCATGTACCCAGGAATGCATGGGTATATGACTTGAGAGCTCATTCTTCAATAATCATTTTTTTAATGGCGTAAGGTATGATGACTGAAGGCCTCAATTCATTGTATGCCTAACAGAGGATTGGCTTGAGGATTAGAGTCTACAATTGAGTTTGTTATCAATGAGTTGCTGCCATAGGTGGCTAGAGCGCAGACTCTGACCCCTCTTCATGAGCAGTCAGCCATTTTATGAATTACCATCATGCTGCTTTTCTTGGGTTTAGCAGTAATTTGCATGCTTGTACCTTATCATTAAAACGATGATAAGTTGAAATGTCATTTTGATTTCTCGTTGCAGGTGCTTTCAAACGAGGCCAGATGCAGAGGGCATTTGAGGAAGTTGCATTTTCCCTTAACGTTGGCGAGGTCAGCGACATTGTGGACACAGACAGCGGGGTCCACATCATCCTTAGAACCGCATGATGAATCATCCTGCTGATGGTTATTTCACACGACATATTCTATAGCTATGTTTTGAGATAGTTTTGTGTGTTTGATTGATTCCACGTCCTGCTGTCAGAGCTTCTCTTTTTTTATGGAACATGTTCTTGAGCTTTGACTATTGGGGTATATGAAATTGTTATTTGTGATGGATATTATGTGACTTGCAATACAATCATACTTTTATCTTTCATTTATATTCATTGAAATGAATTTTTATTCATTGTCATTCTTATGTAATGTTTGTAATAAACTTCGTGAGTATATATAATGACTAAATGAATTACGATGAGATCATAATATAGTGATCACTAGTCTTTAAATATCTGCTCTAACATTCCTATTCGTGGGATATTTTACAAGGATATCAAATCATATTGAAAGAAAAATATTATTTAATTACACTCATGCGATGAACATGCTTGATCGTGTAGCTATTGATATAGAGACATTGATAATAGATAGTGGGTATTCTTTGGACAAAGAATTCACTGAATTAATCCAAATAAATCTTTGAATGGTATTATGTTAAACTGTCAATCAGGTTTATTCATTTCACGGTTGTATATGTGGTCTTTTGACTTGACACACTTAAGACATCTTGTGGATGGATGATCGTGTTTTGACTATGTGTTACAAATTTCTAGCCATGGGATCTCAAAATCGTTATAAATTAGATATGACATGATGTCCTCAAAGGTGATTAAGTGATCAAAATAAGATTATCTGTCCTCAATGTAAGATTAGATTGACTCAAGGAATAAGGTGTGGTTAAATCATTAGCCAAGATAGTAAAAATAATAAAAAGGTTATTTTCAATGACTTCTTACTGGGATTAGTACTAAATTGAGTAATTGATTAGGGTTTAACAGTTAACTATATCTTAAGTCATTCATAAGTTTCGTGCGAATGAAAGATTATATGTACATAGTAATTGATGATAGCAAGGTTCTATGAAAGAGTTATGATATACTTAATACTTAGCACCCACTAGGCTCGCGACTGAACTTGTCGATTAGGTTAAATCGATCACTAGTCAATTATTTATATCTTGATATAGTTAATTGATAAGGAAGACTAATAATTATTATTGGGTTGATAGAGTCATTAACTAGAGAAATATATAGACTTAGAGGGTCACACACATAAGCTCAATGTATGTCGGTAGATATAGACATAATAATAAGGGTTTGTGAAAATTTTATGTTCTCAAAGTCTATACATAAAAGGAGAACGACTATAATAGAAGTGCCCATAAAAGCCTAGAAGAAATTTTCCCATCTCTTCTCTTCCTCTCATGGTGATGAGTATTCAAGAAGTGATCTGATCGTTTGGAGATTCTATGGATACCAGTAGAGGCACGACGCTAGACCGGTTGAATAACTAGTCAAATGATCCCTATAAGTATGAATTTTATTTTATAATAGATGATAGAATCGTCTAGAATGGATGATGAGATCATCTATTCTTGGTGCTTCAACTTTGTTAATTGTTATGATTTAACATCTTCCACTACAATCATTGTTTTGGGTAAAAAAATTTGGAGAGTTCGTCGAGCCTTAAATCCCTGCAATCTAGACTACCCAATATTTTTGCATTTTTGGTTTTTGCTGCTCGAATGAAATCCCAACATGTTCATAGTTATGGATGATTATTTGCATGATGGGCACCGAGGGCCCATCTTTTGTTTTTCCACTTGTCAAGGAGTCGGCATTTCAAGGCCAACATCTTAGGTTTTGATGATCTTTCCCTCGAGCTAAAACCAATAAGTGAGGCTCAACGTTGTTTTGCTAGAAGAGCTTCTTCTTCTATCCTGAATTTCTCCAAAAGAGGTGAATGAACTATTTCTACCATAGGTGAGAGGAGAAGTGAACTTCAGTTTTACCTTAAATCTAGGGTTCAATGGTTCTGGTCTGGTTTTTGGCACAATACTCGGTGACTTCTTCACTGATGCATTCTTTACGTGGACTCCACTAACATACCAATTTGAAGAGGTCTTCATGACTACCTTCTCCATTGATAAATGCATGATTTTATTCATGCAAAGGCTTTGTCTTGATGATGTTCTTCATAAGGTATCCTCATGCTGAGTTAATTTCATAATGGCTTTGATCTCTGAAGATATTGTATTTCATAAGAAATAGATCTCTCCTAGCATTTCTATCTATGGGTGGGTCCTCAAGGAAAGAAGGGAGTGTAAGCAAAGGTGTTCCTATTGATGTTTCTTTCTTGAGATCATTCATTTATACAAGGTGCCTATGATATGGTGGTTATGGTTTAGACAATTAGGGACCTATATCAAAAGGAAAAAAGGTGGTTGACTTGGTACATTCAAGGGATTCTAGGTTTCTAAAGATAAGGATTAAATGTTTGACCAAGTCAATTTTTAAATCAGTATAAAATAGGAAAAAGAGGGAAGATAATTCCCTTAAGATCTACACTCTCTTTATTTATTTAGAGAGGTCTTCTTCATCCATTTAATGAATGGATAATTTTTCAAGTTGGAGGAAAAGGAGGAGGAGGAGGAGGAAGAAAGGTTCACGTAGAACCCTTGTGTTCATGTTTCAAAATAGTTCTCCATCACAATATCTGATGAAATATTTGATTATCTGCATGACTCTTAAGTTGAGGATTCTCATCTTGATGCTCTACAATGGTGGTGTAAAATTGGGTCCGAAAAATATTCATGACTTGCGATACTAGCAAAGGGGTTTCTATTAGTTTGTGCATCAAGTTCTCCATCTAAGCGTCTTTTCTCATTAGGACGAGGGATCGTTACATACAAAAGGGGAAGATTATCTCCAAAAACTATATCAATTTTGATGACCTTAAAATTTTGAAGTTTTAAGGATGAAATAGATAACGATGTCGAAGAACTTGGTGAAGATGATGACTAATATTTATTTTTCCTCAAATAACACTATCAAGGTATCGATCTCCTATGATCTTCTAAAGGTATGATTTTTTTATGAAGTGATTGATTTTTGCTTGATTTAAACTCCCTTAGTGACTTATATTAATTACAAAGATTAAATTTTCTTATTGCTTGCTTGATTTCTTATTGCTAGGTCTATTTCTCTATTTATAATTAGCCTTTTTACCAGTAAGCACACTTATATTTATTAATTACATAATACTGGAAGTTTATGATAATTGTAAACCATTTAAGTTTCTGAACTATTAAACAATTTTACTTTTTTTCATGGACAAATCCTCAAAGTTCAAATTCGCAAGGGATACGTCTTTCGAGAGATGGCATTTGAAATCTTGGAGCAGGCCACCAATTTTTATATTCATAGTGAGTTCATTCCACGAGTTAATTAAACTTCTAGGTGGGAAATTTTTTGACATTTAAAACTAGTTTTTGACATTTGAAAATTGGAGATCGAAATTAAGACCGAACCGAACTGTGACCGAGGTTGACTGAGAACGAGACCGAGACCGAATTAAGGTTGACTGAGTGATGTAACACCTCGGTGTCGTGATTGACGTCACGGGTTACACCACAAGAGTCATCAGAGTGTTCTTGTATGATGCATCGGAAATGATATGAATACAATCCAAGGACAATGCATGTTATCATACTTATGTATATTTTTCTATCATTCCATGAAAAAGTCATTATAATCTAAAAAATACTCTAAATTAGGGTTAAATATGATGATTTAAAGATGAATAATTAATAACCCATCTTTACTTGAGATTATGGAGGTTTTTAAAGTTAAAATAATGAGAGAAAATGTTTTATAAACATTTATTTATATTTTCTTAAGTTAAAATCCTTAAAAAATAAATGTATTTTTGAAATGAAAATTGAAACTATCATTATTTATTAATTTTGACTTCTTAGAATGATAGATAATTAAATTTCGGATCAAATGAAAGAAATTTTGATTAATTTGGAGTCATATTTTAAAAGTTATGAATTTTCTAATTTTTAGGGATTTTTTCGGATTTTTTCTGAATTATTTTCAATTTTTAAATGATTAAAATGATTTAAAATAAAGCAAAAAGGGGGGTTTTATCATGCGGGGCCACGTGGATGCGACGTGGCACTCAGGGCCACGTGGCAGTGCCACACGAGCCCATGCGGCGCCCATGCGACGTGCATTATTTATATTTATCATATATATTGGTTATAGTACATATAAGCATCCGATAGTTCGGATTTAAGCTAACCGATATAAACTTTGCATATTATAAACCCGACCCTTGCTTTTAATTTTCCCCGTGTGGGACTAAGTTCCACACGGTTTCTAAGTGCAGGTGACGTGCCCAATCGCGGTGCGTCGGATTGGGCGAAGCGCGGAACATCGCGCATCGATCGGGTGAGCTCGCGGTCCACCGGATCTGAGCAAAACACGTGCGTTTTAAGGAGCGTTATAAAACTCGAGATTTAATCGCGTGGGGAGCATCTCGACCATCAGATCGCGATCCAACGGCGCGATCTAAAGCATTTTTATAACGCTCATCCACGCGGCTCATCCGGACCGTCCATCAAGATCGAACAGCTGCGACTTAACTGAAATGGTCCACGATGGACCGTTCCATCGTAACCGTCGATTGTTTCGATCGGACGGTTACGCCCAAAATTTGTATAAATAGAGGTGTTCTTTGATGTTCTAAGCATTCAAGTTAGAAATCAAGCAAATTGATCTGTTTAGACACCTCCCTTCTCGAATCTCTCAATTCTAACTTCTTCTAAACTCATTTCCACATCCACGGAGGGCAAGAACTCGAGATTTGGCTGAGTAGAGAAGGAGAAATCGACACTTGAATCTCCACATTGTGTTATTCACGTTTTCGACAATTAAGAGGTTTAATCGTGTTAATTTGATCGCTATTTGGGATTAGTGGAAGCGTTTTTGCTAATCTATCATCCAATCATGTTTAATTTCGATTTAGATAAGGATTTCAAGTTTGATTTAGTTTAATTTTCGTTAAAATCGCTATTTACACGTTTGAAAACTTCTTCCCACTTCGATCTTCAATTTCTCCGCGAAATCAAGATCAATTTTGATGATTCTTGATTCCGTGGAAGCGATTTGAAGTTATCTTTCATAATATACCATTTTCCTCAATTTCTACCATCGATTTATCATCCGATTTGATCAATTTCGAAGAAAACATTAGAAATTTCCTTATTTTCCTGTGGATTCGACCCTTATTTACCCTTATACCCCTCAATTCCAAATAATTTTCATCCAATTGGTAAGTTTGGAATTATTTTTGACATGAGACTGTGTGAAATCGACGACCTCGTGGTTTCGTCTCGTCATGCATCTGTCTTGACAATTAAATATGTGCACTCTTTCTTTGTCCGCTCCGGGGTCCTACTTAAAAATTTAGAATTCTTTGAAAAATAGGTTGTTAAAGTATTAGGTGCAGAAAATGGCCTTAATTTCTTGTAAATTTCAATATGAAACTTTTCCAAGTGCTTTCATAACTTGATCGTGCTACTGCTTTTATCCCTCTTCACTTTTACCTCTTTTGATAGGGTGGCTACCTTGCAAATTTTGCTAAAGATACTCATCCTTTGTGATCTTCATAAAATGCACCAAGGCTGGCGAGGCTTTTTGTTGTTGTGATGAGCTCATGTTAGTAGCATTTGTAGAAACAAATGTTGATGTCTCAGTTGATTCATTTTGAAAGAAAAGAATACAATAATTTGTAGGCTAGTATCATCTACTTTAAGAGATAAATTCAAAATAAAATATACCTCGTCTCCAGTGGATTCCATCGAAGGTGACTGCTTAGACCAAGTAAAATATGATTTCTTTAATAAAAGAAAATCTAAAGCATAGGTTAAAAGTTAGATACAAAATATTAGAGTTCTAAATCAGATTATTTGCATTAAATTCAAAATTCAAAATCAACAAGATATTTAATCAATTAGACTTCTAGGAATAATCAATAAGAAATGAAGATTGAATTTCATAAAGACAAATAACCATGATGCTCTTTCCCAAAACAATTCATGAAAAAGTTACCTCATATTTATTCATTCTAAGTAAATAGATTATTTTTGTGGTACTAATCGAGAACATTGAGTTTGAGAAAGACCATTGAGTTTAGAGGAAGATTTTTTAAGGCAACACTATGAAATGCTGTAAATGTTCAGGAACACAGAAAAACACAGTGTTCATGTGTTCGTAAATGAACGAACAAACATGAACACCCTAAATTTACATTAACACCAGCGACGAGCATGAGTCCGTTCGTGTTCTGGATTCGGGAGCATGCCGATTTCACTCAATTGCTGATCTCAAAAGTTGGTTGAAAAATGAACTATCAAATTTGAAACAATAGCCCCCATGAGTCGAGAGTGACGACTGACGAATGCATGAGTGACACCCAAGCGAATCAACGATTTAAGCCTACAAGCCTTAAATCCCCAAAATCCTATTAACTTGATAGCCCCCAGTGTCCATTGAGCAGTGACTAATGAGTGACGACATCAGACAACGAACCAACGACCTACAAAAATACCGAAGAGTCCACTGCTATCTATGGCATGAACTGCCTAGCCTGTCAATTTCACTGACAATTTCTTGACGATTTCTGGACAAGGTAGCAGCAATTTCTGAGTTCCGATGAAGTCAGGGACTTATTGATTATTACGGACGACACGAAGTGGTGTCTTTGATGGATATTATGTGGCCTATAAGCCAATCACACTTTCATGTATCTTGTTTATGTTCATTGAAATGAAATTTATTCATTGTCATTCTTATGTGATGTTTGCAATGAAGTCTATGAGCATGTGCAATGACTACGTGAATTATGATGAGATCATAATATAGTGATCACTAGTCTTTAAACATATGTTCTAAACATTCCTATTCGTGGGATATTCGAGAAGGACATCAAATTATCCGGAAAGAATAGCATTATCTGATCCAACTCATATGATGAGTAAGGCTGATCGTATAGCCATCAGTGTGAAGACACTATGGATACATAGTGGGTGCTCTTTGGAAAAAAAGAGTTCACTAAATTGATCCGTATGAATCCCTGAATGGTATTATACCTAACTGTCAATCAAGTTGATTCATGTCATGGTTGTGTATGTGGTCCTTTGACTTGAGACACCAAAGACATCTTGTGGATGGATGATATCTAAAACGTCATATATTGGATACGACATGAAGTCCACAAAGATGATTGTGTGATCAAGATGGGATCATCCTCCCTCGGTATTTGAGAAGATTGACTCAAGGAATGAGATGCAATGAAATCCTTGGCCAAGGAATTAGGAATATTATAGAATGAGTTCTCGATGATTTCTACACGCATCAGTACTAACTTGAGTGACCGATTAGCGTTTGACAGTTGACCGTACCCTAAGTCATTCATGAGTCTAATGTGGATGAAGGATTATACATGCATGATAATCGATGATGAGAAGGTTCCATAAGTGAGTCCTTACATATTTCATATCTCCTAATGTACGTGGTGTATCTTGGCACCCAACGGGCTGGCAACTCAACATATCGATTGGGTTAAATCGATCCTTGATTAATTAATCTATAAGTGTATCTAGATAATTAATTAAGGTTGACTAATAAGGTGTTATTTGGTCTATAGAGTTATTAACTAGTGAGATATAAGGACCTAGAGGGTCACACACTTAAGGTTTATAGATGTTGGTAGATATAGACATAATTATGATAGTTTTTATGAAAAAAATCTTATACCAAATGTCTATAAATAGGAGAAGAACGATCACAACTCAAGGTGCCCATGTAAGCCTTGTGAGAATTCTCTCCTTTCTTCTCTTTCCCTCTTGGTGAAGAGCTTTGAAGAGGAGATCCAATCATCCAGAGACCGTGTGGATATCACTAGAGGCTTCAAGAACACTTGAATAGCTTCAAGAACTCCTTCAAGGAAACCTTGTAAGTATGTTTTCTCATTTATACTAGATGATAGGATCATCTGTTCTTGGTGGCTTGGTGTTTTGAATATCCAATTCAATGTTTTTTGCTGCATTCGATGTTTTGATCAAAATTTTGAAAGTTTATCAACATCAGAACCCAACAGTCTTCACCAAAGGTGCAGCAGTAGATAGCATTGGAAGAAATTTCACTCGTCGCGTGGAAGAAATTTCACACGCAAGAAAATGATGCAACGTGGAGAGGGAAGGGAGAGACGTGTTGTGGTGGTAAAAGAAGAGGGAAAGGAGGTGGAGGGAGAGAGAGAGCTTCTCTCACCACGTGGAAGAAGTTCCCCAAGCACGAGAAGTTTCGAGAGAGAGAGAGAGAGAGAGGTTGGAAAAAGGAGGAAAAACCTGGAGGAGAGGAGAACTGACCAGTTGTTCTTTCTCTTTGATTGCCCATGCACGCTCCTTCCTCCACGAGAAGCACGCAATGATCGATTGGAGAAGAAGAGAAGACCTAAATCAAGAAGAGAAGAGAAGACCAAAATGTTCAAGAAGAGAAGACCGAAATTTTCTTTTCATTCGGTCCAGGACCGAATATGTGAGTGGACTGGACTGAATCGGGACCGAGACCGTCAAAGGCTCATTTTGATGGACCGACGGTCTCGGTCTGGTTCGGTTGACCGAACCTCGGTCGGTCTTTGTGGAACCCTACTTAAATCAAGATAGAATGGGAGGATCAATGCTATGCTTCACTCAATGCTAAGAGTTGAGCTAAATGCTTTGCTTCATACCAAAAGAGCAAATTGCTTGATTTCGCTTTATCTATGCTACTAATTGTGGAATTTTTTGTGTCAATTCTATTATATTAGGTCAAAATTTGCTCTAATAAGATTAAGAAAATGTTATGAATAAGGAAAATGTAGTATAAAGTATTTGCATTCTTGTAATTCAAGGACCTTAGTCTCTTCTCTATGTAGCTGAGGCACTTACATTATATTCAAATATCAACTAACACAAAATTGGATTGTCTTCTTTTAGATCCTTAGGCTTTCCATTCTTTTGATTGGCCCACATTTTCAAGATTAGTTGGGATCATCGTCTTCTTTTTTCTATATAACGAACATGCTTCTTTCTGACGTGTTAACTAGTATCATCTCCCCCAAGAAATTTTATTTTTAGTCTCCTTTTTCAAAAAAATTGATAGGTATCCCATGGCCAAATTTTGATAAAAACATTCTCAAACATAGGATTTTGCCTTTCAGGATTGCTGGTTCTATTTCAAAAGGATGTTAGAAGCAAATGTCCAAGGAACTCATAAATTTAACCAAAAGTTAAAAAAGGAAAATATCTTATTTTCAAACACTACTTTTTGTTTTTTTCATAACCTTCTCATTTAATCTATATTAAAATTATAATGAAGATGATCCTTTCATGCAATTTCTTCATCATTAATTATAATGGATTTTTTTAATTCATATTTCTAAATATTACATAACTTGACATGAATTTTAACATGAAATTGATTCAAATAGAGCCACTTGGGAAACTCACAAAAATCAAATACATGAAAATGAAAATTCAGCAATCTCAATTTCCAACAATCATCAAATATGTTTTCACCATTCAAATATATCATTTTATTGTCAGCTGAGGGTATCACAGAACTTTGTTCTTGTTCAAATATAGGATTGTGATGAAAGAATCAATCAAACATACATAGCTCAAAGTCAATTTCTCCACAAATAGTTAAGAAATATCAATGAAAATTTTTTAAGTTCCTATGTATGCTTCTTAGGAGAAGTCTAACAAAATCTTTAATCTTGATTAGGCATTATGGTTTTCCAAGAAAATTCCATGATAACATGCTATTTATACATGAATTTACATGATTATTAATGCAAATAAAAGCATTAATTGTTCTAATTGTATGCATGTTATCATATTTTAAGTATATTTCTATCATTTTACATAATTTCATGTTATGATCTAAAAGTACATCATTTTATGGATAATTATGTATAATTAAATATAATGATTTTAAATCCTAATTATATTTGAGATCATAATTATGTTTTCATGATTAAATGATAAGAGAAATGATGCTTATTAACATTCATGTATTTTTATAAAGTTATTTTAGAAAATACATGAATGTATTTATTTAATTAAAATTCATTCTCTTACTATTTTAATATTTTGACTTTTTATAATGATAGATTATTCAATTTCTGATCCAACAAAACAAATTTGAATTAATTTAGAGTTGTATTTTGAAAGTTATGATTTTTAAAATTTTTAGGAATTTTCTAGAATTTTAAAATTATTAAAAAAAATTATAAAAAAAAAGCCAAAAAGGGGGTTATTTATCGTGCGAGACCCACGTGGACGCGACATGGCATGCAAGGCCATGTGGCAGAGCTACGCAAGCCCACGCGAGCGCCTGCGTGGCGCAAAGGTGACACGTATGCGCGACTAATATACCCGTCCCTTCTCTTTAACCGTTTAATCCGCCCCACGTTATATACCCGTCCCTTCTCTTTAATTTTCTCCGTGTGGGACTAATCCTCTTTTAAGTGATTTTCAGGTGACATGGCATCATGGAATGCGTTGGATGAGAGCGAATAGATTAAAGCACGTCGATGCGGTGGACTCTGAGTCCACGCGATCACCATCAGCGCACGTGCCTCAAATCGGATTTAAGTGAAGCTTTTGACAACCTTAAATCGTGACCATCCATCTCCGGAGTTATAACGGTTGAGATTCGACGCGATCAGTAGACCTTTCGATTAATCAAGACCGCTAGATGAAGATCCAACAGATGGATCGAAACGACATGTCTCTTTCTTCACGCGACGTGGGCGCATCTCAACCCTTCATCACCAATCGGACGATCACCATTTAAATGCACTGATTTACCTAACGATGCTTGATCTGGACCGTTGATCGCGATGGACGTTTAAATCCGACGGTTACGCCTCTTTTGTTCTATAAATAGAACTGTTCTTCGAATGGAAACACATCCTTGGATTTTTGAGTGAAATCAAACTGTCTAGACACCACAATTTGAGAGTCAATCCATTTCTTTCCCTTCTTGACACGTTTCCACATCCGAGGAGTGTTTGAAATCAAAAATTGATCGAGAGGATAAGGAGAAATCACATCTTGAATGCCATCTTCGTCTTCGAAATCGCGGAATGAAAAGTCATGCATCCGGTGATTAATTTGATCATTTTGAGGGCTACTTTGGGTTAGATTGTGTGTTTTCATCTTAATCTTTCGTCATTTAGCATTAGATTTAAGTTGTAAATCGTAGATTAAGTTTAATTTGGTTTTAATTTTGGCTTTTAATCAATTTCGCGATCGAATTTTCATCTCAACTTCAAAATTCGATTACTCCGCGAATTCTCATCCAAATCACTCGATTTTTGATTTCGAGGATTCACAATTGAGTTATCTTTCTTAATATCATAAAATGCCTAATTTCTAAACTCAATTCATCGTCCGATTTGATCAAATTTCAAAGATATCTCTCAAATTTCCCTAATTCTCCGTGGATTCGACCCTTATTTACCATTATACCCTTCAATTCGTGAATTAATCTTTAAATTGGTAAGTTTGGACTTTGTTTTGACACGACATCGTGTGTATTCAACGACCATACGTATTCGTTTCATCATTCCACAAGCTTGGTTTAATAACTTTCAGCCAAATTGTGAATTCCTCAGGTTTCATGTGTTTCAAGGTGAATCATTTTGTCTTCATCAAACACACTACTTGAAGATATATTTTTAATATCAATATATTATGCTGAAATTTTATTGACAATGAGTGACTCTAATGCCATTTACAAGATGAAAAGATATCTTCAAACTCAATTTTTCATAATGATGCAAGGTAGGATAATTATTTTGGGGAGAGTTTATAAAATATTGAAATGAATTTAAGCAAATGAAAAATAGTATTGGACTAACCTTAGGAAACTATAATTTTTTTGGTGTGATGATGGACAAATTTCATACATCCAAAAATATAGAGAGGCACAGAGAGAAGTGCACATTATGAGTGGAGGTGGTGAAGAGAAACTTTGCCACCAAGAGAAGAGGTAGGCAAGCACATGGGCATGTGGTTTGGTAGATAATACCAAGAGAAACATAAGGATCTTGAAGAGCCTTCCAAAAACTGCTAAGCGCATTATTAGCGTAAAGAGCTTTTGGGAGTGGTTGATTATTGAGTAGAGATCTGTTGGAGAAACTAAAGAGCAGAGGGTAGAACATCAGTTTGGTGTGCAGTCTTTGAGAAGATAAACCTATAAGCATGTGTGAAATCATCCATAAAGAAAATATAGTATCAAAAATTAGAAATGAGTGAGACTCAACATGGCCCCCAAAACTTTACAATGCACAAGATCAAAAAGTATTTTTACAGAGAATAGAGTCAAGCCGAGGGTGGGAGGAGCAAAAGTGTTGCTTGAGTCAACATAACTCACAGTCAAAAAGGAAAAATAGAAATCCATGAAAGGATCTAATGAAGTTTGGTGATACCTCGATGACCCAAAACTTGATGCCATTGAAAGGCAAAAACAACAATCGGAGGGTTATCAAGCACTACCTCCTAAAGGTTGTGTCCAATCTCATGACCCAAAGCAAATCTTCTTCCTTATCTTCAAGTCTCAAAAGGTACAATGATAGGGAAACAAGGTTGCATAACAAAAATAACGCTTGGATAAGAGGTTAAGTGAAAAAATTGGGAACATAGAGGACATTGGACAATGTAAGAGAGGATGTCCGGTAGGCCACGCCTTTTTCTACCGTAGGACAAGCACGACCATATGAAATGGAAACAATAGAGGGTTGAGGTAAAATTAAGTGAGAGAGAAGGGATTGTGACGAGACGAAACTGCGAGGTCGTCGATTTCACGCTGTATCGCGTCAAAAATTATTCCAAACTTACCAATTTTAAGAAATTCACTCGAATTGATGGGTATAATGGTAAATATCGGTCGAATCCACAGGGAATTAAGGAATTTCTTGACGTAATCTTCAAACTTGATCAAATCGGACAAGAAATTGATGGTAAAAATTGGGGAAAATGGTATTTTAAGAAAGTAGACTTCAAATCTATTCCACAGAATCAAAAATCGTCGATTTTGGACTTAATTTCGCGGAGAAATCAAGATTCAAAGTGGAGAGAAAATTTCGAGCATGAAAATGAGCGATTTTAGGTAAAATTTGATAAAATTAACTTCTAAAACCTATTCTAAACGAAAATTAAACTAGATTGGAGGATTAGGAAGCAAAAACCGCTCCCACTAACCCACGATTGCGATCAAATAATCGTGATTAAGCTTCTCAATCACCGAAAACGTGAAGAGCGCGAGCGTGACGTTCAAGTGGCGATTTCTCCTTCGATTTTCCACCAAATCTCGACTTCTACCCCTCCGTGGATGCGAAATCCATGGCCGTTCCAGTGGACATTATGCACTTGTTACACAACAACCCCTTAGAGGAAGGGCAAAACAGGGGGGACAACGAGTCGGAGGATTTTTTTGGGAAGTAATAAGCCCCTTTGACATCTCTTCATCTGCAAAGAATTCTCGACGTGAAAACACAGAGACAAAGGGCTGATCTTTGAATAGGAAAAAGAATGGATCCGCAGGGTCCCAAATGAATTGGCTTATTCGAAAAAAGCCTTGTTCTTTGGAAGATCTTAGAACCAATAAAGATTTCTTTTTCGATTCATCTCTGGAGTTGAATACCCTATTCAAGAATTTTTTTTGATCCAATCCGTAGGAATCAATAGAAAAGGCAAATCCCCTATGATACACCAGATCCGGCTCGGTTATTGATAGAGTGAACAGATCCGCCATTTCTTGAAATCTCTCTTCTGATTCAAAATCGTGGTGTAACGTGTATCCCCCATTGTTCCGGTCATTTTGCTATCTTTCTTTTATTTCTATCTAATAGAGATTCGAAAAAACATAAAATAAGAAAATTTAGTATCAATATTAAGTAAAAATATCTTGTATAGTCTGGAATATTCACCTACTAGTGCATAAAATGATTCGGGTTTCTGTGTTTTCTGTGTATTGAAATTATATGGAATTTTTGGGTCTCTGTTTACTTGTAATGGCGATGCATAAATATATGAGTCCCCTCCATCCTCATAATTCATGTATTTATGTGCTAGAAAAATAGCGGCCAAATTGGTGTATTACCAAACCACGCTCCTATTGCCACAGCTGTAGATATAGGTCTATTGAGAATACGCCTAACTGACCAATGGGTAACAGTGGCTTTGATGGGTGGGTTTGCTCGAATAGAAGAATACCTAGGGGCGCGAGACAACTCTCTCTAAGGAACTCGGCAAAATAGCCCCGTAACTTCGGGAGAAGGGGTGCCTCCTCACAAAGGGAACTCGAGAGAAACGAGAGAGAGGGGTGTCTAGACAGTCAATCTGCTTGAAATCTCAACTCGGATGCTTACAAACGTGAAGAACACATCGTTTTATAGAGGGTTTGATCGTAACCGTCCGATCGAAACGATCGAGGTTTACGATAAACGGTCCACGATGGACCGTTTTCCAAAATGTCGCGATCGTCGGATTGAAAATGGATGGTCCGGATGCTCCTTGATTTTGCGTTTTAAAACGCGTTTGATCGCGTTCGTTGGATCATGATCGGGCGGTCCAGATGCGATCCGCGCCGTTTCATCTGGACCGTTATAACGCATCTTAATTTGACACGTGCTCTAATCGTGATCCGGTGGTCCACGGCGCATGTGATCGACGCGCGTCGATCGATCGCCCTCCAGATCTGACGTTCCTCAATACGCCACGTCACCTGCACTTATAAAACACCGTGTGGATTAGTCCCACACGGGAAAGAAAAAACAATATCGTCGGGTATATATTACCCGACGATTTATAAGGAACGAATACCCTTTCCCATATAGGGAAGGCTGAAGACCTCTTTATATGTATGTATTAAATAAATAGATATAGTAAATATATTGCGCCACGTAGGCACTGCGCAGGTCCGCGTGGCGCTGCCACGTGGCCTTGCGTGCCACGTCGCATCCACGCGGGGCCCGCGCAAAAAACTAAATTTTTTTTTAATTTTTTATTTATTAAAAACGGGTTTAAAAATCGAAAATAAAATAAGAAAAAATCCGGAAAAATTCCCTAAAAATAGAAAATTCATAACTTTTAATATATGACTCCAAATTAATCCAAATTTCTTTCATTTGATCCAAAATTTAATTATCTATTATTCTAAAAAGTCAGATTTAATAAATTATAAGAGTTAAAATTATTATTTCAAAAATACATTCATTTATTAAGATTTTAAACTTTAGAAAATTAAAAATGAATGTTTATAAAAAAATTGTTTCTCTTATTATTTTAACTTTAAAAAAACAGTTATAATCTCAAGAAAAATATGGGTTATCAAATTATTAAACTCTAATTTATCAAAATTAACCCTAAATTAAAGTATTTTGAGATTATAATGACTTTTTAAGAGAATAATAGAAAAATACATATAAGTACGATAACATGCATGGAAATGAAATCATTTATACTTAAATATGCATCAAAAATCATGTTTTATGATGTAAATATAGCATGTTATCAGATTGGCTACCTCAGTATGGGTGGAGACCCTAGTGTCAATAATCCAAGGTGCAAACGGCGTAGCAAGTGGAGTCTGTAATGATGTAGAAGTTAAGACATGATGAGAGGAATGATAACATGCATATTTAACTTGAAATATTATCATAATAAACTGATATTAATGCTTATTTTAGGTAATTATGATGCATGTTAGCATAATTTTATGAATTTTCTCCATTCGCATGCCATTTTACTTAAGTCCATATTTTTTTACATTATTTAGGGTTAATTATGTGTTTTATTGATGTTTGACCTTTTGCAAGGTCAAATAAGTGGAAATTAAACATTTTCCTTGATTTTAGTTTTGACTTTAGTAGATGATTAAAAGAAGAAATTAGAAGAAGAGAATAATGGATTAATCAAAGTCAACTTTGAGGGGTTGACTTAATATTATTTTGAATTCATTATATTTTCTTGTTTAAAATTATATTTCAGGTGGCATGGAATTAAAGAAAAACAAATTTGTGATCCAATGGAGAAAATTAGAGTCAAAAAGGCCTTTTAAATTGAAAGTTATGAATTTCTGAAGTTTTCTATTTTTATGGATTTTATTTTGATTTTTCAGGAATTTTACAAAAAATTTAAAGGCTAAAATAATTTCAAAAGGGATTTATTAAGCGCCAAACCCACGCGGAGCTGACTTGGCAGGACGTGGACACGTGGCAGCGTCACGTGATCTGACACGGACCCACGTGGGTGCCTACGTGGCGTGAGGCATCAATTGGGCATAGTTTATTGGGCCCACGAGTATAGTGGGCCCATGAGACAAGATAGGGGGGGGCGTACTAGGCCCAGTGGGCGACGCAAAGGGCTTTGGCGCTTCCACCTATATATACGCGATATTTCTTCTTGATTTCCTCCGTGTGGGACTAAGTTTTTCTGTATGTATCCAGACAATGTGGCAGCCCGAGAGGTGTTGGATCAACGCACGCGAAAGAGCGCACGTTAATCTTGTGGATCTTGGTCCACCTAATCCCAATCAACCGCACGTGACTAGGGTTGGGCGGTCCCGATCATGGTCCAGTTTTTGGCACACCATTCGGTCCAAATTTGAATTCGGTCTTGGTCCACCTCATTCATGGTTCGGTTCGGTCTTAACTTTGGTCTCTCTTGA
This sequence comes from Lemna minuta, assembly GCA_024174645.1. Taxonomy (NCBI): domain Eukaryota; kingdom Viridiplantae; phylum Streptophyta; class Magnoliopsida; order Alismatales; family Araceae; genus Lemna; species Lemna minuta. Next base: position 7,868,975 of record CM044108.1, read on the forward strand.
CCATAGATATGCATACCTGAAAAGAGATAAACATATCAACGTCTATTAATTAAAAAAAAAAATTTAAAGTCAGAAACCTTACCAATGATACTTACTAATTTAAAACAAAGAAGAAGAAAGCATAATAACATGAAAATTAGTTTCGTATCTTCACCAAATTATTCTTCATCAGTATCCGCTTCATCCTTTTTACCCCACGATTTTAAGGTCATCAAAATAGATATAGTTCTTGGAGATAATTTCCCCCTTTTGTATGTTACGATCCCCCATCCTGATGAGAAAAAACGCTCTGATGGAGAGCTCGAAGCACAAACTAAGATAAATCCCTTTGCTAACATTGCAAGTCGTGAATATTTTTTAGACCCAATCTTGTACCACCATTGTAGAGCATCAAGATGAGATCATTCAACTTGATGAGTCATGCAAATAATTAAATATTTTATCAGATATGGGTTTTTCTAATAAGATGTTTATGTTCTTCTTCCTTTCACGCTTCATCAATTCAACCATCATTTTTGAACAAGTTGTAGAAGTATTGGATAATGGCTCACTTTGTGAGCCAGCACTTGATATTGGCGGGGCAAGCATCAATTGAAGCAAATGCTTCAAAGTCTTTGTGATATACACTTTGATGTAGGATATTTCAAAATAAGATATGTATGAAGTGAGAATGTGAATGTGAATATCTACTTTATTATTCCTGAAATATTCCTACAATGAGGGAGGTCTATGAATGATATCAAGAGTTTGAAATAGATAACTCAGAGGAATAGATTTTAGAAGATTTAGAAGTTTGATTGGGCAAATGATAATGAGGTAATTAGATTATGAAGAGAAGTTAGATAAGAGAGAATAGAATATTTGGATAATATAATTAGATAATGAGGAAATTTGGGGGATAAAGATTATAAAATATAGTGATAGAGAATGGAGGATCGGTAATGATTAACAAAATAGTGGTTATATATAATATATTAATGAGGAGGGACGGTATAAGGGATGATAAAAGGAGAATATGGAGGTGGACGCGGTGAGACGGGAATGGCGGTTGACGCAATGAAGAAAATGAAAGAATTGTTGGACTTACGATTTATAATCTCAAACCTTATCACGAAAATGAAAAGGACGATTACTTGAGAATTGACGAAAAGTGATGGTGACGGCTTCTCGTAAGGATCCGGAACAACCTCGATTTTCTTCAGGCTTGAAGTGGAGAAAGACGACAGAGGGGGAGGGAGATCAGATAGAGGGATAAAACTCGGAGAAGAGAGGATGCGGGAGAGATTGATGGAGACACGGGAACACGATGAACACATAGGTAACAATAACCAAAGGAACCAAAGGAACCAAATTTTTATCAAAAACAACTAGCGTCTTCTTTACCTTACATCTGTTTTTAAAGAGGGAGGAAAGAACGTGGGAGTGAAGGGACGTGTCGCGACGGTTGCATGCATATAAGAATTGCATTTTTCGTGTTATTTTCTTTCTCCCGTACGTGGATCGGTAGGTGGCCGTTGATGCATTTCTGAGCCGGTGTTGATGAAGATGATCATAATATTGTCTCGATGCGTACGTGGGGTCGTCACGATGAATTCTTTCTTTGAGACGCTCGGTTGACGTGGATTGGTTGACCGGGCCACGGGAATTTTCGTTTTCTTTTAGGGAGCTCCCGAATTTTTTATTCCCACGCGTAGGGCATTTTGCGTTGAGCATCATCTCGGACGATATCAGAGCTCACCGAACTTGATGATTCTTCGCTGCGCTTTCACGCTTTAGGATCCTCATGTTTTCCATAGTAAGCTTCTTCATGGGAAGTTTCTTGATAATCGGATTCTTCGACCGATATATGCGGCTGCTCTTCCACGGACATATTTTATAAATGACGAAGTCACTGCCAAACTTTTCTCCAGGCGTTTCTCTATGCGGTAGATGAGGATTCGCTATGCGACGGACGGCGATGTGTTCCTTTGCTCGAGCGATTTGATCTTGTACTAGCCGAATTGTTTTGATGTTGAGAAGCTCTTGTCGCTTTGGAGAGGCCTCAAAATTCTCTTGTCGTTATTGCTTCAAATATCGGTCGTTTGGAAGTGATCAGAACAAGTGTTACGATTTCCTCCACTGTGGAGATGTTGTTTAAAGTAGAAGTAATCTTTCATTGTTGGAGGCTTTCCTTGATGTATTCACAATGTAGATGCATTGTTTCCTCATCTTCATTTTGAACTGTGACCTTCTTGTTTGGATAGGATATAGTCTTTTGAGAATCATCCTTTAATAGTAGCTCCCTTATCACATAAGATAAGAGTCATCACATAAGAGGGAATTTCATGTGGGTCGATCTCCATTTCGTGCATGGGTTTGTTCATGCAAGAGGCTTCGTATTGAAGTACAACTAGAGGGTATTGTAGTCCATATGAGATTGATTTCTTCTTTCTTCTTCAATTACCACTTATTTAGACCCGGTAGTCGCCGTCTCTCTTTTTTTCTTTCTCTCCTCGACTCTCTTTTTTTCGCTCTCTCCAGACTCTCGCTCTCTCCGGCCTGCATTTGCTCCGAAAAAAATAAGTAGAAGAAGGTAGGTTCACCGAAATCGGAAGTGATTGCAATCTTCACCGAAATCGAAAAGGAAGCTCACCTCTTCATCGAGTTCTCAATCTCTCTTCTGATTTCGGTTAGAAATCGGGTAGAATTGAATTATTCATCGAGTTTTTCTTCATCAAGTAGAATTAAATTATTCATCGGCAAACAAGCGGCTACAAACGGCATCTGGCACTGTTACTGTTAAGAATTGCCGATGAATTTCGGCAACGTAGCCGATGCCGCACGTCCGGCATCGACACCTATTGCCGATGTCGGAAAAATGGCACCAGCACCAGGTGCTGGTGCCGTTGCCGTTTTTTTAGGTGCCGGGTGCCGTTTATTGCCGATGTCGCGTTTCAGCACCGTTTCCGGCAACAGCATCCGGCACCGTTGGAAACGGGCGAACCCTAGCGCACGTGTCACGCATACACACGCGTGACACGCACACACATGCGTGACACGCACGTCACGCACACATACGTCCACGTGTCACGCACACACGCGTACACGTGTTGCCACGCGGCGATGCTCTGACACGTCAGCGCGTGATAAAAAACCCCTTTTTATTATTTTTAATTATTTTAAAATAAAAAATAGAGTTAAATAAATTCAGAAAAATTCCAAAAAATTGGAAAAATCATAACTTTCAAAATACAACTCCAAATTAATTCAAATTTATTTTGTTGGATCAGAAATTAAATTATCTATCATTACAAAAAGTCAAAATATTAAAATAAGGAGAGAATGAATTTTAATTAAATAAATACACTCATGTATCTTATAAAATAAATTTAAAAAACTACATGAGTGCAAATAAAAATCTTTTCTCTTATCATTTAATCATGAAAACATAATCATGATCTTAAATATAAATAGAATTAGAATCACATTGTTTAATTATGCATAATTATCCATAAAATTATGTATTTTTATATCATAACACAAAATTACATAAAATGATAAAAATGTACTTAAAATATGATAACATGCATACAAATAGAACATTTAATGCTTTAAATTGCATTAATAATCATGTAAATTCATGTATAAATTCATGTAAATCCAATGTAGAGTCAATGTGCCTTATAATAAAGCAAGGATCTATGATTTGATAAAAGAATTCAACCAACTGCATTAAGATTGCATGACGGAAAAGACAAAATGAGCAAAAGGTGGGGGCAAGAGGTAGGGCCAAGTAGGAAGGGTCCTCAAGATGTAGGCTAGGTAGGGTTGGTGACAAGAGCTGGGTAGGGCCGACATCAAGGCCAGTGTGGCAAGGCTGGCAGCGGGTTGATAACATGCTAATTAAACATAAAAATACATTATTATTAATGCAAATTAAGTCATAAAACATTCCATTCTAATGCATGTTATCATATTTTTTAGTGCTTATCTACCATTCTATGAAAAAGTTATTATAATCTCAAAATATATTAATTTAGGGTAATAAAGATAATATTTGCATAACCCATCTTTACTTGAGATTATAATTAGTTTTTAAGGTTAAATAATAAGAGAAATAATTTTATATATACTCATATATTTTTCTAAGTTTTAAAATCTAAAAGAAATCAGTGTATTTTTTAAATAGAACCTTAATCTCTTGTTATTTATTAAATTTGAATTTTTAGAATGATAGATAATTTAATTTTTGATCTAATCAAACAAATTTGGATTAATTTGGAGTTATATTTTGATAGTTATGAATTTTCTAATTTTTAGGGATTTTTTGGAATCTTTCAGAATTTTTAATTAATTTTTCAGGATTTTTCTGAATTTTATATGTTAAAGCCTATTGGGCTTTAAGGCCCACTCTCTCCTCTCTCCTCTCTCCTCTCTCCTCTCTCCTCTATCTATTTCTTCTCTCTCTCTCCTCTCTATATATCTCTTACTCGCGCATGTAAACGTCCCATCAAACCCTATTTTCTTTGTCTCCTCTCTCCTATCGTGTTTTCTAACATGGTATCAGAGCTTCGCCGCCGCCGCCGTCAGCGATAGGAAGCTTAGGGTTTGCCCTAAGACGCCGCCGCCCTCTAGCGCCACCGTCTTGATCTGCGACGTCGCCGTCATCAGCCGAATCCGGTGGTATCGTTCGGCGGTCGGTTTGCGTATCGACCTGCGCACGTCCTGCGGTCGTCATCGCCCTGCCTTGTCCTGCGACGCCGTCGCCCTGCTGCGCTCTCGCCCTGCTCACCGGCGTCCTGCTCGCCCTGCTCGCCGACGTCCTGCTCGCCCTGTTCGCTCTGCATCTGCTCGCCCTGCTCGCCGGCGCCCTGCTCGCCCTGCTTGCCCTGCTCACCAGCGAAGCACCGTCGTCTCGCCCTCCTTGTCCTGCTCGCCAGCGCCCTGCTCGCCCTGCTCCCCGTCGCCCTGACCCATTAAGCCCGGTCGTCGCTCTGCCTGCGCCTTGCTATCAAGCCCGGCCGGTCGCTGCCTTGTTGTCGTGCCCAGCCGCCGCCTTGCTGTCAAGTGTCGCCACTACTCTCCATATATCCCATAGCTGCCGGCTCATCTTCTTAGCGCTGATCTCCACATGGCCGAGCCTACCACCGTGTCGTCATCCTCTGAGGTCATTCTGATGCAGGACGCGGTGGTGAAAACCCTCGCGCCTGATCAATGAACCTGAGGATGACTAATGATAGCCTATCAAACCTAACCTATGGATAAACAAATCCTAGACCCTAAGTATGAGACCTCTAACCTAAGCCTAAGTGCAGGCAAGCGTGCCGATCAGCGGAGTCGACTCCGGGTGACCCGGGGAAACTCGCGATGATGGGTAGGGTGAGACCCTCTCGATCCACGTCCAGAGGCGTGGAAGTCGCTCGTCGTGGGGTAGCCAGGAGGCTGCAGCCCACGCTCGGTACCGCACCCTGACGTACGCCTCGAAATCTCGAACCTATAATCGTACTACTCCTATCTACGTCGTCCCGACTGCGGTGGAGACGAGTAAAGGAAATGCTTCAAAGGTAATTAACTTGAAAGAGGGGTTGAAGCTAACCCGTGGGGCGCGAGCCCTGGCCTGGCCTGGGAGCGAGGGAGACTCGTCCCGCGCGGCAGCGTGGGTCTGACGCCGGGCGAGCTCGGCGGGGGAGCGATCGGCGTGGAGGCGGAGTGATGATGAGTCTGGGGCGAGCCTGACGAGCGCAGCGAACACGGGAGGCGGGAGGCGACGTCCGGGTCCGATTCGGAGCGGGCCGAACGCTTCGGGCCGCCCGGGCGGCTCTGGGCCTGCCCGGGACCGGGCTTGGGCCGGCTTTGGGCTGGTCTGGGACCTGGCTCGGGCCGGCTCGGGGCCGGGCGCGGCGGTCTGGACCTGGGCTCGGGGCCGACGGGGCCTGGGCTCTGGGACCTGGCCGGGCCGGGTCCGGGGCTCTGGCCGACTCGGCCTCGGGCCGCTCCGGGCTCGGGCGGCCTGGTCCGGCCCACTGGGCCTGGCCTGGGCTCGGGCGGCCCGACCCTGGTCGTGGCCGAACCGGGCCGACTCGGCCGGCTCTGGGCCGGCCCGAGGGGGTGGGCGGACCGGCGAGGCGGGTGGTCCCGGCGGCTCAGGTGAGGTGAGGTGGAGGCGCGATTCCCGCCGAGTCGACTCGCCGGGAATCGTCCATTTGCTCCTTCGTGGTTTAGGGTTCCGCTTTCAGTGCGTGCAGGCGCGCGGCGATTCCGGAGCTCGTGGCGGCGCGGCGAAAAGGGGGGCTCGTGGCGGCGATTCCGGAGCTGGGCGGCGGGCTCGCCGGCGGTGGACTAGCAGGGGAAGGCCGTGGCGACGACCCCTCGAGGCGGGCTGGGGCGCGGAGCTTGACGGGAGGACCGGAGGCGAGCGAACCCGCGGCCGGACCGGGCTCGCCTGGGCGTGGCGTCGGCCACAGCCCGGTCGGAGGCGACGTGTCTCGGCGGCGGCGAGGTGCGGAGGGGGGCGTTCCCTGACCTTGGAGGTCGACGGAAGGGGGCAGGAAGATGGCCGGGTTGCAGGAGGGTGAGCGCGGGTGGAGTTGCAGGAGAGGAAACCCCGAGGAGGCTTGGCACTGGACTGAGGAGGACGGTGGAGGGGATGCGGGAGACCTCGCCGGGAGATGGGCTGGTGGAGGAATCCGAGAGAGGAAGGTTGTGGTGGAGATGAACCGGAAGGTGGAGGGGGTTGGCCGGAGAGGGAGGAGATCTCGCCGGAGGAGAAGCTGGGGATGGCCGGAGATGGAGATGGAGGTGGAGATGATGGCGTGCGGCGGTCCGGAGGCGGCAGGGCGGCGGCCGGCTGCGGCGGCGGCGGCTTGAGGACGGCGGGCGTCGCGATGATGATGGTGACGAATCCGTGGCCGGGGCAAGGAGTGGCGGCGGTCGACGCGGCGGCGGCGGCGGCGGCACGGCGTGCGGCGGCGGCGGCGCGGCGGCGGCGGCGGTTGGACTCCTTCCCGGCCTTCCTTGAGCAGCCACTTGAGAGGGAGATCACTCCTTTCTTTCTTCAAATGACGGCTAGGGTTTGTGGGGGTCCCTTCCCCTCTTATAGAGCCCTTGGTGGGCCAAGAGAGGAAAGGGCCCACTTGAGGCCCACAACCCACACCCATACTCATAGAAATAGAATAAAAGGTTCACAAAGAAGGATGGGCTTCACAAATGGGATCCCGAAAAGGGAAGAACCCACCCGGAAGCCTAAAGGGAGAGAAGAAAGTAAACGAGGACCCGCTAAACACGTGCGGGTCAAAAAGGTCCATAATAAAGAAAATAAAGAAGTAAAGATAAGCGGAAAGATCCGCGCAAAGGGCTCCTCCGGCGCCGTGAGTATCGTGTCTTGCGTGGCGACCGGGCCTGACGCCACCACATTCAGCCCTCTCAGCCCTGACGGGGTTGATCGCAATCCGAAAGCACTCTATCGTGCAGTGCCCTGGCCAAGCCGGCATACGTGTTCGACGGGTCCAACTATGAGCCCGGAGGGGCGCTTCGTGGAGTTCCTCAACGCCCATGGCCTTCGCATCATCCGAGCCGATCCATCGCCGAAGGAATCGGACCCGAGTACTTGAGTGAGCCGATTGGAGTCCGCGTATGTTCCCGGCTTATCTGCATGCAGCGACACATGATTATGGAGCCGTCAACATGACTCGCTGCCCGGTTCGTGCCCCGTGGCTCAAGTTGGAGACGATGTACGCCAACAAGAGCAACGTTAGCCGGACGTTCGACTTTATGAGGAGCTATTTACATGTCGCTGTGTGGCACCAGGACTTCCGAGCTACTATGGATCGGTTGATGCCATCTTCTACTAACCTCGAGCTCTATCGCCCAACGTCTTAGATCTTGATACACTTCGACTGACGGTCTGCATGAGCTCCCGAGCGGAGCGTTCCTTAGCGGGTTACGTCCCGAGTTGGCCAGACATGATCCGAGGACGGTGCTTGGGGGATCCCGGTATTACCTATCGAGGAGATCTTTGCAGCCGCACTCGAGTGCGGTACAGCCTCCTTCCACCTCACATTCCTCGCGTGCCTCAAGCCGAGACTTCCGCACTCTATGCGTCACGCGGAGCTCCCAGTGCGTCTGGGAAGAGCACACCTTCTCGGGAAGACCCGGAACTCCTATCCACCCCGCAAGTACTCGTGGGAAGCCGACTCATCCGTCAGAGAAGTGCCTTCGGAAAGGAGTTCGGGAAGCCCGCTTGGGCCCCGGCGCATCCGGAGGAGGGGCATCCTCGACTCATGTCCCCGACGGAGGGGTCATCTCTCTACCACTACTCCTCCGCAAGTGGAGCAGCCCAGCCTCGCGCTATCTCCCTCGGAGCTGGCCTACATCTCGTGCATCACGGCCTCCTCCTTTGTCCGCCCGCGCACCATCAGCCAGCCTTGCAGCACTCGACGAGCAGCTTGGTGTCATATGCGGGAGGACAGGCTCTTCCGGTGACGCCGTCTATCTCAACCCCTCATATGACTCTCTTAGGTTATTGACTCGGGGACATCTTCCCATATGACTCGGTTTTCCCTCCGCCCTCCTCACTTCCTACTCGGCCCTCGAAACCTCCATTCCTGATGTCCGTATTGCTGATGGTCGCTCTTGTCCCGCTCTTGGCTCCGCGCCGGTCCCGTGCCACTTCTTCCCTTCCTCTACAAAGACGTCCCGTATATTCCCTGGATTCCCGCCAACTCTGTTGTCCATCAGCTGCGATCACCAAAGCCCTTCACTCGTGGTGTGTTTTTCTTTCCTCATCACTGCGCTTCCAGATCTCAACACGGGCTGAGGATTGGACCGGCCGTGAGAACGGACGAGGCATCTATGAGCTCGTGGCTGACTTCTCCATCTACGGGGCCTTCAAGCCCTTTTTGCACTTCTCTCCTCTAGTTCCCTTCATGACTCTTTTCTGTGGCATTGTCGATCTGGGGCATCCTAGTTTTGCCAAACTTAAAGAAACTTTTACCTTGGTTGCTTTATCCGAGTTTCAAATGCGTGAGTCATGCGAATCTCAGGGAAACACCATAGATCGCCGTGATCCATCGCGCACCGGTCCACCTACCCATCACCCCTTTGACTTAGTTCATCTGTGATGTTTGGGGTCCGGCCCTCATCCATCTCCTACCGCGGTAGTACTACATGGTGTTTGTCGATGACTACACCCGGCGAGTTGGACATATATTCTAAAGAGTCGAAAGGAGGTACTGTCTCGGGTTCAACACTTTCTACTTGAGATCATTACCCAAAGACGCGATGATGGTCAAAAGTCCTCCGCATGGACAATGCACTTGAGTTTTACTCAGACGGCGATTGAGGAACTTTTGGCTCATGGCATAGTACATCGACTACTCTGCCCATATACCTCGTAGTAAAATGGGGTAGCCGAGCCGGAAGCATCGACACCTCCCCGGATATGGTACGCACACCGCTACTTGCTATGAGGGTACCTCAGTATCTCCGTGCGGTCTGTTCTGACTGCTACATACCGGTGAACCACCTTCCATCTCGCTGCTCTCTGAGGTGCTATTCCTCTTCGCCGATTGACTCGGCCGCTGATCTCTTCTCTCTACCACCTCGAGTGTTTGGTCTGCATCGCCTTTGTCCAAGATCACACCCCGGCTTATCCAAGCTGGCTCCCGTGCTCAAAAGGGGTGTGTTTGTTGGTTACTCCTGACTCGTAGGGCTACACGTGTGTACTTCCCAGATCGGCGCCAAAGATCGTTACTTTCGGCAAATGTGACCTTCCATGAGGATGTTCCATACTTTTTACCTCTACTCGCCCGCGAGGATCTCTCCTCCCCATACCTCCTTCCTTCGGCATCTCGGTACCCTCGGTTACCGACCTCCCTCCTACTCGTCCCCGATTCCCATGCTCGCGGCGTCACCTCTCCGGCATCCTCCCGTCTCGATCCATCCTTCCGAGCCGAACCTCCTCCGCCGCTATCAACTGGTCCGGCTCCATTGTCACCACCACCTCCCTCACCGCCTCCCGTATCTGATCTTGACCTTCCCATTGCCCTTCGCAAGGGCACTCGCCAGTGCACGCAATACCCTATCGCTCATCATGTCTCTCCTGCCCGCCTATCTCCTTCCTATCAGTCCTTTGCCCTTGTCGTTCTAACCGAAGTCAATTCCCAAGTCGTATATTGAGGCGTTGCAGTACCGGCGTGGAAAGCGGCGATGGATGTGGAGTATGCGGCCTTCATCCAGCTGGGAGACCTGGACGCTGCTTTGCCCATTGATGCCAATGTTGTCTCCGCAAGTGGGTGTACTCCCTCAAGTATAATCCTAATGGCTCCATCGTCGCTACAAGGCGCGTCTCGTGGCTCGTGGCTTTTCTCAAGCCTATGGTCTTGACTATCATGAGACATTCTCGCCTCGTGGCGCGCTCGCCTCCATCCGGGTTCTCTTCTCCATTGCCCTCGGATCGGGTCCCTGGGACGCTTCATCAGCTGGGACGTGTCCAATGCCTTCCTTTACGGCGACCTCGATGAGCAGGTATTCATGGAGCAACCGCCCGGGTACGTTGCTCGGGGGAGCCGCTCTGAGGTGTGTCTCCTCCAGAAGGCTATCTATGGGCTGAAGCAAAGCTCGCGCGCGTGGTTCCACAAGTTCTCGCGACTGCTTTTCGCCTATGGCTTTGTCTCTACCGTATCTGATCCGATCAGTCATGCGGAAACGCACCCCGCATGGATGCGTTATCCTCGGGCTGTGTATGTGGATGACATCATTATCACCGGTAGTGACGATGCCGAGGTGGCTGCGACCAAGGCTTATCTCGGCTCAGCACTTTGCTCACACGCGATCCGTCTCCCCCGTGTACTTTCTTGGACTTGAGATTGCTTACCGTCGAAAGGCAGATGTCCATTTGTCAGCGGAAGTACGTGACGAATCTACTGGAGGAGACTGGGATGCTCGGGGTGCAAGTCGGCCTCCTCACCTATGGAGCAGAATGTGGACTCAGTGGGACAATGCCACCGCACTTCTTGAGGATGCAGGCATCTACCGCCGACTTGTCGGGAAATTGATCTACCTCACCGTGACTCGCCCGACATCTCCTATGTCGGTAGTATCTTGAGCTCGCTTTATGCAGGTCCTCGCACTATCCATCCGGGAGGGTGTCTATCGGCTTCTAGCGTACCTTAAGAGAGCTCGGGAAGGGCCTCTTGTATCGGCGACTGTGGTCATCTACACATTGAGGCCTACTCGACTCGGGGTTCGCTGGGTGACAAGGAGGACCGGAAGTCACATGGTGGTTATGCCACCTATGTTGGAGGTAACCTGGTCACATGGCGCTCTTAGAAGCAATCTATTGTGTCCCGCTCTAGTGCCGAAGCCGAGTATCGGGCCATGGCTGATACCACGGCAGAAATGTTGTGGTTACGCTCTCTTCTCACCGAGCTTGGCTTCCCGCCCGACGGTCCTATGCAGATGTACTGCGATAATATGGCTGCTACCTTCATCGCCAGTAATGCGACGTTCCATATGAGGACGAAGCATATTGAGATCGACTGCCATTTCATACGACAGTACGTTGTTAACGGTACCATCTGTACCCCACACGTCGCTTCCTCTCATCAGTTGGCAGACATCTTCACTAAGGCCTTACCAGGCCTTGCATATGAGACCATCGGATCCAAGCTGGGCATGTTTGACCTCCACGCTCCAGCTTGAGGGGGAGTGTTAAAGCCTATTGGGCTTTAAGGCCCACTCTCTCCTCTCTCCTCTATCTATTTCTTCTCTCTCTCTCCTCTCTATATATCTCTTACTCGCGCATGTAAACGTCCCATCAAACCCTATTTTCTTTGTTTCCTCTCTCCTATCGTGTTTTCTAACATTATAAATTTAACATCGATTTAGTCAATTTAAAATCAATTTTATAAGTGCGCAGATGACGTGGAAAAAATCTAGAGCGTTCGATCGCGTGTTTAATCATGATCGTTGATCATCGCTTAAAGGCGGTGGTACGTGGCGCAACCTCATTCACCGGTGAATCAGTTTAAAATGATTTATTCTCAGCCGTTGATCTGAAGAGTTATGATGGCTGAGATTAAAACCGACGAAACACATCTGGAGCATCCGATCGAGATATCGTAAATGTCTCTCTTGTTCATTCGATGATTTCTCCGTGAATCTTGATCCAAATTCAGTGATTATTGATTATTTGGATTCGGCTTTGAGTTTTCTTTCCAAAAATATAAAAACTCCTAATTTCTCACTATATTTCATTTTCTGATTTGACCAAATTTCAAAATATCTCTCAAAATTTACCTTAATTCTCCTTGGATTCGACCCTTATTCACCACTACACTCCTTAATTCGTAATTATTTGATAAAATTGGTGAGTTTGGTATTATTTTTGACCTGATTTGGTGTGAATTCAACGACCACACGAAATCGTTTCGTCACGGGTCAACTAGGCAAGGCTGGCAATAGGAGGATGCCGGCATGCAAGGCTAACGAGTTCAAGCAAGCAGTAGACTGGGCTAATAGTGAGCTAGCTAATAGTGTCAAGATGGAGCAGCAAGTTCAAGGTGCTACTAGCAAGGCCAACTGTTCCAATACAACTGACAGTGGAGCTAGTTGCACCAAAAGAGCAAGTGGGCTGACAATCATTTACATCAAGCCAATAATAATATGGATACCAGTTTTCGATTAGGCCGATGGTTGATAGTGAATAGTTGAACAATTAGGGAGGCTCTCTAGCAGTGCTGCACGGAGATGGGCTACTAGGTCAAGAAAGAGTTAGGGCTTTTATGATACCTAGTGGAATTAAGGCTTACCATTAAAGAAGAAGAAGATGATGATGATGAAGTTTTATTGTGTACAAACCCTAGCTTACATAAGAGAGAGAGAGAGAGAGAGAGAGGTGTGTGTGTGTGTGTGTTACATAAAAGCCCCCCAAAGAGGCACATATTCTCTCACAAAGATTTAGGTTTAATACCATTTTAGAATTCATCTAAATCAATTACAAGACCCTCTCTTTAAAGATCATATGCCATCTATCCTTGGTGTGTGTACGCCAATGGCTATAAGATTAGCCTTACTTAATATCTAAGTAAGATCAAATAATGCTATACTGTTCGGATATTTTGGCATTCTTGCATATGAATCTTTAGAGTATATGCTCAAAGACTAGTGCTCTAAGTATTATAATTTTATCATAATTCATTAGCCATTGCATAGGTTCATGAACTTCATTACAAACGTCGCACAATAATCAAAATGAATAAAATTTCTTTTTAATAAATATAAACGAGACATGAAAGTGTTACAATCTTTTAGTTCACATAATATCAATCAACTCAGAGTCTAACCATTACCTCTCTAACAAGTACAACTCACTTAGAGTCCAATAAGTGTATGCAGTGAATAATTCAAAATATCCCTCGTTATTCCTAATTATCTAGATGATCAAAATATATAGTGTAATGAAAATTATAAACTTAAAATCAATTAAATTAAAAATAGACGAAAATATCATAGAAGTAAATTGGGAGTTAAAGATTAAAAAAAATCTCCCTTACGTGTGTATCGTTGACTGGAGTGACACTGCATGAGCCACATCACTCCAATATTTTTGCAAGCCACGTGTGCACGAAGATGTACGTGACATTACATTCCCTTGAAATGCATATATATATATATATATATATATGTCTATATGTATGTATTTACGTATGTAGTTGACTTGCTAACATATAAGATACAGTAACAAAATATATAGTGAGATGCATCTCTATGTCATACTCCTCTCTTTCTCTCTCATACGTTGTATTTCTCTCCCCAAGCACACATGAATGTGATAGTCTCCGTACTAATGTGAATCAGAGTTGACTCTCTCTCTCTCTCTCTCTCTCTCTCTCTCTCTCTTCCCATGTTAATGTGGCATGCAAGTTCAACCCAAATTCCATACATGAATCCGGGTCGACGTCTCCCTCTTATTCCAGTCCACCTTGTAATTGACCATGCCAGCGACAGGAAGTGACCATTCCACGCCACATTTATGATGAAATATTTAATTGAACATCCTTAATGTCCGTAGGTCATCGCTTAGCAAATATATTTAGATTCCAGGAATAAGACTACATTTATCATGAAGTCGTTGGCTGTTAACTGCTCAACGAAAGCCCACTCGCCGATTAACTAAATCTCCGATCCAGGGGCCCAATTTTAGCCCGCTATAAATATAAAGTTAGCTGATCCCCCCTCGTCACCTCTTCTCTTCCCGCCTGGTTTCCTTGTCTCGGATAAGCGCAACGATGGCCTTTTCCGACTCCAACGGCGCGACCCAAGACGAATCTTCAGCGGCGGCGGCCGGCGTGCCGGCAGCGCTGCAACCTCTTCGGCGCATCGCTCTGATCACCGGCATCACCGGACAGGACGGATCGTACCTGACGGAGCTTCTCCTCTCCAAAGGATATGAAGTCCACGGCCTCATCCGCCGCTCCTCCAGCTTCAACACCAAGCGCCTGGACCACCTCTACATCGATCCTCACAACACGGCCAAGGCCCAGATGCGCCTCCACTACGCGGATCTCGGCGACGCCTCCTCGCTCCGCCGCTGCATCGATGCTCTCCGCCCCGACGAGATCTACAACCTCGCCGCTCAGTCCCACGTCGCCGTCTCCTTCGAGATCCCCGATTACACGGCCGACATCGTCGCCACCGGCGCGCTCCGTCTCCTGGAAGCCGTCCGATCTCACCAGATCTCGAATCCTGACCGTCAAATCCGCTATTACCAGGCCGGGTCCTCTGAAATGTTCGGGATCCACTCCGCCGCCTCAGTCGGAGTTAACCGCATTCCACCCCCGCTCACCGTACGCGGCGGCCAAGTGTGCCGCTCACTGGTATACTGTCAACTACCGGGAAGCGTACGGCCTCTTCGCCTGCAACGGAATCCTCTTCAACCACGAGTCTCCCCGTAGGGGGGAGAATTTCGTGACGAGGAAGATCACGCGGGCTGTTGGCCGGATCCGAGTGGGCCTTCAGAGAAAGCTCTTTCTGGGGAACCTGAACGCGGCCCGCGATTGGGGGTTCGCGGGCGACTACGTAGAAGCCATGTGGCTGATGCTGCAGCAGGAGCGGCCAGGAGACTACGTGGTGGCCACGGAGGAATCGCACACCGTGGAGGAATTCCTAGAGGCTGCGTTCGGGTTCGCGGGACTGAACTGGAGGGATCACGTCGTGATCGACGACCGCTATTTCAGACCGGCGGAGGTCGATAATCTGAGGGGAGATTCTAGCAAAGCCAGAAGAGAGCTGAACTGGAAACCTCGGATTGGGTTCGAGGAGCTGGTGAAGATGATGGTTGACGGCGATCTGGAGCTCGCCAAGAGAGAGAAAGTCCTCGTTGACGCCGGATACATGGATCCCCAGCAGCAGCCGTGAAGAAATCCCGTTTTGTTGATAAAAAGATCGCAATAAACTGGCCAGTTCAAACTCCCTTCCCTTTCTTTGTCAATCTTCCCGGAGATCTGACGAGAAGGCCTGCACCGTTGACCGTAGCTCAGGCGGCCCATCAACGGCGATTCTTCTGCACAGCGCGTCGCAGTTGCTCATCACCTCTGTGAGTCGTCCTTTGAGCTCGCCCACCTCCACTTGAAGGCTCTTCACTGCCAGAATTGGTGTAATTTGAAATTTGACCGTAGTTGTAACCGGGATTGAGCTCGACTGATAGGGTGGTACGGACCTTGGGAGAGATTATGGGAAGATGCATTCATCGCAGAAACAGAGTAGTTGAAGCGCTTGAGGAGTTTGAGCACCAGTGCGTCCGCCACTTCGATCTTGTTCTCTATCTCCTCCTTAAAAAAAATAGTAAAAGTGACAGTCATGATAATTTGAATTTCGAATGTCTCGATCGATCAAACTAGGGGGCTTTGATCAATCAATAATCTCAAGAGGCATTGATTACAAGGATTAAGATATAATATGACCCTTCTGATCTTTCATTAGACATTCTTGATCAATCAGCCAATACGTATGACTTTGACCAATCAGTAATTTCAAGAGGCATTTACTGCAGGGATTAAAAATATAAAATGAGCTCTGATCTTTCTTTAGACATTTCGATTAATCAGGCAATACTGATAGGCTTGACCAATCAATAATCTCATAATGCATTAATTGCAAGGATTAAGGTATAATATGAGCCGTCTGAACTTGCTTTAGACATTCTCGATCAATCAGCCAACACTGATGGCCTTGATCGCGATCAGAATTTATCTCCAAAAGCCTAATCTTATTGATATAAACGTGATTTCTGCATGAGGAGATAAATTCTGTGAAACCTGTTTGAGGGTAATGATCTTGGTTTTTGCTTCCTGCCACTCGCGATATAAGGAAAAGAGCTCCACCAGGACCTGGGGATTGAGTGAACCTAATCGAGAAAATGAAAATGAAACGAATTATCAATCGCATGAAGAGAACAAGTATCTGGATCAAAATAACTGTTGAAAGAATTAGATCCGACTATAAGGAACACTTTATTGTAGAGTAGTTCAATGACGGAAATCGTGAGGAACTGATTGAAGTATGAAGTTTAATCAATGAGCAAAATATTAAAAATTGTACGTGCTTCTCCAGCCGTTCAACGAATATGCAGTTGATACGCCGAATTCCAACAGGAAATTATCATTTGATTTCCTAGGCCAATTTCAAAGAACTCGTCGGTTGCACTGACGTGATGATCAGATGCGCCGTCAAAGATCAAATCAGGAAGCGACAAATCATGCGATTCCGACATCCATAACTGGCGTACCGGAAACTGATGACTCCGGCGGTTTCCTCACGAGGATATCCGTCAAGCTCGCGTCGGCCGGCGGCGGCGACGGCAGCAACGGCTCCGCCTGAGAATCGGACTGGTGACGCCGGAGAAACCCGGGAATGAAGAAATTTATGCGATAGTGAGTGAGAGAGAGAGAAACGCACGATTTTGAGAGCCTGAAGCTTCTCCAGAAGCGGATCCGCAACCTCAGTCCTCCGCGAAACAGTGATGATTTCGTCGATCGCCGGCTTGGAATGGGGAGGGAAGAGATCGTCAGCGATAGGCGCGGAGCATTAGAAGAATTTGAAGAGATTTCACGCAAGAGAAGAGATCAGAGAGGAGAAGAGGGCAGAAACCTGTGAGAGGGAAGACTCCGCCGATCCCATTCGAACCAGCGGCGCGGGCTGCAATTGCAGAAGAAAACCTCGCAACTGCATTCATCCAGGCGGTTTAAAAAATTTTATTTATACTTGTCCGATCATATAGAACACCATAAATGGTTTTTTTCAAAATTTTCTGCACATTTTAATCACGTACAGGATTATGGTTACACACCTCTTCAAAATTATCTCGCAATTCCTTCTTTAAACTGATTACCGCCTCGTATGATTCAAGAAAGTTACCAAAATTGTTAGAAGGTGTTTCTTTCCGAAGTAATATGAGAAAATGTAGTGACACCCCGGGAAACACTCTGGACTTTTGCCATTTCCGTTCGCTAGATCGACGATTATCCGGCAATCTGGGATGTGTCCATAGACATGTATGATTAGAACATAATCATTTCCTTCTTACTGGCATCATCGTCAAGCTCTAAGGATTTTGAATCGCTGGACACCGATGATTACTCGCAGAGAGACAAATCGTACTGAACTATGACACCTTTACTTCATCAGTATACAGTAAACATTTTGTGTCGATAAATGGGTCGAGCTACGCATTGAACTGATAACTTTTCCCGTAAGATTTTGTACAATTGCTGATATTGAAATGCTGATATTGACAGATGAATCTGAATAATATGCTTGAATCGCTAAACGAAACCATGCACGGACTAATTATGAATATGTAAATTTAAAGACAAGAGCAGTTGTCACAAAACCTAAAGAACCTTAAGATCTTTCAGTAATCGAGAAGAACTCTCTAAGCGCGTTCGCCGCGGATGCGACGAGCGAGCTGGATGTCTTTTGGCATGATCGTGACGCGTTTGGCGTGAATGGCGCAGAGATTGGTATCTTCAAAGAGTCCCACGAGGTATGCTTCGGCTGCCTCCTGAAGCGCAAGCACGGCGTGGCTCTGGAACCTCAAATCGGTCTTAAAGTCCTGCGCGATTTCCCTGACGAGCCTCTGGAATGGCAACTTCCTGATGAGCAGCTCTGTGCTCTTCTGGTACTTTCGAATCTCTCTGATCAGCAAAAAGAGGCGAATAAGTATTATAAACGAAATGCGTCGCCATCATCCTCAGATTAAATCTTCGTTAATCAATAGTAAGAATATTTGAAAGAATACCGAAGTGCTACGGTGCCAGGACGGTAGCGGTGTGGCTTCTTCACTCCACCGGTTGTCGGGGCAGATTTCCTTGCAGCCTAAAGGCATTAAATACCAAGAAACAAACCCTGAAATCTCCTGTCCCAGGACTTAAGAGTGGTTCCTCAACACGAGTCACAACGTCAAAAGAAACTCACACCTTCGTGGCGAGCTGCTTCCTCGGAGCCTTGCCGCCGGTGGATTTGCGCGCCGTCTGCTTAGTACGAGCCATTTGCCGAAGTTTCGACCGCGGGAAACGAAGCAGAACTTGGCAATGAAAGGGCGTAGACCACGATGATCAATCAAGTCCCTTCAAATCACAAAAGTTATAAATCGGTGGATTCCAACGGTTTTTACACCGTTTTTGAAATCGCGGACTATGATTCATGGACGGCCTGAGATTCTCAAGAAAAGCACATTATCCTAGTGATACCCCCTTATTGGTCCAAAATTATTTTCCAGATCGACACCGTGGCAGGTACAGCCACGTCAGACGACTGTGCCGTCTCTCCAGAGGTGTTTGCCACTTGGACGCTACGCGGCAAAAATGCCACGTCTCCGACTTTCGTCTCTTGCTTGTGGGATCTCGAAAGTCAAGGCAATCGTGGATGACGTGAAAACTCAATCAGCATTCATGTGACTCACGCGTAGCATTTGTTCTCAGATAGGCTAAATTTAGTAATAATGACGTCATTCCTGCGCCGGCAGCTAAAGACGGCGCCGTCAAAGGGAGCTAACATTTATCCGGCTGTCACGGGAATGTTGTCGGCCAATTCATTTACGGAGATCACGAGTACGTGGACGACTCAGTTATTTTCTAGGCAATTAGATATAAATGTCAGAAAACAGTACGGACGAGCCCGCCAACTCTGGCAGGCCCAAGTCTGAGCCCATGTCATCTAATGTTTAATGTCCAGATGGGCCCAACAACCAACTACCAGATGGGTCTCGTTGAACAGTCAATGCAACATGGGAGTGAAAGTCAGCGAAGTAGGAGAGAACGAAGAGAGAAAACAGAATCAGGGAGAAATGGTCAAGAAGAAACTCAGGAAAGGGAGATAAGAGAGAGATTGAGAGAAGATAGAGCATTATACAGAGAGATAGAGGAGAGGGAGAAAGAGAGGAAGAAATGAGAGCGAGGACGTAGAGAGGGCAGTGGGAGGGCAGAAAGAGTAGGAGCAGTGAGAGCGAGAGATAGAAGAGAAGAAGTAGAGAGAGAGAGAGTGAGGAAAAACTGAAAAAGAGAGCGAGAGATAAAGAGCGGAAGAAGACAGGGCTATGCCTATCAGAATAACCCTACGTTAAAACCTATATGTTTCAGAGACCTCAGCTTCGTCTTCCCCGCCATCAGGACTGTGGCTGCTTTCCGGTTATTCCGGCACATCCCTTCCATCTTCTCCTCTCTCTAACATTCAAGAAGCCCGATGCCTCTCTCCCAACCGTTCCACTGATGAGAGCCGAGACTAGGGGAGTCCACGCTAGACCTTCCTCCGTGGCCATGACATTCCATCTCCTCCACTTCCTGTTCATTATCCTCTTCCTCATTTCCGCCACGGCGCAGGACCAGAAGATCTCTCTCGAAACCCAAGCCGAGATCAGAGCGCTGGAGGACTTCCGCTTCTCTCTCTTCGACCCTCTCGGAGCTCTTGCCGGCTGGAACGCGTCAACTCCTTCCGCTCCCTGTTCATGGCGCGGTGTTCTCTGCTCCAACTCCGGCGATCCCCGCGTCGTCGAGCTTCGCCTGCCTCTCCTCCATCTCTCTGGCCCGATCTCCAACCGCCTCGCAGATCTTTCTCAACTTCGACGCCTCAGTCTCCGCGGCAACGCCTTCAAAGGCAGCATTCCCGCTTCATTATCCTCCCTCCGCCACCTCCGCTCCCTCTTCTTGCAGAACAACAACCTCTCCGGCGATCTTCCCCCTGGGTTCCCTTCCAATCTTGCTTCCCTCCTGGTCGTCAACCTCGCCGGCAACAACTTGTCCGGCGGGATACCGCTCTCTCTCCCGACGGGGCTCCGGTACCTTGATCTCTCCAACAATGGCTTCACCGGCGAGATTCCAGAAAGTCTTTCCGCCTTTCCCCGGCTCCAGTTCATCGACCTTTCCTTCAATCGCCTCAGAGGGACAATTCCAGCCGATATAGGAGTGCTTCAGGA
Organism: Lemna minuta; assembly: GCA_024174645.1. Classification (NCBI taxonomy): domain Eukaryota; kingdom Viridiplantae; phylum Streptophyta; class Magnoliopsida; order Alismatales; family Araceae; genus Lemna; species Lemna minuta. The sequence continues at coordinate 7,889,424 of CM044108.1, forward strand.
GCTTCTTTACCTGTGGCTGGACTGGAACCTTCTCGAAGGGACTCTTCCCGCAGCTCTCGCCAACTGCACCTCACTTCTGCATCTCAGTTTGCAGGGCAATGCGTTTCAGGGAATCTTCCCGCCGGCGATCGGCGAGATTCCGGCACTCCAGGTGCTCTCGCTCTCTCACAACAACCTTACCGGATCGATTCCTTCGTCGCTATTCTTCGCCTCCTCGGGTTTTCAGGCGGTCAGGATCTTGGAGCTAGGATTTAATGATTTTACTGGCCTGGATGCTCCACCGGTCGACATAGCCGGAGCACCGACCTATTCCAGCAATTTGCATATTCTGGACGTCAAGAACAACAAGATAGTCGGCCGATTTCCTTCGTGGGTCACTTACCTCCCGACATTGGCTATCCTGGATCTCTCCGGGAACCAGTTCTTCGGTCCTCTGCCGCCGAGTGTCGGGGGACTGCAGAATCTCCAAGAACTGAAACTCTCGGCGAACTCGTTCGACGGCGGCGTCCCTTCGGAGATAGCGCGGTGCACTTCTCTGCAAGTTCTTGATCTGGCGGATAATCGCCTGTCAGGCGAGATTCCTTTAGCTGTCGGGGAGCTCGTGCGGCTGAGGGATCTTTTTCTGGGAGGGAATCTCTTTCTCCGGGGAGATCCCGGCGATATTGGCAAATATCTCTGGACTTGAAACCCTATCGGTGCAGCGCAACAACCTCTCCGGTAACATTCCGGTTGAATTCGCACGACTGCCAAGCATTTCCACGTTGGACGTGTCAGGTAATGTGCTCTTCGGAGAGATCCCCTCAACGATCGGAGATTCCCGCGCTCTACAGAATTTGAATTTGAGCGGGAATGCCTTCCGCGGCTCAATACCGAGCTCCATCGGGAAGCTGTCCAGGTTGAGGTCTCTTGACCTGAGCGAGCAGCGGCTCTCCGGCCGGATCCCTGATGGACTGTTCGGACTAGCGGACCTCGAGATCGTCCTCCTCGGCGACAACTCCTTCTCCGGCGATCTCCCCGAGGGTTTCAGCAGCCTGTCAAACCTCCGCCAGTTGAATCTCTCCTCCAATTCCTTCGCTGGGTCGATCCCCTCGATCTACGGCTATCTCAAGGTTCTGAAGTCGCTCGATTTGTCGCGCAACAATATTACTGGCGCCATCCCGCTGGAGCTCGCAGGCATTTCAGATTTGACAGTCCTGGATCTCGGCGGGAACTCTCTCTCCGGCGGGATTCCCCCCGAGATAGCGAAGCTCCGGATGCTCCGATGGCTGGATATCTCCACGAACAATCTCTCGGGGAGGATCCCTCAGGAACTCGCGCTGATCTCTTCCCTAAGATACCTGAACATCTCCGGAAACGGCATGGAAGGTCCGATTCCTGCGATCCTCGGTTCCCGCTTCGACGATCCTTCGTTATTCTCCGGGAATCCCGATCTGTGCGGCAGGCCATTGGCGGCGAGCTGCGGCAAGATGAGATATAGGGGACGGAGGAAACGGATGCGGCTGATACTCTTCGCCACGATCGCCACTTTGGCGGCAATCGTGGCGGCGCTGTCTTGCTGCGGCGGAATCCTGACTCTCCTGCGTTGGCGCGACCGACGCCTTGAAAACCTCGCGCAAGCAAAGAAACGGAGCCCCCGGAGGCGGAGCGACGGCAGCGACGGCGGCGCCGCCCCCAAACTTGTGATGTTCTCCAGGAGGGCGTCCTACGCGGAGACCGTCGAGGCCACGCGGCAGTTTGACGAGGAGAGCGTGCTCAGCAGAGGGAAACACGGTCTTCTCTTTAAAGCTTGTTACAATGACGGCGCCGTCCTATCCGTTCTCCGTCTCCCGGGCTCCGTCGGGGCAGACGAAGCTTCCTTCCGAAAAGAAGCGGAGGCGCTGGGAAAGATCAAGCACCGGAACCTTACAGTGCTCCGCGGGTATTACGCCGGGCCCCCGCCGGAGGTCCGCCTGCTGGTTTACGATTACATGCCGAACGGGAACCTCGGGACGCTGCTGCAGGAGGCGGCGCACCAGAACGGGCAGATCTTAAACTGGCCCATGAGGCATCTTATCGCGGTGGGCGTGGCCAGAGGACTGGCTTTCCTGCACGCCAATGGTCTAGTCCACGGCGACGTGAAGCCGGAGAGCGTGCTCTTCGACGCGGACTTCGAGCCCCATCTGGCGGACTTCGGAGTGGGTGAGGCGTCGGGGACGGTGGGGTACGTGGCGCCGGAGGGATCGGGGAGTAAGGAGGGTGACGTCTACAGCCTGGGAATCGTGCTGCTGGAGCTGCTCACGGGGAGGAAGGCGGCGGTGTTGGAAATGGGGATAGTGAAATGGGTGAAGGAGGAATTGCAGAGGGGTGATATAACGGAGATGGTGGAGCCGGGGTTGATGGAGCTGGACCCGGAGTCGGCTCAGTGGGAGGAGTTCCTTCTTGGCTTGAAGGTGGGACTTCTCTGCACCGCACCTGACCCGCTGGATAGACCTTCCATGCCCGAGGTCGTCTTCATGCTCGAGGGCTGCCGGATCGTCGGATCAGATGCCACTGTTGGCGCCTCCTCCTCGGTTGACCCCACGACTCGTCTGTCACCCTTGTAGCCTCTCTCTCTCTCTCCAACCTGAAGATTCATCCGGTATCGGCAAACATGGGTCTACACGGAACAGGTGAAAGTTTCGCTTTGATCATCGTTAGATTCGGTGCGAACATTCCGTATTCGTTGCTCTGAATAAGGATAGGAAGACTTGGTCAATTTTGTACGGTTCGTCAGGCGAGAGAAATGAACAGTGAAGTCAAGTGGCTGATTTGGCCCACGTGTTTGCAATAGAGCAGTTTTATACACTACGCCCGGTATTAGTAAACGTTGTACATATACCCTTATAGACATACACTATTTATTTTTCAATAAACAGTGTATGATGGATGGACATTTTCTAGACTGGTGCCAAAATAATTATTGAATAAAACGGGGAGAACAGTTCTTGCTCTAATCACTTAATGATTCCTATCTCTATGAGACCTTCTCTCCCCCCATTCTACAAGGATTTTCAACGAGAAAAGGTACCAAAGGCGTGCTCAATACCCACCATGGTTATCAGAGCTTGGTTCAAAGAGGAAATGTGTTTGTCCTTTTTCTCAAATGTTTTCTTGCTTTAATCCCTCTTAGATCAACATTTATCTTTACTTCTCTATAGTTAATGTTTCATGAAGAAGAAACCTGAAAGGCTTGAATCCACTGATATCTTCCCTCCGTCCCACCCATTTGAACTTGATCTTTTCATTGACCCTACTCAACCCTATTGGGCAGTTTCGGGCACCGCGTCGCAAGCAAGAAGATTATATATCTTGAAAATGTCCCATCAAGAACTCAATGCAACGTCGTGGGCCGCCGATAATGAGAATTTGATGTAGGCAAAATTCGCATCGACACATTGATGAGCATGTCTAGGTTGAGATTGACAGGAAGCCATCAACGCGGTGCCCTTTTTGTTGGATTTTATCCCAACATAGTAGAGCAAACAGTAGAGTTTATACCTTAGAGAAGAGGTATATAAAGCAAAGTCATATGAATAAGATACAAGAGTTAAAGGCATACATCTTTAGACTCCCCCTCATAGCTCGTAGATTTATATTATGCATGGCCTGTCACAAAGTAAATCATGAGACAATCGCTGAAGATATTTGTTTGTCACTTTAAAGTAGCACTATACGGGGAATAAAGTGGACTATTTTGGAAACAGTTGAACCAACTAGGATAGTTTTTATTATTTTCTCTCTCTTGTGTATTACCTCCCTAGATGATAAAAGAGGTAGAGGTCTTCTCTTTGCCTCTTAAATGGTTTTCCCTCTTGAGTTTAGAAATAAAAATAGAGCAAGGAACGATGAACTTTGTTATCTCTATTCTCACACCCCCTTGGTGTAAAAGGGAGTGTCACTATCTTATCCTCCCTTAGCCAACAAAGCTCCCCTTTGGCAACTCACGTGAAAGTATTGTTGGGTCGATAAACTTTCCGAAAATTTCAATCCAAATATTGAATGTAGAGGAATATATTAAATCAAATGTTCAAAACATTGAGGCACTATGAACAGATGATCCTATCATCTAGTATGTATGAGAAACACACTTACAAGATTTTCTTGAGAGAGTTCTTAAAGCTATTCAAGTGTCTAGTCTTTAATAATATCTACACAGTTTCTAGATTTTTGGATCTCCTCTTCAAAGCTCTTTACCAAGAGAGAAAGATAATAAAGGAGAGAATTCTCATAAGGCTTGCATGGGCACCTTGCATTGTAGTCGTTCTCTCCCTATTTATATACATTTGGTATGTGAAATTTTTCATAAAAACCCTCGTAACTATGTCTATATCCACCAACATCCATAGACCTTATGCAGCCATGCAGGTGACCCTCTTGGTTCATATATCTCACTTGTTAATAACTCTATAGACCGGATAACACCTTATTGGTCGACATTAATTAATAATCCATATCAACATACAAATTAATTAACCAAGGATCAATTTAACCCAATCGATAGGTTGAGTTATCACCCCGTATGGTGACAAGGTACACCACGTACTCTAGGAGATATTAAGTATATAAGAACTCCCTTATAGAACCTTTCCGTCATCGATTATCATGTATCTATAATCATTCATCCGCACAAGACTCATGGATGACTTAGGGTATAGTCAACTGTCAAATCCTAATCGATCTCTCAAGTTAGTACTGATGCGTGTAAGAAATCATTAGAAACTCTTTCTATGATATTTTTACTACCTTAGCTAAGGATTTCATTACATCTCATTCCTTGAGTCAATCTCCTCAAATACCGAGGGCTGATGATCTCATCTTGATCACACAATCATCTTCGTGAACTTCATGTCATATCCAAAACATGATGTTTTAGATATACTATGGTTAGGGATTCAAAAGTCATAATCAAAACATAATCATTCATTCACAAGATGTCTTTGATGTCTCAAGTCACAGGACCACATACACAACCGTGACATGTGATGGATATTATGTGGCCTATAAGCCAATTACACTTTCATGTATCTTGTTTATGATCATTGAAATAGAAATTTATTCATTGTCATTCTTGTGTGATGCTTGCAATGAAATCCATGAGTATGTGCAATATCTAAGTGAATTATGATGAGATCATAATATAGTGATCACTAGTCTTTAAACATATATTCTAATCATTCCTATTCGTGGGATATTCGAGAAGGACATCAAATTATCCGGAAAAGAATAGCACTATATAATCTAACTCATATGATGAGTATGACTGATCTTATAGTCATCAGTGTGGAGACACTAAGGATAGATAGTGGGTGCTCTTTAGAGAAAGAGTTCACTGAATTAATCAATATGAATCCCTGAATGATATTATACCTAATTGTCAATCAAGTTGATTCATGTCACAGTTGTGTATGTGGTCCTTTGACTTGAGACACCAAAGACATCTTGTGGATGGATGATTGGGTTTTGATTATGACTGATGAATCCCTATCCACAGGATATCTAAAACGTTATATATTAGATACGACATGAAGTCCGCGAAGATGATTGTGTGATCAAGATGGGATCATCCACCCTCGATATTTGAGAAGATTGACTCAAGGAATGAGATGCGATAAAATCCTTGGCCAAGGTAGTAGAAATATCAAAGAAAGAGTTATCGATGATTTCTACACGCATCAGTACTAACTTGAATGACCGATTAGGGTTTGACAATTGGCCATACCCTAAGTCATTCACGAGTCTAATGTGGATGAAGGATTATACATACATGGTAATCGATGATGGGAAGGTTCCATAAGTGAGTTCTTACATACTCCATATCTCCTAGCTATACGTGGTGTACCTTGGCATCCAACGGGTTGGCAACTCAACCTATCGATTGGGTTAAATAGATCCTTGATTAATTAATCTATATGTGGATATGGATAATTAATTTAGGTTGACCAATAAGGTGTTATTTGGTCTATAAAGTTATTAACTAGTGAGATATATGGACCTAGAGGGTCACACACATAAGGTCTATGGATGTTGGTGGATATAAACATGAGGGTTTTTATAAAAAACCTCATACCAAATGTCTATAAATAGGGGAGAACGACCACAATTGAAGGTGCCCATGCAAGCCTTGTGGGAATTCTCTCCTTTCTTCTCTTTCTCTCTCGGTGATGAGCTTTGAAGAGGAGATCCAACCATCCAGAGACCGTGTGGATACCGCTAGAGGCTAGACACTTGAATAGCTTCAAGAACTCCTTCAAGGAAACCCTGTAAGTATGTTTTCTCATTCATACTAGATAATAGGATCATCTGTTCTTGGTGGCTTGGTGTTTTGAAAATGCGATTCAATGTTTTTCGCTGCATTTCGATGTTTTGATTAAAATTTTGAAAGTTTATCGACATTAGAACCCAACAATTCATCCCCCCACAAGTATGTAGAAGTTGATTTTCAAGTCAGCAATTTATGAAAGACAACGAAAGGGATACAAGGTGATGTAGCAAGAAAGTTCACATGACGTGGTACTCATAGATAAAAGGATTATATGGAATCAAGTACTTATAAAAAATTAATTTGGGGTTTGATGAACTCAATTTTAGCATGATTTTATGGATTTCATTAAATAATATTTATATTTCCCCCACTTAGTAAAGTAAAAAAACAAGGGTCAAATCTGAAGGGAGCTTAACTAATGAGATTAGTTGTGTCCAATGGAAAATGAGAGTATGGATTTTGATGCTCATATGGAGAGGGGTGTGAAGAGACGATTTTATGACTTTTCTTGATGAAATTAAGATGGAATAAAAAATGAGATGACATGAGAAGAATGAAGGAGAAGAAAATGAGAACGATTGGGTGGTGAGGTGAAAGGATGATAGATGATATCGAGAGATAATGTGTGGACGATGATGTGTGAGAATTTACGATGCAAGGATGATGACAATGCTACTACATTAAAAAGAAAAGAAATATATTATATAATATTTATGGAGATTATCACAAGGAAGAAACTAATCGGAATGATTGCATAAACCCTTGCATGATACTAATCCTATGCCAAGTGATGCTAAACTTGCTCCTGACATGATCATCTGCTTGATTTCATCTCCACACAAGAATAAACATCAAAGTAGTGCTCAATTGGGGCCATGATCTCCTCTCATGTTGTTCTAGTAGCTTAATGCTAAGATTGAGCTAGAAAATAATGAATAGAGAGAAAATCAACGTTTATATATGAGGGTTTCAGGGTTTTAGGGATAAAATAGTCACCATTAAAATCATGAATTTTTTCTACTAAATTTTTTTATTAGAGGCAATGCGTGGATGGAGGATGAAAAGACAAGCCTATCCATAATATTTTAGCTCAAAATCCTTATAAATCAAATTTTTATATGGAGAAATCTTAAACATTTGATTAAGATCAAATGCCATAGAGAGCACCATGTATTGCATTATAGCTGGCCATGATTAGGTCTTTAACCTTTTTTAAGGCACTATGAATCACAACTGTCCCCTAACATTGAACGTGATCATATTTCTAAGGGCTTGACATGTGCCTTGGGTTTCAAAGAGAAAAAATTGGTCCAAATAATGTGAGCCATTTGATTAGTTGACACCCCAAGAAGTGATAGATGTCTCACCTTGATTAGTTGCCACAAGAAAAGATTTTGGTTCCCCCCCTTTTTAAGATCTTGTGAACTTTAGGTCCACTCATCAAGCAGCTATAATTAGTTGGGCTAATTGAAGTGTGAAGATGTCACCGGATGTCATCTAATAAGGCTCCCTTTTTAGTCCCGCATGGTAAAAATTTGAACTTCGATGGGCACATTAAGCATATTAAGCATAGACTTGTATCTCAACTCTTTGATGATTATGTGCTTGCATGGCTGCCATGTACACCACCTTAGCCCCATGCACATGCCACATGATAGACCTTGCATCAGACCGACAAGTTGGTGCCACATGTGTGCATTTTGTGCCTAGGTGGTTAGCCCCTTTGGGTGCCACATGTGAAGACCTGATTGGCTGTGACTTTATTTCCCCCTTTTAACCCCTTTTCTAACTAAAATGATTATCTAACGTAGAAATTTTCCTTAAAATATAAGAAAATCCTTAAAAATAGAAATTTAATATCTCCTAAATTACAACTCATCTTTCCACCATATTTTTTCATGAGAAAAATAATTAAATTATTTAATTTTCTCATCCATAAATTCCAAAAATCATGAAAATCATTAAAGGGTCATTTAATGCAATTGAGTTTGATTTAAGCTCCTTAAAAATATGGAGGTTGACACAACTTTGACTTCCCCAATAATTCTAGATCATTCTAAGACATAGGATGATCCATTTATCATACAAAATCCTGATTAATTGATTTCCTTCAGAAAAATAAGGCTAACTTGGTTCTAATGATTGATAGTTATTTCTTCCTCTCTCTCGTCAATGATTTGTATTTATGTTTCCCTACTAATGTATTTATGCCCTTGCATTCATAGAAGATGTGATAATTTGACTACTTGGCTTCAAAGATTTCAAATGAGGTTAGTCTCATATTATAAGCAACAAAAAGAAATGATGTACGATACGACATTATCATATTTGTACCTTATTAGCACTTAATAGATGTATATTGACTATATGAATGGAATGACATGATGAATGCAAAATTCTCATGAAAAATATGAAAATGTGCATCCTATTATCCATAATTGTGCATTAAAATATGTTAGTGATGATGGAAATGAATGCATTGATGGCATGTTATCAGTGTAGGTTGGGAATCAGAAAAATATGTTTTTGATGTTGCACCAGGTATAAGCATCCATCATCTATGTTAATAGCTAAATAGTTTGATAATGAGGAAAAAGGAAAAAACAAGGAATGAGTATACAACATGATCGTAGACAATCTAGAGCCAATCATACAGGAATTTTCCTTTGAGGCATGAAAGGTAGAGGTACTTGAGATAGTTGATAGTTCAATCATCAACGAAGAGATACATGCTTCAACACCCTTATTGCGACAAAGTTTCATATACTGATCACAAGAAACGGTGACCCTGGGTGCAATGATAAATTGAAAGCTGGTTTTCCTAACCACAGTTTACAAGAGGGAAATGCTTTGGAACACAGACTTCCATATGCATTATGTTTCCTTGGGATTAAGTCTAGTGACACAAGTGTGAAAAAAAAGAGAATTTTGAGACTCCAACTAGTCAAAAAATATATATTTCTCTATTTGCTTATTTTCATAGAATTTTAAATCATCAAATTTCAATTTGAAGTGGTCACGTTATGGCCAAAATACTCAAATAAACTTTGATTGGGCCCTATGGACCTTCAATTGACTGATTGACTCATCAATAAGAAATAATTATAATCACTCATCAATTGATTTTCTTGAGTTATACCTGAGTTCTTAAATATGACATTATATCCACCGTTTTATTATAAATTTATCTACATAAAAGTTAACTTTATACCACTCTCCTTGGCCTCAAGAAAATCCACAAGACAATTGAGGAAAGTTCTCATGGTATGGATATTTCTTAGGAGCAATGAGGAGCACCTTCTAAAGAACAAGGTTCTCCAAGGGAAAAGGCACCATTCGGAGGTGTTAATGGGCCCCTTTAGTACCCATTTAATTGATGAAATGGAGCCCACCGATCATGCTTGGAAAAGGAGGACCATGACTTTCTACCCTCTCTTCCCTTCCCTTTCTCTCCTAAAATTTATTTTGGATTTTGGATGTTCTTCCTCTCATGGATGTTCCAAACGTTGAAATTATTGGATGGTGCCTTCTGGCTTCCTCTCTTCATTTTTTTCCCCTTCTTTCCTATTAAAAATTCTCTTATCTTTTCTCTCTCTCTCTCTCTATCTCTCTTCCGACAAGGTATCTCTCCCCGATTTTACCTTCTCTATCTCTTCTGACTTCTCTCTCCTCAGATTTCATTCTCTCTATCTCTTGACCTTCTCTCTAGTCCATCCAGATTTCTTTCCCTATTTTCTCTATCTTTTTCACCTAAAATCAATGTTTCTAGTTTATGTTCTGTCGAAAAAATTTCAATACAGCTCCCTCTTCTCTCTCCCCAAAATTTTTCTTTCCCGTTTTCTGTCCTCATTGTTTCCCTTACTCTCTCTCCTCCAAGTTTCTCTTCTTCTTTCTCTCTCTTCGGAGTTATTTCTCTCTCCAGCCAATTAATTTCTTCTCTCTTTTGATCTTTCTCGCGCTGAGATTTCTACCCTACATCTCTCTCTTATTTCCAGATTTCTTCTCCCTCTTTCTCTGTCACCTAGGGTTTGCCCGTTCAGATACCGGTATCTGTTACAGTAACAGTATCGGGTACCGTTAAGGTCCTAAACGGTACCCGATACCTACAGTACCCGATACCGACATCCAGATGTCGGTATCAGTTACTGGATGTCGGTATCAGTTTCCGATATCGACATCCGATATCGGCATCTGCTAACGGCTAGCGTTGGATGTTGATACCGGATATCGATATCGGAACCGATACCGATACCGACATCCATGGCTAGATAGCAAGGATACCAATGAAACCGAAAGAAACCAGAGAAAATGTTGCGAGATTTTATTTTCTGCTGTTACCATCCACGCGGCAAAACTTCTTTGCATTTCAGAAACTTATCTCTCTATGCACCTCTCAGAAACGCAACCATTCATTATAAGACACGTCTACAAAACGACAAAATATTTCACTTGAAGATTCCCAGAGTTGATTCGTACTTGGAGCACACGGAACAGTGAGACGTGGAATTCTAGCCGTTCAAACGTGAGTGTAGTCATAAATACATGCCATACCCACCGGTCAACGTCAACTTCCCCATCAATATCCTCTATATAATCACCTTCCGTACCTTCCTCTTTTTCTCCTACCTCTCCATCCTTTTCTTCCTTCTCTCTAGAGAGCAGCTCCCGTCTATCTCCATGGCCCTTTCAATGAAGAGAAAATCTCTTCTTCTCTCTCTTCTGCAGCTTTTTCTTCTTTCTTCCATGGCGGCGGCGCTCAAATTCCGCATTGGGGGTGAAAAGGGCTGGCACAAACCCAACGACAGCGAGTCCGAAACTTACAACGAATGGGCTCGACGTAACAGATTCCACATCGGCGATTCTCTCTGTAAATTCATTCTCATCCTCCTCCTCCTCCCCCTCATCAGCTTCATCATGTTCTTCTGCTGTACTACTTCCCGTTATTCTCACAGAACAACTTATCATCATCATCGTCTGGCGGAGGAGCGCTCATCATCATTGGCTGTAGGTGGAGTGCTCGGAGAAGACTCTGGCGGAGAGCAAGAGAGGGGAGGAGGCGGCAGAGGAGTCGTTGTTGGTGATGAGGATGTCCTCGGAGGTGGAGAGGAAGGAAGAGGACTGCAGGTCGGACTCCAATACTCCATTTTATGGAAGACGGTATCGGGAGAATACCATCATCCGGTACTGGTATCTCCCAATACCGTCATCCAGTACCGTCATCCGGTACCGGATCGGTGCTGGAAGCATCCAGTACCGCACCCGAACTCCCCTTTAATATGATACCCGTCATCCAGAACTAGATGACGATATCGGGTACTGGATATCGGTAAGAGGATGACGGTATCGGCAGATACCGGTACCGGATGACGGTAGGCGAACCCTACTGTCACCTAGTTCACTTCTCCCTTTTTTCCTAGATTCAACTCCCATATTTTTTCTCTCCTAGCAGGCATTCTCTAACCATTTTCGCTCAAACTTCTTTCTCATTATCTTCTTCAACTTTTATTTCTCTCTAAAATTTCCCTAGTTACTTCCTCTCTTATTACCATTGTTCCTTTACCTTCTTAGTTCTTTGCTCCCTTCTCATTATCCGTTTTATTGTAGTTATCTTCTATTCATTTCCTTTCTCTCTTTCTTTATAATCTGATTCTCTCATCTCTTTAATTGTTCTTCTATCACCTCCCTATAAATTCATCATCTTTTCCTTAGCTTTATATGTATAGTCTTGATAGTCTATCTCTATATTTTTGTTTTTTTAGCATCATTAGTACCATTCCAAAATCAACAACCTCTCCTCCATCTCGCAGTCAACCCCCATTGTTGACATTTGCTATCTCTCCCTCTCTTTCCTTCAACTTCTCTCCCTAAATTTTGTATGTACTTGCACTAAAATCTGATCAACCTTGACAACAAGAAAACCTAAAATTATTAATTTTCTTCTGTTGAATCTTAAACAATTAGGCCCATTGACTTTGTTCCTAGTCAAGATTCATTTAAAAATGTTCACTAGTCTCATGAGGTGCACTAAAAGATCCTCGTGCTATCAAGGGTGTTTCAATTGTCTACCCCTAAAATAAAAAAGGACAGCATTAATATGGTTTCTTGTGACATTATCTTATTTGAATTTACTTGCTGCTGCTCTCTAGTTTTGGATAAATCATTTCCCCTATCTCCACCTTTGATCTTTCCTTGCCACCATTTTGTGAAGCTTCTCTTGTACAAGTGAAAAACCAACTTTCGAATATAGCCAAGCCTAATTCTTTGGTCTCAAGTCAATTCTACTGCCTTCAAATTTGTCTTCGCTGGAACTATAAGCACCAAATCCAAACCTTTGCCCTAAGTTGGTTCAAAACTTATGATTTCTCCTCACAAAGACAGATCTTCTTATAACCAACATCCTATTTGTATTATTTTTTCCCATTGACTAAAATACAAGAGATAAACACACACACACACACACACACACAAGCACATCTCTTCACAGTATCTTTCAAAAACAAGTCCTTAGTTGATCCTAATTCAAGGGAGAGAGGAGACTTGTTACAAGGTATGAAGATCTTCAAGCTTGTCTTGAAAATGGAGCCAATAAGCTTATCCCTTTTAGATCATCATACTCGAGAGTTCATCATCCATTTGAACATGATTTTTTAAACTACTTGGTGGGTCTTTACCCTCATGTACAACCTAGCTTCCACCATTAGTCACCAAAAAACTCTTTTGATTGTCAAAGGTTTTACTTAGGCCTATGGGTTAACTATATGGAGAAATTTTCTTATGTCTTCTTGCCCAATCTACTTGTGTTCGTATCTCCTTTTTAATCAATTGAGATTGATCATTCATTAATGTCTCATTTCTAATGTATTTCTCTGTGGACATTGGACTATGGATAATTTTAATGTAGTAGCCTCGCAAGGAGACATGGAACGTATGCTTTCTCAAACACGATTTATATGGCCTAGAGTAGAGTCCTTGGTCATGGATTGATAAGTCATAGAAAGTTATAACTACGAATGTTTTTATCTCCATGTAATGTGGGTTCTAGTATCCTAAGTGATGTGATATGATACTTGACGGAATCTCAAATTTTCAATCAAAATATCAAATACAAAAAAGTTATTGATTCAAAAATTCAAAACATCTATGCACGAAGAAGCAATGATCTTGTTATTTAGTATAGATTAAAATCCATGCTTAAAAGGTTTATTGAAATATTTCTTGAAGTTGTCCAAGCATCCAGCCTCTACCAATATCCAAAAGATTGCTATAGTATTATATCTCCTTTATAACAATCTTCACCAAGAGAGAAAGAGAAGAAATGATAGAGTTTTATTTAAAAGAACTCTCATCAGCACCTTGAGTTATTGTCGCTCTCCCTTATAAATAGACACCGAGTATATGAAATTTCATAAAAATCTTTACAATTATGTCTATATCCAATGTGTATATATAGTCCCTTCATTTGTATGCAATTTATTAATGAATTAGGGTATAATTGAGAACATCCTCCTAATATTTCCACTACCTTGGCCAAGTATTTCACTATGTCTCATTCATTGAGTGAATTTCCTCTAATATTGAGGGTGGACAATCTCACCTTAACGACATAATCACCTATGAGGACTTTATGACATATCCAATATATGATATTTTGGAGATACCATGATTAGTGATGTGTAAGTCATAATCAAAATATGATAATCCATCTATAATATGTCTTTGGGGTCTCAAGTCAAAGGATCTTGTACACAATTGTGACATAAAACTACCAGATTGAGAGTTAAGTATAATACCATTCAGGGATTCATATTAATCAATTCAATGATCTCTTTCTCTAAAGAGCACCCATTATCCCTCCATAGTGTCTCCATAATAATGGCCATAGCATCAATGACTTTCATCATCATATGTGTCAAATTAGATAGTGCTATTATTTTCAAATAATTATATGTCCTTTTTTAATATCCCTCGAATATGAATGCTTAGAATATATACTTAAGGCTAATGATCACTGTGTTATGATATCAACAAATACAATAACATATACTCATAAACTTCATCATAAATTGTTGGGTTTCTGAGGTCGATAAGCCTTCCAAATTTTTTATCAAAACATTGAGTATTGTAGAATACATTAAATCGAATATATTAAAAAAAACCAAGGCACCAAAAATAGATGATCCTATCATCGAATATGTATGAGAAAATGTACTTAAAAGGTTTTCTTGAAAGATTTCTTGAAACTATTCAAGTGTCTAGCATCTAGCGATATCTATACGATCTCAAGATGGTTGTATCTCTTACTCAAATCTCTTCACCAAGAGAGAAAGAGAAGAAAGGAGAGAATTCTCACAAGGCTTATATGAGCACCTTAAGTTGTGATCATTTTTCCCTTATTATAGACATTTGGTATGCAATTTTTTTCATAAAAATCCTCACAATTATGTTTATATCTACCAGCATCTATATATCTTATATGTGTGATCCTCGAGGTCCATATTTCTCACTAGTTAATAACTTTATAGGCCTAATAATACCTTATTAGTCAACCTTTATTAATTATCTATATCAACATATATATTAATTAATCAAGGATTAGTGTAACTTAATCAATAAGTTGAGTTGCCAGCTCGTTAGGTGCCAAACTATACCATATACTCTAGGAGATATGGAATATGGAAAAACTCTTTTATAGAACCTTTCTGTCATCGATTACCATGTATGTGTAATCCTTTATCCGCACGAGACTCATGAATGATTTAGGGTATAATCCCTCATCTACTACCATGGCCAAAGATTTCATTGCATCTCATTTCTTAAGACAATCTTCTCAAATACTAAGGGTGGATGATCTTATCTTGACCTCACAATCATCTTCAAGGATTTCCTGCCATATTCAATATTTGACGTTTTAAAGATCCCATAGCTTGGGATTTTTTAAGTCATAATCAAAACATAGTCATCCATTCACTTGATATCTTTGGTGTCTCAAGTTAAAGGACCACATGTACAACCATGGCATGAACAAACCTGATTGATAATTAGGTATAATACCATTCACGAATTCATATAGATCAATTAAATGAACTCTTTCTCCAAAGAGCACCCGCTATCTATCTTAAGTGTCTCAACAACGATGGCTACATGAACAACCATACTCATCATATGATTCAGATCATATAGTGTTATTCTTTCTAGATAATCTGATGTCCATTTTGAATATGTCACAAATAAGAATGTTTAGAACATATATTTAAATACTAGTGATTATTATAGTATGATCTCATTATAATTCAGTTAGTCATTGCATATGCTCATGGACTTCATTGCAAATATTACACAAGAATGACAATGAATAAATTTCATGTCAATGAACATAAACGTGTTACATGGAAGTGTGATTGGCTTATAGGCCACATAATATCTATCACTTGGAACATGTCAATAATCTAAATCTGCTTTGCATGGAAGCCCTTGAGTTCATAATAGAATTTTAGATGTTTGTCCCGCCCGCCTCCTCCCCGCCTCACTCTCCCCATGGGAGGACATCGACGAGAACCGGAATATGGCATGCATATCCGTTTAAATGAAATAGTTGTGAAACCGTTCGACGCCTCTCTCGCGCCCTCCCTCCCCCGCCTCACTCTCCGCCTCCCTCCCCTCCCGCCTGTCTCGCCCTGCACTTTGCCTCACCTCCCTCTCTCTCCCGCCCGCCCTCCCTCCCTTCCTCCCTCTGTCTCGCCGCCCTCCCTCCCCTCCCTCCTCGCTTGTCTCGCCCGCCTCCCTCGCCTCACTCTCCATGGGAAGACATCAGACGAGAACTGAATATGGGCATGCATATCCGTTTAAATGAAACGGTCGTGAAACCGCTTCGACGCCTCTCTCGCTCGCCCTCCCTCCCTTTTCTCCCTCCCTCCCCTCCCTCCCTCCTCCCCGCCTCACTCTCTCGCCCTCCTCCCTCCCTCCCTCCCTCCCCCGCCTCACTCTCTCGCCCTCCTCTCCCTCCCTCCCTCCCCACTGTCTCGCCCGCCCTCCCTCCCCGCCCTCCCTCCCTCCCCGCCTGTCTCACCCTCCTCCTCTCTCCCACCCGCCCTCCCTCCCTCCCTCCCTCCCCCGCCTCTCTCTCCCCCGCCTCCCTCCCTCCCTCCTCTCTCTCTCTCTCTCTCTCTCTCTCTCTCTCTCTCTCTCTCTCTCTCTCTCTCTCTCTCTCTCCCCCTATTTCCACGGTCTCTCTCGCGGCGTCTCCTCTCCCCCTTGCTCTCCGCGCACAGCTGAAAAGAAGAAAGGCGTCTCCTTTCTACCACAAACCCATCTCTACCACAATGGTAGCGAGCGGAAGAAAGAGCGCAGCCTCACCAACGGCAAGACAACAGCGCCGAGGATCTCTGGGGAAGCCCAAGAAGAGTCTTCTCGGCAGCGCATGAAATGGACGGGACGATATAGGTCCGTCTCTTGATCTCTACCGCTGCATCCGTTGAAGATGACGGCATGCATTCTCTTTTCTAACCCGTCTTCCTCCATCCATTTTCAATCAAACTCATTGGTTTCCGATCCATCAGATGGACATCAACCCGCTTCTCTCCGCTCGTTTCTATCCATGTGCAGTCATCTTCTAACCCACCTCACTCGATTCACTCCTCTTCCTCTATCCATTTTTCAAATCAACCTCCGTCTCTCTCTCTATCCCTTTTCTCTTTCCGATCGATTCATCTACACTCACCTTTTATCGCGCGCTAACCATCGATTATCTCTCGTCTCTCTCACTCTCTATTTCTTTCACCTCATCTCTGAATATGCTCATCAAATCATCTCGCTCTCCGCTCCTCATTATCTGCTAGAAAACACGAAGAATACTGAAGAAGAAGACCGTAGGGGAACGAAAATTGACGCTAGATTTCTTGACCACTCGCAGAGATTGTCGTTACACTGAGAGAGAGGGAGGGCGAGACAGCACGGGCAGAGACAGGTGGGGGAGGAGGGACTGCGTTGGGAGGGCGGGAGAGAGAGGTGGGGGAGGGAGGGAGGGAGGAGAGGGAGGGCGGGCGCAGACAGGTGGGGGAGGGAGGGAGGAGGCGGGCAGAGAGGCGGAGGGAGGGCGGGGAGGGAGGGAGGGCGGCGAGAGGAGGCGAGGGAGGGAGAGGGAGGGAGGAGGCGGGCGGGAGAGAGGGAGGGTGAGACGAGCGGGCGAGACAGGCGGGGGAGGGAGGGAGGGCGGGAGAGTGAGGCGGGGAGGGAGGCGGGTGAGACAGTGGGGGAGGGAGGGAGGAGAGCGGCGAGAGCAGCAGGGAGGGGAGGAGGAGGGCGAGAGAGGCGCGAACGGGGTTTCACAACCGTTTCATTTAAACGGATATGCATGCCCATATTCCGGTTCTCGTCCTCGATGTCCTCCCATGGGAGAGTGAGGCGGGGAGGGCAGGGAGGCGGGCAGAGGGGAGGGAGGGGGAGGGAGGGCGGGCGGATGAAGCGAGCGAGGGAGGGAGGGCGGGCGGAGAGAGGAGGGAGGGGCGAGCAGGGGCAGAGGACAGGGGAGGGGGAGGGAGGGCTGGAGAGCGAGGCGGGGGAGGGAGGGCGGGAGACAGTGGGGAGGGAGGGAGGGAGGGAGGAGGGAGGGCGGAGAGTGAGGCGGGGGAGGGAGGGAGGGAGGGAGGGAGGGAGAGAGGAGGGCGGGCGAGAGAGGCGGGGGAGGGAGGGAGGGGAGGGAGGGAGGGCGGGGAGAGAGAGAGAGAGAGAGAGAGAGAGAGAGAGAGAGAGAGAGAGAGAGAGAGAGAGAGAGAGAGAGAGAGAGAGAGAGAGAGAGAGAGAGTGTGGACAAAACGTGGATGGAACTATCCGCATTGTCGGGACTATCCGGCTGCCCACGTGGAGAGAGAGAGAGAGAGAGAGTGTTCCACTCTTAGCTGGCTGCCGACGTGGACTATCCGCATTGTCCACGTCAGCAGTGGGGCTCTTTTCTGGAAAAAAAAAGTTCAGACTTATATCTGGACACTTTGAAAAGTTCGGACTCATATCTGACAAAAAAAAAGTTCGGACTCATATCTGGTACATTTGATAAAGTTCAGAATTTTTTATAATATTAACCCTATATTAATTAATCAAGGATTAATGTAACTTAATCAATAAGTTGAGTTGCCAGCTCGTTAGGTGCCAAACTATACCATATACTCTAAGAGATATGGAATATGGAAAAACTCTTTTATAGAACCTTTTTGTCATCGATTACCATGTATGTGTAATCCTTTATCCGCACGACACTCATGAATGATTTAGGGTATAATCCCTCATCTACTACCATGGCCAAAGATTTCATTGCATCTCATTTCTTAAGACAATCTTCTCAAATACTAAGGGTGGATGATCTTATCTTGACCTCACAATCATCTTCAAGGATTTCCTGCCCTATTCAATATTTGACGTTTTAAAGATCCCATAGCTTGGGATTTTTTAAGTCATAATCAAAACATAGTCATCCATCCACTTGATATCTTTGGTGTCTCAAGTTAAAGGACCACTGACGAGACGAAACCGTGAGGTCGTCGATTTCACGCGGTATCGCGTCAAAAATAATACCGAACTTACCAATTTTGGGAATTTATAACAAATTGAGTGGCATAATGGTAAATACGGGTCGAATCCACATGGAATTAAGGAATTTCTTGATGTAATCTTCAAATTTGATCAAATCGGACGAGAAATTGATGGTAAAAATTGGGGTAGAAAGAAGACTTCAAAACGATTTCACGGAATCAAAAATCGTCAAATTTGGATTTGCTTTCGCGGAGAAATCAAGAATTGAAGTGGAGGGAAATTTCGGAACGACGAAAATCGCGATTTAGCTAAATTTCAGTAAAATTAACATCTAAATCTTAATCGAAACGGAATATAAAAGTGATAGGAGGGTAATTAAGGTAAAACCGCTTCCACTAAACCCAATTAGCAATCGAAACGAGGTGATTAAGCCGATTAATCACCAAAAACGTGAAGAACGCGAACGTGAGCTTCAAGCGTCGATTTCTCCCTTAATTCTCCACCAAATCTCGACTTCTACCCCTCCGTGGATGCGGAAATGAAAGAGGAAGAGGAAGAACTCGAGAGAAATGAGTGAATCAGTGTCTAGACAAGTCAATTTGATTGAAACTCACTCGGATGCTTACAAACGTGAAGAACGAGGCATTTTATAGGGCGAATTTTCGTAACCGTCCTATCGTTTCGATCGACGGTTACGATGAAACGGTCCATCGTGGACCGTTTTGATTAAGTCGTGACCGTCCGATCTTGATCAACGGTCCGGATTGGATCCCCCAAGATGCGTTATAAAACGCCTTGAATCGCGTCTGTTGGATCTTCATCCGACGCTCTAGATGCTTCCTCCGAGATCTGATCTGGACCGTTATAACGCTTTCGATTAAGCACGTGCGTTGATGCGGTTTGGATGATCACGTGTTCCACGCGATCGACGCGTGTGATGTTGCCACGTTGCGGCGAATCGGACCGCTATAACTCGCCTTAAAGAAGCACGTGTTTGATTGATCTTCGTGGTCCGCGCTCCACGCGATCGACTCGTCTGTCGTCCGTCCACGAGATCCAACGCCCATCGTCGCGCCACGTCCACCTGCAGAGTAAGAGGGATGTGTGGATTAGTCCCACACGGAAAGAAATAAATAGAAATTTCGGGTATATAACTCCCGACATTTAAGAGGGTTAATAACCCTTCCCATCTAGGAAGGCTGAAGACCCATTTTCTATAGAGTATATAATAATATTAAATATACTATAAATATAATACGCGCCACGCAGGCGCGCTGGTCCGCGTGGCGCTCGCCACGTGGCGAGGTGCCACGCCGCATCCACGTGGGCAAGCGCCCATTTTATATTTATTACTCAGGTTTAAAAATCGAAAATAAAATAAGAAAAACAGCTTTAAAAATCCAGAAAATACTAATTTGTATCATATCTTTTACATATAACTCCAAATTAATCCAAATTTCTTTCATTTGATCCAAAATTTAATTATCTAATATTCTAAAAAGTCAAATTTAATAAATAATAAGAGCTGCAAAATTATTATTTCAAAAATACATTCATTTATTAAGATTTTAAACTTTATAAAATGAATGTTTATAAAAATTATTTCTCTTATTATTTTAATCTCTTTGTAAACAGTTATAATCTCAAAAATATGGGTTATCAAAATTATTCAACTCTAATTTACCAAAAATTAACCCTCAATTAAAGTATTTGAGATTATAATGACTTTTAAGAGAATAATAGAAAAATACATATAAGTATGATAACATGCACGGAAATGAAGTCATTTATACTTAAATATGCATCAAAAATCATGTTTTATGATGTAAATATCGCATGTTATCAACCACATGTACAACCATGACATGAACAAACCTGATTGATAATTAGGTATAATACCATTCACGAGTTCATATAGATCAATTAAATGAACTCTTTCTCCAAAGAGCACCCGCTATCTATCTTAAGTGTCTCCACAATGATGGCTACATGAACAACCATACTCATCATATGATTCAGATCATATAGTGTTATTCTTTCTAGATGATCCGATGTCCATTTTGAATATGTCACAAATAAGAATGTTTAGAACATATATTTAAATACTAGTGATTATTTTAGTATGATCTCATTATAATTCAGTTAGTCATTGCATATGCTCATGGACTTCATTGCAAATATTACACAAGAATGACAATGAATAAATTTCATGTCAATGAACATAAACGTGTTACATGGAAGTGTGATTGGCTTATAGGCCACATAATATCTATCACTTGGAACATGTCAATAATCTAAATCTGCTTTGCATGGAAGCCCTTGAGTTCATAATAGAATTTTAGATGTTTATTCAAATTTATGTAAAAGACACTTGTGGCATTACGATTGTTCCTCTTGAAAACAACTAGACACCTAGATCTACAAGAATGATATAGATTGCATGAATAATTAATTTATAAATTAATTATTCTTAGATTGGACATTTGATAAATTGAGTTAATGACATCTTACATCTGATGGATTATTAATTGATGATTTTGAGTTAATGTATGCAGTTAATTTCATTAAATTGCTAACAGATGTGTCCAAATCCTAGGTACATAGGGTTCAAGGAGTTAAGCATATAAGGCAATTAAGATAAATTGTGGTATATCATATCTTTAAATAATATCCATATTTATGTCATAATTTTTTCTAAATTTTTTAGTTTTCCTTTCAACAAAAATGAAGATCCAATGAGGGAGATATTGAGTACATGGTGAAATCCAATAGAAATGGCCAGCTTGGCCATCGTGAGTCCCAATAATTCTTAATGGGTCACCTCAAAAAAGGGTTAGCAAATCAAATCAGGCAGAACTAGCAAAGATCTGATAAAATGGGCTGATGGGTTTCAGAAGAGACAACTATAAGATCTATTAAAGAAGAACATTCCTCCATACTCAGGAAAAAAAATTCTCTTGGTTTAATCTAAAACGAGTAGCTATGATCCAACAGCTATTAAAAATGCGGCAAGAGCCTTTCATCCAGTTTTCTGTGCAATGGAGTTCTAACTTGGGTTTTTGGGTTCTCCCTGGACCGAGGAATGCGGTCTTAGCACTGGGTCGAGGTAAAAAGAACCAAAAGGGAATCTAATCAAACCATAGCGATGAGATATGGCATGGAATCCGACGAAAACAAGAGAGGCCTTCTACATGACATGTTTTATGGACCAGACATTATAAATAGAGAGAGAGAGAGAGAGAGAGAGAGAGAGAGAGAGAGAGAGAGAGAGAGAGAGAGAGAGAGAGAGAGAGAGAGAGAGAGAGAGAGAGAGAGAGAGAGAGAGAGAGGTGCATTGATGCCCTTTTAAACTCGTAAAGACCCACTCACTGATAAATGGGGATTCACTATTGTTATGGTCACTGTGCACACATTGAAAGTCATATGATGCGAATAATTACACAGACTTTATTTCATTTGGCATGGCTCTTGGGTTTTTCTCTTCATGAATAGAGGACAATCTCCACCCAGGTTTTCCAATACAGCAAACCGAGTGGGCCTATCTCACCAGATGGTACTGTTTATGCACATATAATATACATATATTAAATGATAAACAGGGAATAATGCTTAGGCAGAGATGAGCTCGGGAGGAAGCAGCTGGTCATTTTGATCTGGCTGGAGAATGTGCCGGCACGCATGCAGCACGGCTGAATGGAAGCCTGATGGATTGTCGATGAAGACAAAATGCCCTCCCTAGACCAAAATGGTACCATGGTAAGAGCCGGGGGGGAGAGAGAGAGTAAAGAAGAGAGCGATAGGGGATGTGAAGAAGGAAGTAAAGAACAGTAGGCATAGGCAAAGAGAGGGTAGGAAGTACAGAGAGTGTTTAATGCAGGTTATAGAAGGAAGCGGGGGCAAGAGAGAATAAAGAAGGGAGATATAGGAATTGAAAGGAGTATGTAACGAGCTGTAGACAGAAGAAAAGAGGAAGGAGAGAGGGAGAGGGTAAAGAGATAAATGGGCAGGAAATGAAGAATAAGAGAGGGGGAATGATAGAGAGGAGAAAATAGCACGTAATGAGGGAGGAAGGGAAGCAGGGATGGAGAGGAGAGCAGGAGAGGAGAAAATAGGATGTAATGAGGGAGGAAGGGAAGAAGGGAGAGATAGGAGATCAAGAGAGGAGAAAATAAGAGGTAAAGAGGAAGGACGGGAGGGATAGAGAGAGAGAGAGAGATGGACCTTGGGAACTCGGATAATCTCACAGGGGACGTTCATGTCTTCTCTTGCCTGCTGGGCTCCTCTATAATCCATCCAGTCATCATAACCATAAATAGCTGTAGTGGGGACCTTCCATTCTGACGCACTGCCAGCAGCCAGATGATATTGTTTCAAAAGAGTTCATTGAATGGGATCCAAACTGATGAACTTTACTTCATGAGGAATGGAAGAAATGGCTGAGCAGATTAAGCGCTCACCAATGCAAAAGTGGCCTACGAGCAAATGCCCCAAAAGAGAAGATGTACTTGAGGCAGAGCTCTCCACTAGCCTTTGCAGCCAATGTGTGGTACACGTAATCTTCAGGTAACCAAAGCATAAGAAAATCCCACAGCCAGAAAGAAAACATGTCATCAATGCGGGAAAATTAAGCCACCCAACCTGTCAGCAGCTTAGATTCCTCCTCACCCAACACCTCTCCAGTGGAATATGAGCCAAATCTGGCACTCGTATATCTCCGGACCAGGCCTGGTCCCCAAGGTCCAAGACCCCTGAATATAAACCAGTTCATTTTAAGACCTACAAAAATTTGAGAGAATAGTTCCTACAAAATAAATTATTACCGGAGAATCTTCTGAGGCGTGAAGTTGGACTCCCAGAGATGGTTGACCAGGGCACCCGTCCATGTGGCACGAAAGTTTGTTAGCCGGTCTGATCGGGATTCTTCTGAGGTAAACCCAGCAGGACCCACTAAGACTAGATGCCGCACATGTTCTGGGTGCTAAATAAAGACAAACTGATGGTAAGATGAAAGAATCCAATTGCCTTCAAAATTTGAAGTACCTTTAGGGCATATTTGGCTGCCACATAGCCACCAAAAGAGTGCCCTAACAAGATAAAATTACTCAGATTTTTGGATTTCCGCCATTCCTCAAAAGAGTCAATAAACCAGGCTTCAGTTTCTGCAAAAGCAGTAAATGATGAATCAAATGAAAGGGTTAGATGGAGTAGCTTTGATCTTTGAAAGTGTAAATCAATGGAACAAAAGGGTATGATAAATTTAATTATTAAAAAAGTAAGAGAGAGGAGGTGTGGTAGGATTCCAACAGGAAAAAGCAAAATAAAAATGGTTTGCTGATAACTCTTTCGAATATTGGTTGAGAGAGAGAAAGAAAGGATGCAGGCATTGCATGAGTCCAACAGCTACAACAAAGGGAACTTCACATTTATGAACCTTCTGTGCTTGTACACGTGAAATCAGGTCGACTGGATCCACCCCAACTGCAAGATAGAACCCACACTAAGCAAATGTGTCATGAAAATTTTTGCCATAAATTCCAGATAAACCAATGAGATATCAAGCAGCTACCCAAACAGATTTCAGACGAAGAAATGAGATTCAGAGATTACTTCAAAATATGAGAGACTTACCCTAGTTGATCAATGGCAATAACCTGAAAGTGACTAGCGAGAGCATCAAAATTACGAAAGAAGAAGCCCTGAGAGGCACCATAGCCGTGAACCATCACAAGGGTCGGAGCCCCTGCTTGGCTTTCAAAGGTGACGGTGTTGATGAACCTCGATTCATTGCTAGAGGAGCGAAACCATCTGACTCTTGATCCCTCTGGACCTGTTCCAATGTTTACTTGCTCTTGAATGTACGGAGTCCTGAGGAACATAAAACCTGAATAATTAAGTGTTCTCTGTGAACTCGTATAGTGATAAAGATGTAGAAAAGCATCGTAATTACTATTCATAACTATTTTCAGGCATCCATGAAACAACGATCATTAAAATACATTCATTAAAAAGAAAACTGGGCATGAAATTTCTCATAAAAAAAAAACTGGGCATGAAATCTATCATCCACAATCAGGTCGACCGCAACCAACTCGCAAATTATTTAAATCATCGAATAATCCTGCAAGAATAAACTGACCGAATGATCATACGATCGAAAGCTTTGATGCGCCAAACCAAAAATTAGTAATTTGATTAGAAAACGCAAAACCGATCCTTCATTTTAGATTGACGAGTAAAAGATAACTGATTGCTGAGCAACCATAATTGGATCGCAACTCAAGACGCCGATCCGACAATCACGCAAAATTATAAAATGATGAATAGAAAACCTGATGCAGTACGGGGGTGTGCAAGCCCCGTACTAATCGATGAGACACGACGTGGGTGGATGGGGCAGTCGGCCCAATCCGAGATGGTGTACGAACCTAAGACTCTAGGTTGAACCCTAATCTAAGTACAAGCAGACAGTCCGAGAAGCAAAACTAACCCGGCCAACCCGGAGAGTTGCACGAGGACGGCAAGCGGAGTCCCTCTCGACCCACGTCCGGATAGACGGCAGAATCGTCGCCGTGATGTAGCTAGAAGACGGCGGCTAACGGAAAGTGATGGGTCTGACGAGGCAATGAGAGTCACAATCCTAAGTTCCTTCCTATCCATTCCACGGTTGCCTGATGGCGGTGGAAATAAACCGAGAAAAATCTTTGAAAGGCAATTAAACTTGATAAGGAAGGGTACGGAGCTAACCTTCGAGGCGGCATGGCCCGACGGGTCGTGACGGATCGGAAACTCGACGAGGGCAGGGGTGTTCGGTGAAGAGCGATGCGGGGACCCGAAGATCGGACCCTTCCGGGTGCTGGGCGGTCATCGTCGGCGGTCATGCATCAAGAGAGACTAGAGCCACGGGATGGCTCGCTGGTCTCTGGTGGTACGCCGCAGGAAGGGGTGCAGTGGCAGGACGGCGCAGCGTCAAGAGCAGCAACCACTATCAAGGCGGTGATGCAGGATGAGGCAGGTGGAAGACCTCAGTACCAATGCACGATGACACTCAACGTCCAGCGATGGAGCAAACTCGCCCTGATCCGAAATGGTGAAGGAACCTAAGACTCTAGGTCGATTCCCTCAACCTAGCACAAGCAGACGCAAGCGAGAGGCAGGCTCAACTCCCAACAACCCGGGAAACACTCACGTTTATGGTGAATCTTGAGACCCGGCTCGGTCCAGACGTCCGATAGACGAGAACCGGCGCCGTGAAAAGGCCGAGCGGCTGCTCACAATCGGTGGCGGACCTGACGCGACGTCAGAAATCCCGATCCTAATATACATTCTATCATGTCTATGTTCGTCTGAAGGCGGTGGAAACAAGCCGAGAAAACCCTTCAAAAAGTAATAAACTTATGTAGGAAAGGGTACGGAGCTAACCTTCGGGGCAGCATAGCCCAACGAGTCGTGACGTGCGGAGAGCCGACGCAGGCAGGGGTGTCCAATGGAGAATGATGTGTAGAATTGAAGTCAAACCCAAGGTTGTAGTAGAGTCATCGTCAGCGGCGAGGAAGGCGTGCGAGCCACATCATATGAAGGTATTTCAAAAGATAAACTTTACTGATTTTCATGTTGTATTTTGCTTCCAAACTCGCTGTCCTGCCAGATTTTTTTTGTTTTTCTTTTTAAACCTACTTCGATTTTTTAATAATTTGTCTATTGACGTTTCTATGGTGATGGCATGTTAGAAATGAAAATTTGTTTAATATTTATGGATTTCTCTAATCTCTCAAAAGAATACTTTGGGGCGAGGAGATTAGATCGGATATGTCATTATTTTCTGATTGTGGCTGTTTTAAAATGTAATGCTTGCCAGTAGTATTTTCAAAATATAGCTAATGTGCCATTTCTCTTTCATGCAGAAATATGCGTCAACAGAAAGCCTGCATCCTGGAAAGCGATGGAGGAAATGTGTTGCATTTGATATGAGGTTACTTGATTTGTAAATAATTCCACCTTTTTGTTATTCCATATTCTATCAGTTAAGATTATGTAGATATCTCATTTCTTTATGTAGTTTGGTTTTTGAACTGTGATAATTCCTCATTGTTCATCTCTACTATGAGAATCTTGTGTCTTTGTAAAAAATTAATTGACATATTTGTGTCAAATTCATAATTTAAACAACATTATCTGCTTGCCGTTTTTTGTTTGAAACATTTTCGGCACCAGTTTGTGATACAAAATTGAATTTTGAAAGCGTCAGTAATGTCTTTTGTTACAATAATCCAGTATCGGCTCAAAGTACATACTCATATTGGATGTGGTTTCATGTCGACTACATGCTTAATTTTTTCATTTTTATTCTTTGCCCATTACTGAAGCCTAATTCTTCATTACGGTTACTATGTGAGAGTATTTCTTATAGATTTCATGTGATTCCATTGCTTTCATATTGCATTACCCTTGGTTTTCTGTAGTTACTGTTGTACGCAGTTTAATTACTCAAAGTTTTCATAATCTTCAATACCAAGTTCTATTATTTTCCTTGAATTAAGAGTGAAGTACTTTTTATCACAGGATTGGTGATAAAATTCCCTGGCATTCAACAATCAAGACTCTCCTTTATTTATCTCAGGAAACAAGCATTATCATAAATTTTATTACTCTGTAAGAAAACATTTCTCAGAGCGCATCACAGCAGGTCTCTATTGTCTTGACTTCAAAGGTTAGCTTTTTTGGCCGCATCAAAAACACATGGGATCACTAGCTTGAAAAGCGTAACATATTTGAAAGGTTTTTTACTATAATTTTTTTATTAATGGACGTTGATATATTTATCTCTTTTCAAGTACGCATATTCATGGTCAAGAGAGACCGAAGTTAAGACCGAACCGAACGGTGACCGAGGTGGACCGAGACCGAGACTTGGACCGAATGGTGTGCCAAAAACCGAACCGTGACCGGGACCACCCAACCCTACATCCTTGTGTATTTTTTTATGAATGAAATGATGATTAGGATAATTTAATTCTATATGTATTTCTAATACATCATTGAAAAAGGCCTTGTATATTGAAAGTTACACAATTTTCAAGTTTATTCGATTTTTCTTGTTAATATAAGGATAAATTTTCTTTTTCTAATGTAGAAAACTAATACTCGATGGAGATAATTAAAGCTTATAGCTTCTTAGGTCCATCCACAAGGATTTTAGGGCTAGAAAATGTCAATGTTAGTGGCAAGAGAAGAAAGTGCCCAAGATTAATGAGAGATTTTAGTTAGAAAGGCAACTAAGGGATGATAGAAATAGAGGGGTATTAGAAATTTGGTAATAATCAAAGAGTTGGGAATAGAGGGGAATAGAACCCTTAAGCAATGATGACGAGAGAGAAGTGATAATGAGGAAGAACAAAAAAAGGAAGAGCGGGGGATTGAAATAGTGATGAAGAATGCGAGAACAAAAGAGAGAGAGAGAGAGACAGAGATACCTATATTCATCATATGAGTTAGATCAAATAGTGCTCTTCTTTTTAGATAATTCAATGTCCGTCTTGAATATATCACGAAGAGGACTGTTCAAAGCGTATGTTTAGATCACTGAATTATGATCACATTATAGTTCAGTATGTCATTGCATATGCTCATGGACTTCATTACAAACATTACACACGAATGAAAATGAATTAATTTCATTTCAATGAAAAAAAAACAAGATACATGGAAGTGTGAATGGCTTATGGGCCACATAATATCCATCACTTGGAACATGTCAATTATCCAGATCTGCTTTGCACAAAAACCCTTAAGTTCATCATACACTTTTAGATGTTTCTTCAAATTTATGTAAAAGACACTTGTGGTGTTATGATTGTTCCTCTTAAAAACAAATAGATGCCTAGATCTACAAGAACAATATAGATTGCATGAATAATTAATGTATATGTCGTATATGTTTGGCATCATGTGAAGTTCTCACTTTGATACAACACATCTAGAATATTTACGTCATCACATAAACAATGTGAATATAAAGATCAAGTTATTAGTGTTAGAGAAATGGGTGTTTGATAAATTGAGTTAATGACATCTTATAGATTATTAATTTATGATTCTGAATTACTGTATGAAGTTAATCTCATTAAATTGATAACAGATTTGTCCAAAGCACATGCACGTTGGGTTCAGGGTGTTAAGCATCTTATTTAATTGAGATAAATTGTGGTACATTATATCTTTAAATAAATATCCATGTTTAGGTAATAAATTTTTCTAATTTTTAAAATTTCCTATCAACAAAAATGAAGATTGAATGAGGGAGATATTGTGTACATGATGAATTCCAATAGAGTTGGCTGGCTTGGCCATCGTGAGTCCCAGTAAGTCTTAATAGATCAACCTTATAAAAGGGTTGGCGAATCAAATTAGGTAAGCGTCATTCCCTCTCTATCCTTTCAACCCCGGAAGGAGGCCCCTGGTTCGTTTGATCTGGTGGGACAATGCCCAAGAGTGTGTACAACACGGCTGAATGGAAGCCTGATGCTGGGACGTACCAGCTCGTGTCCAAGTGGACGCGGTGGCTACCGGCGGACAATGGACGTTCTCGTCCCGCTTTCTTCCATCTCACCTGGCACTTTCTTTTT
This sequence comes from Lemna minuta, assembly GCA_024174645.1. Classification (NCBI taxonomy): domain Eukaryota; kingdom Viridiplantae; phylum Streptophyta; class Magnoliopsida; order Alismatales; family Araceae; genus Lemna; species Lemna minuta. The sequence goes on from CM044108.1 coordinate 7,918,848, forward strand.
TTGTTATTTTCTTTCTAGTTTCACGGTTGTCCAGGTATCACAGGCGAAGGGATAGCGATTGTCCAGGTATCACACTGGAAGTGGCGTGTAGAGTTCAACATTCTTCTTTACCTGCTTGGCGAGTGCACACACTCAACACTAAGCAACGATATTCCCTACATCGCGCTTGAGGGTCGGCCAATAGAACTGGTACTTGATAACATGCATTTATAACTTAAATTCTTATCATATTTCACTCATATTATTGCTTATTTTATGTAATTATGATGCATCTTATCTTAATTTTTATGAATTTTTTCCATTAGTATGCCATTACACTAAAGTTCATATTTATGTATAAATTAGGGATAATTATATGTTTGATTGATGATGAATCTTTTTGAAAGATTAAATTGATATGAAGTATATACTTTCCCTGCTATATCTTGACTTTAGTAAATGATTTTTAAAGGTTAATTTTAAGAAGGAATGTATTGGATGATTAAAAGAGAGAAATCTTAATGAATGCTTTTAGGTTATTTTTAATTCATCCTATTTACTTCTTTTTAATTATATTCTTTTAGGGCATAATATTAAAAAGAAAAGAATTTGTGATCCAATGGAGAAAATTTGGATTAAAAAGGAGTTGTATATTTAAAGTTATGAATTTCTAAATATTTTAGATTTTTCTAGAATTTTATTTGAATTTATTCCTTAATTTAAAATGCAAAAAAAAGAGGGTTTTTATTCCACAGCCCCGCGATGCTGATGTGGCGTGTAGCTGAAGTGGCACGCAGGACCCGCACGGATGCAACACGGCACGCAAGGCCACGTGGCAGGGCCGTGCATGCCTGCGTGAGGCGCAGGTGGCGCACAGGGCGCGGACATGTGGCAAGAGGCCACACGGTCCACGCAGACGCCTGTGAGGGGCGCCACGTGGTAGTAGGGTTGGCAAGTGAAGGGCCCACGGGTTAGTGGGCCCTGGTTAAGATGATTGGGGCAGTAACGCAATAGTGTTAAACTGCCCCACATTTTAAGCTTGACATTTCCCGTTTTTTCCTCCGTGTGGGACTATGTTCCTACACAATTTGCAGGTGACGTGGCCACCGCACGGGCGTTGGATCCTACCGCGAGACGTCGATCGCGTGGACTCGAGGCCACGCGATCGTAAATCAAAGCACATGCGCAATCCGATCATAAGTGAAGCTGTTGATGGGCGACACGTGGCGTGGCGAGGAGACATCAAGCCTAAATCGGACGCACGAGATCACATCGCGTGATCAGACGAGCGATTGACGATCGTGTGGACTCACCTCGGCATCTGACGACTGATAAATGAAGATCACAAACCACGATCGACGTGCGATTGTGGCCCGATCCTAGCTCGATCAAGGCGCGATCGTGGCTCGATCGAGGCGCGATCGTGGCTTGTTGGAGGTGAAATCAAGACCACGAGCATCGCCAAGTGATGGCCATCAATCCCACTTCCCAACCCGATCAAACGGCCGCAAAAATCAGGCGAAAATTCCCTTTAAAAAGATGATGTATTTTCCCTTTGTTCTTCAACTTTTGATTGATTCGTGAAGCAATTAAGCGAATTTGAAGCAAAATCTTAAGTTCTTTGTGATCCCCGTGCGTTTAGACCCAATTGCAAAGCAATTGGAGTGGGATTGCTCGCAAATTCCTCTTTGATTATATCGAATTTTCCCCTTGAATTCCGAACGTCTGCGAGGAAGAAATCGAACAAATTCACTTCAATTCATCTGAATTGAAGCCCCATTCTTGTGTCAATCAGGTTAGTAGTGAGATTCGATCGATTATCAAGAGGTAATTTGAGTTTTTATTAGGTTTAGATAATTAATTTTGCAAATTAGTTCTTAGTGTTCTTCATTTTCCCCAAATTTTAGTTCCAAAAATTTCTGATTTTAAATATAGGATATCTCTCTGATTATAATTCCAAATTATTTGATTTTTTGATTTCATTAGGTTCCTCTTTTCATCAGCTTTCCGTAGATAGCAAATTCGTTGAATTTTGAGTCCATTTGACCCTTCAATTTGACGTTTGATCGAGCATTGTTTATTCTTCATTGGAATTCAAATGTTGACTTTCGGGGTCAATTACTTTCAATTTACAAATTGGAATTTGATCATTTTGGTCTCTTTAGATTCCTGTAGTTCTTAGCTTTCCATTGATATATAAATTTCAAGATTTGGATCTCATTTGCCTAGTCAATTTGATGATTTCCTCTGAGGTGTTCATTTGGGGGATTTTTTGAGATTTGATTTTCAATTTTCAATAATCCTTAGTAAATCCATCTCTTATCCAAAAATCACAAATTCTATATCATTGAATTCCATTTTCTCTGTAGTTTACAAATATATAATTTTCGTAATCTTCTGACACCTTTTGATTCTCTGATTTTATAGAATACCGACTATTGGTCAAAGTCAATGCTTTGACTTTGACTTTTGACTTTTCTCTGTCAAATCCGAGATTTCAATTCTTAAAAATTCTTATTTAGTCTATTTATATCATTCCTATTCATCACATCTTATTTTTACTTCTTTAAATCTTCTTTTAAACCTAAGTTTGACCAAGTCAACTCTATAATTAAAGTCAACCCTGCTCTTTGTGGATCGACCTGATACTTACACATTATTTGATTTTCTATATTTGTCTCTGTGAGTTCGGTTTTATAAATTTTGTTTGACCTACGTTTGTGTGTTTAATGACCGCACTAAAACAGTTCGTCAGTACTCGACCGCCGCAATGGTCTTATCATGGCCAAAATGACCGGCTAGACCACCTATGTGACACTCCCAAGTGAGGAAGTCCTAGAGGGACGTGTGTGGTATGCACAATCTTCTCCTGAAGAACAAACATCCGTCGACCACGAGGAAGTCCTTATGGTCTATAGTTGGGCCATCTGAAAGGGCTCGGAGAACGCAGCCGAAGTCTGGGACAATCTCTGTAAGAGTATGGTAGGGACTCAAATCCTGTCACTTGAACCTTCACGAGGTTCAACAAGTGGACTCGATGACTCAGCTCGTCGGCCATCACGTTCTCCTTACCCTTCTTATGGCGAAGGACGAAGGTGAAGTCCTGCAAATACTCGACCCATCGGGCGTGTCGATCGCTCAGCTTCCCTTGAGAATGCAGATACTTCAAGGCCTGCTCGGCTGCCTCCGTCCAAAGGAAGGTCTCCTTTTTGAGGCAATCTGTGAGCGGGGCGGTCACGGAGCTGAAGTCCCAAATGAAATGATGATAAAATGCCGCAAGTTCGATGAAGCTTTGGATGTCGTGCATGCTGCCTAGACGTGGCCAAGTGACTATCGCGCGAACCTTTTGGGGGTCCACGGAAACTCCTCGCTCGGAGACGATGAAAGCCGAGAAACGTAACATCAGAAGTGAAGAAACTGCACTTCTTAGGATGGGCGTAAAGCTTCTCCTGTCAAAGTGCCTCGAGTACTTGTCGCAGGTGCTGATGATGGGAGTCTCGGGTACCGCTATAGACCAAGATGTCATTGAATTATACTACGACAAACTTGCCGATGAATGGGCGTAACACCTCATTCATCAGCCTTTGAAATGTGCTGGGCGCATTGGAAAGGCCAAATGGCATGACCTTCCACTCATACAAGCCCTCCTTTGATCTTGAAGGCGGTCTTCCACTCATCCCCTGGGCGGATCTTGACCTGATGATAGCCACTACGTAAATCTATCTTTGAAAAGATAGTGGCTCCCGTCATCATGTCAAATAAGTCCTGTAGTTGCGGAATCAGAAAACGGTATTTAACCGTTATCTTGTTGATCACGCGGCTGTCACAACACATGCGCCAAGTACCATCTTTCTTCGGCGCGAGTAATGCGGGCACAACGCAGGGACTAAGGCTCAGCTGGATGAGTCCCTTGTCCACAAGCTCCTGTACCTGTTGGCTAAGCTCCTCATACTTGGCCAGCTCCATGCGATAATGTGGCAGGTTCGGGAGTGATGCTCTCGGAACCAAGTCGATGGCATGCTGTGTATGCCTCAGCGAGGCAGCTCTTCGGGGAAGCTCCTCTAGAAGTACATCGGCAAACTCCTCTAATAAACCCTCGACTTCGGGGGAAGGCAGGGTAGGGGTCGTATCATCTCGTATATCCATAACGAGAGCAAAACACGTTGGCGATACGTCTATATCCACATTGATCTTGTGCTGAAAGGCAGGGTCCTTTCATCACAATCAACCCAAGGCGTGACCCAGGATCACGTGTCACCACAGGCTTGATGGAATGCGGATACCATACAAGCCGGCGATCGCGATACATGAAAGAGCAAGTGTTTGCTCTTCCCAATAGTTGGACGTCATAGTCATACAACCATGGCCGTCCCAATATGATGCCTTCGACTTTCATCGGAAGGACATCACACAAAATATGCTCATCATAGGTACTCACCCTAAGTGGCACCTGGCACTGGTGACGAACTGGTAGCGTCGTGGCGTCTATCCATGAGACGTCATATGGGGCCGGATGGCTGATAGTACTCAATCTTGCTCTCTGCAAGGCGTGGTCTGACACGGCGTTGACACAACTGCCGCTGTCCACGATCGCCTTGCACACATGTCTGTTGATCTTCACATAGGTGTAGAAGATCAATGTGCGAAGGGGATCGTCCGTCGTGGGCGAGGAGGCGGTCACCCGCGGTGTCGGGGTGATCTCTCTAGTTGTCGTGGTGTCCGGTCGGGGAGCCGGGGTCGTGCCCCGGGGTGGTCGCTAGACGGAGATGCTGACCAATCCCCTCGATGAAGTGCTTGTCACGGGGTCGGCTGGGGAGTTAGCCTCGACTGGTAATACATCGACTGGCAAGATCTAGATGTAGCCAACCAAGCCCGGAATGTCCTCACACTCGTCGACCAAAACTCGCGTTAGCAATGTAAATATCATCACCTAGGGTGACATCATTCTCTGGATGGCCACTACCCAACTCCTCGATCTCGATAAGGAGATTGGACGACGGGCATTGGCTCATCCGATGTCCCTTGCCCTTACACTTGAAACAAGTGATATGAGCCTGGGACGCAGCCGTGGCACGGTCTAGAACGTCGGTAGGTGGCGGGCGAGGGGGTGGTGCGGATCCCACTGATGTCGCTAGTGTAGTCCGTCCACCCCCAACACTGGCGCGCGTCGGTGCCGTAGGTGGAGATGGTGCAGGTCGCGTGACGACGGCCTTCGTGGTGGTCGTGGGTGGAATGACCGGTGAATCCTCGGTGGGCCGCTCCATATGCTCTACAATGCGGTAGGCCTCATCGACTTTAGACGATGTTTCTCTTGAGCACCTCGTTCCAAAGCTGCGGACTAATTCTGTGGGTGAAAATGCCCAAAACCACAGGTGAGTCCTCAACAAAGCGACACATCATGCGACACTCCTCAAATGCCTGTATGTAATCTCGGACATGCATCTTGCCCTGTCGGAGGTCTAACCAGTTGAGGAACAATGTCGACTCGTATTGTCGAGGAACATACTTGTTCCTCAAGCGTGATGCCATACCCGCCCATGATGTGATAGGCTCTCCTCGGCGATATGCCTCATGGCTCTCATTCTCCCAATATATCTTGACTTGTCCGCCAAGTCTCATCTCTGCGTACTCCACGCATAAATCATCAGCCATGCGGTACCAACGGAAATAGGAGTTCATACTAGACTCCCAATCTATGAAGTCCTTGGGCTCACGGGAGAAGTCAAAGACGGTCACATCGGCGCACACACTTTTCAGTATGCGAGCCCTGTGATCCGCGTGTCGCTTGTCCTGATCATCCAAGCGATCGGCCCTAAAGTCACCGCTGAAATCACAATGTGGAGGACTTGGTTGGCACCCTTGATCGTAGTAACGATCTTGGCACACATCCTGGGGTGCCCGATGAAAGTCTGGTGCACGCTGGAAGTCACGGTAATGGTCGTCACGACCTCGTGGCTGAGGTCCTGCTCGCCGCTCAAGCTCCTCTCGTCAAGGATAGTTCGCTATGTAACCCGGAAAGTCCCTCGGGTCGTGTCCGTAGTCGCGGTCGTGGGGGCGATAGTCCTCGTAGTAGGATCGGGGCGGTGGTGGAGGCGGATGTAGCAAATCAGCCCCACGAGGATGGTAGGCCAGATCGCGGTGGTCATAAGTGTCTCGTGGCCAACAACTGCCCACTCGATCGTGGCCGTCTTTCGTGGCGTGGTGCAGCTCGATGACTAGGGTTTTCTCAACCCTGAGCGTGGTCGCGAGCCCGTGGAGCTCACTGTGCTCTTGATATGCTTGTGTAATAGGCATGGCGGTCGGCGGTACAACCGAATATACAACCGGTGGCGGGGCGGTGGCGGAGGGCCATGAGCTGCGGGTACGTAGGTAGCTCGCTCTAAACGCTCGATAGCCTAGGTCATGCTACGCATGACATCATCTAGGAAGGAACGCGCTCCCTCCATCGGAGGGTAACGAGGGTCAGGTTGCCCTCGGCCACCTCGCCACGCTCCCTAGTACTCTTTGATGGATAGTAGGGCGTAGGTTCCTTCCTTGCTCTATGGCTCAAAGTCACGGGCGGCTGTAGTTGCCCTGAAAACTCTCCGGCTGACATAGGGCTCGAAGGCTCCTGGGCCCGGGAGGGGCCCGGTGCGGTATCCATCGGCCTCGATGGAGATGGCGGACTCGTATCCACCCTAGCTACTCGGGAACTAGCGGGCTCGGATGCCTCGCGCGAGTGTTCTGACGATGAAGATCCTCCTCGAGTCCTGGCTGAGCGTGTCTCTACCATGGATGATCCTATATGCCAATGCAATGCTATATGAATGATCTACTAGAGGTATGGAAGCTCGGTGAGCGTCCTCAGGGACCGGGTTGGCGTAAATCCAACCTAGGCTCTGATACCAATTTGATGTAGGACGAGGTGTGAAGACCCTCGTACCCGATCAATGAGACTCAACATTCGGTGGATGGAGCAATCGGCCCGATCCGAAATGGTGAAGGAACCTAAGACTCTAGGTCGATTCCCTAACCTAAGTACAAACAGGCGTGCCAAGAGGCAATGTCAACTCCGAACAACCCGGGAAAACACTCGACGATGGTAAATCGGAGACCCGGTCGGTCCACGTCCGGATAGATGGCGGAACAGTCGTCGTGAAAGGCCAGAAGTGGCTGCTCACAATCAGTGGCGGACCTGACACGACGTCAGAAATCCCGATCCTAATATCGTTCTATCATGTCTATGTTCGTCTAAAGGCGGTGGAAACAAGCCGAGAAAACCCTTCGAAAAGTAATAAACTTATGTAGGAAAGGGTACTGAGCTAACCTTCGGGGCGGCGTAGCCCGACGGGTTGTGACGGGCGGAGAGCCAACGTAGGCAGGGGCGTCCAATGGAGAATGATGCGTAGAATCAAAGTCAAACCCAAGGTTGTAGTAGAGTCCTCGTCAACGGCGGGGAGAAGGCGTGAGGAGATGACAAGGGTACTAGCGGGATTAGCAAGTATCTCTATCGCAGTGGGCAGGATCCGGTGCGGCTAGACGAGCTCTCTCGGGCGGAAAGTGAGCCTGCAGGGTGTAGGTTCGGTCGGCTCATAGAAGACGTCACAAGAGGTCCGAGGGTGCTCGGGACATTGACCCGTGCTGCAGGTCAAATATCGCGGAACGTCGCAATTTTGTCCCTGCGATGCGGTTGTTTCGGTGGAGTCTGGCGGCATCACAGGAGGGTAGGGCGGAGTCACGATTGACTTCATCGTTCCGGGAGCTCGATCGGTCAGTGGAAACATGGAAGCGCACGCGGGTAGCGGACGAAGGTGGCATAGGTCGGTGAGTCAGATCATCGAGCGAAGGTGGGTAGCTCGCAAACGCAGGTCCGGGGGCGATAAGAAGGAGAACCTGCTGCCGGGTCTTCTCCTTCCGTCGGTCATCTCGATAGAGGATTTTCTACGCGGCTGGGCATAGATATCCAGTCGATGCTGGGACATACCGGCTCGTGTCCAGGTGGACGCGGCGGCTACCGGCGGACATTGGACGTTCTTGTCCCGCTTTCTTCCATTGCACGTGGCACTTTCTTTTTTTGTTATTTTCTTGCTGGTTTCGCGGTTGTCACGGTATCACAGATGAAGCGAGATGTCGCGGGAACCGGTGGTATCTAGGTGTAGCAGGAGGAAGGCCTGAGGAGAAGGGGAGACACGTGAGGGAAGGTGACGCGGAGGGACTCACTCGTGGAGGAATCGCCAGACGCCCCGTGGAACGTCACGGCCTTCAGTCTTTCAGCGAGAAGCCGGAGAGGGTCACGGGGTCCATCCTTCCTCTTCCCAAGCTTTCATCCTCCTTCTCTTCTTCTCGTCTCGTCGTGCTCCTCCTTCTCTTCTCCTCACTCACGGTTTTCTAACATGGAGCTAAACAAACTACATCAACTTCTTCAAACGATGCAAAAACTTCACTAGGGTTGAGGGGAGGTTTTACCCTCCCTTATATAGGGCCCACAAATGGGCTAAGGGAGGGTGGACCTACTTGAGGCCCTCTCCTTTTGGGATCTAGTGGGCCTCCCGAATAGAGACCCACATAAACCCAAAAGGGGAAACAAAAACACAAACACACATACAAACATAAGCGGGTCCGCTAGCGCACAAGTGCGAGACCCAATAATCCAAGGAGAAGAAGAAGAATAGAAGAGAAGAATAGGTCGGTGTCGTCTCGTGGCTAGGCCGTGTGCCAAAAGCCGGGCTCCTTCGTCTTCGTGCGTCGACCGGGCTGAACTCGGGCTTCTGCTATCTCTTGAGCTACTGGAGGTGGGTCGCACTCCCCATCAGGCAGAATATGGGATGCGGGGGTGTCGGCGTGGGTGAATTGCAGGTGGCGCCTCGGGGATCAAAGCCACACGCGGCGCGATTTGCCTCGCAGATCAAATTTTGTGGATGTCGCGGTGGATGTCACGGCGATCGGTCGGCTGATATCGCGGCGTCACGGGAGACCACCGAGGGGGGGGGGTGCGGTCGACTCCCTTCATTCTGGGAAACCCAGTCGTTTGGCGGAAGGAGAGTGAGGTGAAGTCAGTGGACAGTGGGAGGGATAGGAGGGGAGTGAGAGGTCGCAGAAGGAAAGGGGTGGGGGTGGTGTAAGGTCAGCGGACGATGGAAGGAGTAGAAGGTGAGGGCCTATCCTTCCCATCATCTCACGTCTTCACTCTCCTTCCTGTCCTTCCCACTCTTCTAACAAACCAAAGAAAAACTACGATCAAACTCACAACGGCGCAAAATGTTCAGTAGGGTTGAGGGGAGGTCCTACCCTCCCTTATATAGGGCCCACAAGTGGGCTAAGGGAGGGTGGACCTACCTGAGGCCCTCTTCCTTTGGGATTTAAGTGGGCCTCCCGAATAGGGACCCACATAAACCCCAGAAGGGAAAGACAAAGAAAAAAAACAAACACACAATCATGAGTAGATCCGTGACGAAGCATTTTGTGTGGTCGTTAAAACACACAAATGTCGGTCAAACAAAATTTCTAAATCCGAACTCACAAAGATAAAGATATAAAATCAAGTAAAGTGTAAGTATCGGGTCGATCCACAAAGAACAAGGTTGACTATAATTGTAGAGTTGACTTGGTCAAACTTAGGTTAAAAAGAGGTTTTAAACAAGTAAAAATAAGATTTTATGAACAGAAATGATATTAATATACTAAATAAGAAATTTTAATATTTAAGATCCCGAATTTGACAGAGAAAAGTCCAAAGTCAAAGTCAAAGCAATGACTTTGACTAATAGTCAACATTCTGTAAAATCAGAGAACTAAAAGATGTCAAAAGATTACTTAAGATATATATGGAAACTAGAGACAAAAAGGAATTTATTGATATAGAATTCATGATTTTTCGATAAGAAATGGATTTACTATGAATTATTGAAAATCAAAGATCCAAAAATTCTCGAAAATGAACACTTTAGAGAAAATTTTCAAATTGACTAGGCAAATGATATCCAAATCTTGAAATTTATATATCAATAGAAAGCTAAGCACCAGAGGATTCTAAAGAGACCAAAATGATCAAATTTAGATTTATATTTTGAAAGTAATTGACCACCAAAGTCAATGCTCCAAATTCGGATTGAAAATGAACAGTGTTCAGTCAAAACATTAAATTGAGAGGTCAAATAAACTCGAAATTCGATGAATTTGCTATTCACGGAAAGCTGATGAAATAAGAAATACAATGAAACCCAAAAATCAAGTGATTCGGAATTTATAATCAGAGAGATATCTTTTTTTCAAAATCAATAAAATTTCAGACTAAAGTTGGGCAAAATTGAAGAACACTAAGAACTAAAATGCAAAATTAAAGATCTAAATCCTAATTAAAACTCAAATTACCACCTGATAATCGATTGAATCTCACTACTAACCTGATTGCCGTAAGAATGGGGCTTCAATTCACTCGAATTGAAGCGGATTTGGCTTGATTTCTTCCTCGTAGACGTTCGGCGTTCAAGGGGAAAATCTGATGAAATCCGATGGAATTCATAATCAATCCCGCTTTGATTTTGATCAAAATTGAGTCTAAACGTGAGGGGGATCACGAAGAAATCAAGATCTTTCTTTCAAATCGCTTAATTCCTTTCACGATTCAATCAAGAGTTAAGAAAAATAAGAGGCGATCGTGGCCCATCAGCTGGAGGCGATCGTGGTCCTAATCGCATGGTGATCAGGCCACGATCGAGCCGCGATCGTGAGCCACGATCATGAGCCTCGATTCGTTGCTGTTGTCAGATCTCCATCAACCGTTGAGATGAGTCCACGTGTCTTCAAATTATGTGTTGAAATCGTGATGGATCGCGACCGTCCGATGATGCCATGTATCATCATTGATGCCTCGTTGATGATGATGAATCCCGAGCGTTGATGAAGCCACGTGTCGCCTCATATACTGTCGATCGCTTCACTTAAATACCCATTTCGCGCACGTGTTTGATTAACTGATCCGGTGGACTCCGCGTCCACGCGATGGACATATCGTGATCTCATCCAACGCCCACCATGCTGCCACGTTGCTTGCATATTAAAAACGTGTGGGAACATAGTCCCATACGGAAGAAAAAATGGGAAACCGTGAGTATATAATGTGGGGCGGTTTAACGCTATTGCGTTACCGCACCAATACTCTAACTAGGGCCCACTAACCCGTGGGCCCTTCACTCGCCAGCCCCTCGCCACGTGGCGCCCCTCACGGGCGTCCGCGTGGACCCGTGTGGATCCATGTTGCCTCTTGCCACGGGTCCGCGCCACCCGCGCCACCTGCATGTTGCGTGGGCTTCCCAGGCTCTGCCACGTGGCCTTGCGTGTCGCGTCGCATCCGTGCGGGTCTTGCGCGCCACGTCAGCCTCGCGCGCCACATCAGCATCCGTGCCACGTCAGCTCCGCGGGTCTGTGGAATAAAAAAACCCCCTTTTCGCGATTTTAGGTAGGAAGTACTCATAAAAAATTCTGTAAAAATTAATTAAAAATGAGATAAAAAATCAAAAAAAGATTTAAAACTTAAAAAATTAATAACTTTAAAAATACAACTCCTTTTAATCTCAAATTTTCTCCATTGGATCACAAATTTCTTCCTTTTTAACATCATGCCATCTAAAATATAATTTCAAAGAAGAATCTAAGATGAATTAAAAATTAACTTAAATCATTTCTTAAGAAATCTTCTTAATATCATCATCACATTTTCATCTTGAAATTTATCTTTCAAAAACATGTACTAAAGTCAGAGTAATTTAAGAAAAGAGATTAACTTCTATTAATTTTAACTTTGAAAAAGATTAATCATTAATTAAGCATAAAATTAACCCTAAATTATGCATAAATATAGACTTTAGTGAAATGACATACCAATGGAGAAAATTCCTAAAAACTATGATAACATGCATCATATTCACATAAAATAAGCATGAATATGAGTTAAATAGGGTAAGAATTTAAGTTATAAATGCATGTTATCAGTCCGCTAATGCACAAATGCGAGACCCGATAATCCAAGGAAAGAAAGAGTAGGATGAGTGTGAGCTCATTGTCGTCACTGAGGTCGATGTCGTCTCGAGGGCTAGGCCACGTGCCAAAAGCCAGGCTCCTTCATCTTCATGTGTCGATTCGGCTGGACTCGGACTGCTGGTGTCTCCTGATCTGATGGAGATGGGTCTCGCTCGTCATCAAAACCTAATAAATGTAAAGGGAATGAAATCTGATGGATTCACGGGGGGACGTACCGCGGCAACCACCGAGAGGCCTCACCAGCGCTCGGCTGGCCAGCACTATCTGCCATTGCACCGGGAATCACTATCAATTGGATGAAAGTCTCACTTGTAACATCTTGGTCAATCTCCCACTCTACATCGTTGACATACGGAAATAAAAATGCGTGCCACTTCTGCAGCAAGTAAAGTCCGCGATTTTGATGGATTTAAATGCAAGAGAACTGACATTTAGGCCCATTAACGTAAATAAAGACAATATAGGTGTAAACATGCAAGGAGCGCTTGCGTTAGCTGTGGGGCACTTTAAGAGTTCATATAGTCAAGCAAGAACTTGAAATCAATATAATCTCAATATGAGTTGTCATTAATGGCTGAAATCATCAGGTCACATGAAGGTATTTGGTGAAAATCTAATATGTTGTCTTCCACCCTTCCTGATATTTTGCCGACTAATAGCTTATTAAATGCATGCTTCGGCTCATTTGACGTGTGTTACGATGCATTGTCTATAGTTTGCATCGTGATGCCATTTCACCTAAGATATCATTTTTTTGGGTCTAATTGTCAATTTTAGATTATTTATGTTGTTGCTTTATACTTTCAAAAATTGAAAGAATCATATTCTTAATTCCGATCATTGCCACAGAAACGATTCAAGAGTCCACTCTTAGATTGATCTACTATGACATCCTTGTGTATTTTTTTATGAATGACTTGATGATTAGGATAATTTAATTCTCGATGTGTTTCCAATACATCATTGAAAAAGGCCTTGTATGTTGAAAGTTACAAAATTTTCAAGTTTATTTGATTTTTCTTGCTTATGTAAGGATAAATTATATATATATAATCTAGAAAGCCAATAACAGATGGAGATAATTAAGACGCATAGATTCCTAGGTCGATCCATAGGGATTTCAAGGCTAGAAAATGTCAATGTTAGTGTTTGATAAAATGTAATTTATACATGTAATTATATGATTATTAATGCAAATTAAGACAGAAAGCATTTCATTCTTATGCATGTTAACATACCTTGAGTGCATATCTATTATTATATGAAAATTTAAGTTATAATCTCAAAATGTGCTATTTTATGGATAATAATAAATAATTAAAGAGAGATATTTGAGATTAGATTATTCTCATTTTATATTTAAAGATTATACTTGAATTTAATGTTAAATAATAAGAGAAACCATTTTTTCATACACATTCATTTTTCTAATTTTATTTTCTAAAATAAATGAGTATATTTTTTAAATGAAAATTTACTCTCTTGTTACTTAATAAATTTGACTATTTAAAATGATAGTTATTTAATCACTGATAAAAAAATAATAATTTTTGTTTAATTTGTAAATATATTTTTTAAGTTATGAATTTTTTAATTTTTAGGAATTTTTCTGAAATTTTTTGAATTTTTTGGATTTATTTTCTATTTTATTTTAATTTTAAAAAATAAAAAAAATGTTTATTATCGCGCGTTGATGTGAGAGCTGACACGGTAGAGTGGATTACATGTCACCGCGTGGCTCATGCATGTCCGTGCGCACATGTCATTAGTGGGTTAAGTATCCATTAATGGATATAAGCTAACCCATAAGACCGCTCCACTTATATACACGATTTTTCGCCTTAATTTTTTCATGTGGGACTATTTTTCTTTCTTTTTATGTGCAGGTGACGTGACACATTCTGGAGCGTGTGATTGCGTGAATCAATTGTGATCGTCAATTTTCACTTAAAGCGTGGAGTACGTGGCGCATAACGGTTTGTCGCCGAATCATTTTAAAATGATTTAATCTCAGCTTTTTCATTTAAGGAGTTATAACGGCTGAGATTAAACACACCCGATGGACTCCCGTGGACTCCCGTGGACATGTGGCTGCATCTCGAGCGCTCAATGAAGATCAAATGATAAGCGGTACATTACACTTCTTCTTCATGCGTGAAGCGGTGAAATTTTAGCCTCCATCTTTGATCAGACGGACGTGACTTAATCATGATGATTTGCATCTGAGCATTTCATATGAGCCGTTGATCAAAGATGAAGAGACAAGTTGAATGGTCACACCCAATTGTAGCCTATTTATACCCTTGTTCTTCAACGGAAAGAGTATTCTCAGATTTTTTTTAGTAATCAAACTATTTAGACATCTCAATCCTTTAATCTCTTGCTTTCTTTCTCTTCTAAACTCATTTCCGTGTCCAAGGAGTGTTTGAAAGTGAGATTTCATTGAGAGAATCGGGACAATTCTCCTCTTGAACACTGAATTTTTATTTTTTGAAATGCGGAATGAAAAGCCTTGATCTGAAGATGACTTGGATCATTTCGAGCTTGATTTTGGGTTAGATTATGTGTTTTCTCTCTAATCTTTCTTGCTATAATCGGGTTAGATTTCAATTTCGAATAGTAGATTAGTCATCTTATATGAAATTTTACTATTTTCTCCAAATCAAGCGATTATTGATTTCAAGGATTTTTTTGGAATCTTCTTTCTAAATTACTAAAGTCCCTAATTTCTCAACTGAATTTGTCATCCGATTTGATCGAATTTGAAGAATACCTTTAAAATTTCCCTATTTCTCCATGTATTCAACCCTTATTCACCATTATACTAATTAATTATTGATTTAAACTTAAAATTGGTGAGTTTGGTAATTATTTTTTAGGCGCATTTGTGCGTGTTAGACATAACTCATTAGAAGGTGTATTACACTAGCTCTTATAAGAACTCTAAAGTTAAGCGTGCTTGAGTGAGAACAATATTTGAATGGGTGACTGACGAGTCGTTTTTGTGCGTCGTTAAAACACAAAGACAATGGTCAAACAAAATTTATAAAACCGAACTCACAAAGACAAGATATAATAATCAAGTATTGGGTAAGTATCGGGTCGATCCACAGAGAGCAGGGTTGACTTTAATCGCAGATTTGACTTGGTCAAACTTAGGTTTAAAAGGAGTTTTAAATAAGAGAAAAATAAGATTTAAGATATGGAAATGATATAAATAGGGTAAATAAGAAGTTTTAAGAATTGAAATCTCGGATTTGACAGAGAAAAGTCAAAAGTCAAGTCAAAGCATTGACTTTGACCAACAGTAGGTGTTCTGCAAAATCAGAGAATCAAATATAGTCAGAATATTACGAAAAATAGATATTTAGAAACTAGAGAGAAAATGGAATTTACTGATATATATTTCGTAATTTGTGGATAAGAAATGGATTTATTATGAATTATTGAAAATCAATGATCAGAAAATCCCCGAAATGAACACCTCAGAGGAAATCTTCAAATTGAATGCCCAAATAAAATCCAAATCTTGCAATTTATATGTCAATAGAAAGCTAAGAACCAGAGAAATCCAACAAGACCGAAATTATCAAATTCTGATTTGTCAATAAAAAGTAATTGACCCCAAAAGTCAACGTTTGACTTCTGATGAAAGATGAATAGTCCGTGGTCAAACGTTAAATTGAAGGGTCAAATGAACTCGGAATTTGATGAATTTGCTATCCACGGAAAGCTGATGAAAAGAGGAATCCAATGAAACCAAAATCAAGTGATTTGGAATTAGAATCCGAGAGATATCCTATTTTCAAGATCAGCGACTTTTCAGATCAAAATTTGGGGAAAATGATGAACACTATGAACTAATTTGCAAAATTAAACTTCTAAATCTAATAAAAACTCAAACTACCTCCTGATAATCAATCGAATCTCACTACTAACCCGATTGCCGCAAGGATGGGGCTCCAATTCTCGTGGATTGAAGCGAATTTGCTCGGATTCTTCCTCATGGACGTTCGGAATTCAAGGGGAAAATTCGATGAAATCAAGGAGAAATTCGTGATCAATCCCGCTCCAATTGCTTCGCAATTGAGTCTAAACGCGGGGGGAACACGATGAACTAGAGATCTTCATCGAAACTCGCTTAATTTCTTCACGAGTCGATCAAAAGTTGAAGAACAAAAGAGAGGGAAATACATGCTTTTAACGAGGGAATTAGGCCCGAAATCGTGGCCAATTGAAGCGATCGTGGGCGTCGTTTGAGGGCGTCGTGGGAGCGGTTCCTTGGGGCGAGGATGTCGCTTCAATTCCGCAAGAAGATTGACTTCAATTTCGCTTCAACACGAGCCCCGATCGTGGCACGATCGGGCCACGATCAGGCCACGATCAGGCCATGATTGAGCGTCGATCGTGGTCCTGGATCTCGGTCGGCCGCCGTCTTCTCAGGTTCGGATGATTCCGCGACGAAAGGAGGTCCCAATCGTGACACGATCGAGCTCCGATCGCGCCGCGATCGGGTCACGATCGGGCTACGATCGTAGTTCTTCGTCATGCTCCGTCTGCCGTCCGATGAAGATCTGAACGTGATCCATTTCTGCGAAGAGCGTCCACCATCCGATGAGATTAGATCGCACGGCACACGGTACTCTCCTCGCGCGAGATCACGTCCATCTGATGAAGATCCCCCGGTCCAGATCGATCCACGTGCGTCGCCATTTTGCGAACAATCGCAGCCGTTTGATGCATCTCAAGCCCTTCAATTCGATGACGATCGGGAAGTCCTCGAGTTGCCACGTGGATCGGCGAAAACCGCGTTGCATTTAATGCACGCGGTTTCCTGCTATTTAATGCAGCAGTGCGGCGCAGCTGCGTCGAGCGACCTCGACACCACTTGTCCTATTAGGCGAGGGAAAAAGGGTCGCCTTTTTCATTGGTCCACGTCGCGCTCGACCAGTTATTCCTGAAAAAGAAGAGTATTAAATGCATTTGTCCTATTAGGCGGGGAAAAATATCATCTTTTTTTTTCATTGGTCGCCGCCTCCTCGAC
This sequence comes from Lemna minuta, assembly GCA_024174645.1. Taxonomy (NCBI): domain Eukaryota; kingdom Viridiplantae; phylum Streptophyta; class Magnoliopsida; order Alismatales; family Araceae; genus Lemna; species Lemna minuta. Next base: position 7,935,889 of record CM044108.1, read on the forward strand.
TGGCGTGCATCGAGTAAGCGGACGAAAAGGTTTTGTCTTATTAGGCACCCTTTTTATTGGTCGCTGCCGTGACTGCCACGTGTCTTGATTTCCGCCGCTCTGATCCGATCCGACGCCCGCCAAGCCGCCACGTCACCTGCAAAATATGAAACCGTGTGGAACATAGTCCCACACGGAAGAAATAAATGAAATCGACGCGCGTAAATAGGGGGACGATCTATACGGTTAGCCAGTTCTAAGAATAGGCTTATATGTACGATAATCCTATGATATAACTATATTATATGATATAAATGCCACGTGTCACGCGCGGGCCACACGCGTCCTGCCACGTGGCCTCAGCGCCACGTCGTAACGGCGCGGTGGACCCGCGCGCCACGTCAGCCCCGCCTGGGCCCGCTCGCCACGTCAGCTCCGTGGTAAGCCTACCCCCTTTTTTCGATTTTTTTATAGAAAAATTCGACTTTAAAATCAAATAAAATTCGGAAAAAAGGCTTAAAACTTCAGAAATTCATAATTTAAAATATACAACTCCTTTTTGATTGAAATTTTCTCCATTGGATCATAAATTCTTTCCTTTTTAATATTATGCCTTTTAAAATATATTTAGAAGGAAGAAATCAAAATGATTTACAATTTACTTAAATCATTTTTTTCATTAAACACTTTAATTCATAAATTCATCTTGAAATTATCTTTCTAAACATTTCCTAAAGTCAAAAATCATTTAATAATAGAGATTAACTCCTATTAATCTAAACAAAAGATTAATCATCTCTTAAGCATGAAATTATCTCTAGTTTATGCATAAATATTAACTTTAGTGAAATGACATGCCAATGGAGAAAATTCCTAAAAAGTATGATAACATGTATCATATTCACATAAAATAAGCATGAATATGAGTTAATTAGGGTAAGAATTCAGGTTATAAATGCATGTTATCAGTGACCTATTGGGTAGTACTCATATTTTATCTTGCTCTTAGGATATTAGTCCCACATGGGTTATATTTATATATTTCTATCTTTCTCTCTTTCTCCTCTATGAATAGAGACTTGTAATATCTTCTTTAATCACTCAATACAATTGGGCTTTACCATTCACAGTGTATTTTTGACGACCACACAAAAATGTATCGTTATTGGCAAGAGAAGAAAGTGCCAAAGATTAATGAGAGATTTTGGTTAGAAAGGCAACTAGGGAATGATAGAAATAGAGGGCTATTAGAGATTTGATAATAAGTGAAGAGTTGGGAATGAGAGTGTGGGAGAAAGTAAAGATGACGATAGATAAGTGATAATGAGGAAGAAGAAAAAGAGGAAGAGTAGACGAGGGGATTGAAATTGTGAGTAAGAATGAGAGAACGAAAGAGAGAGAGACAGAGAGCTATACTCATCATATGAGTTGGATCAGTTAGTGCTAGTCTTTCTCGATAATTCAATGTTCGTCTTGAATATCTCACGAATAAGACTATTTAGAGCATATGTTTAAAGACTAGTGATCACTGTATTATGATCTCATCATAATTTAGTTAGTCATTACATATGCTCATGGACTTCATTACAAACATCACACAAGAATGAAAATGAATAAATTTCATTTCAATGAACATAAACAAGATACATGGAAGTGTGATTGGCTTATAGGCCACATAATATCCATTCACTTGGAACATGTCAATTATCTAGATTTGCTTTGCACAAAAGCCCTTGAGTTCATCATACACTTTTAGATGTTTCTTCAAATTTATGTAAAAGACGTGGTATTATGATTTTTCCTCTTAAAAAAAAATAGATGCCTAGATCTACAAGAATTGCATGAATATTTAATTTATCTGTCGTATATGTTTGGCATCATGAGAAGTTCTCACCTTGATACAACACATGTTTGCCATCATGTGAGTATATATAAAAATATTTTCTCTTATTATTTAACATTAAAATCCAATTTAGAATCTCAAATATAAAATAGGAATAAACAAATCTCAAATGTTTCTCTTTAATTATTTATGATTATTTTCTAAAAATAGTTCATTTTGAGATCATAACTTAAATTTTCATAGAAGAATAGGTATGCACTCAAAATATGATAACATGCATAAAAATATAATATTTTATATCTTAATTTGTATTAATAATGATATAATTACACGTATAGATTGCATGTTATAAGCTATCCTGTTAGGTGCCAAGCTATACCATATACTTTAGAATAGATGGAGTATATAATAACTCCTCTATGGAACCCTTCGATCATCGGTTACCATGTATTTATAATTTTTCATTTCCACATGAGACTCATGAATGACTTAGGGTATGGTCAACTATCAAACCCTAGTCAATAAGTAAAGTTAGTACGAATGTGTTTAGAAAATCATTTGGAGCTCTATCTATGATATTTCTACTACCCTGGCCAAGGAATTCATTATTTCTCATTCCTTGAGTCAATCTCATCAAATACCCAAGGCGGATGATCCCATATTGACTACAAAATCGTCATGTCATATCTAATATATGTCATTATAAAGATCTTATGGCTAGGGATTCATAAGTCATAATCAAAATAGGGTCATCCATCCACAAGATATCTTTCGTATCTCAAGTCAAAGGATCACATGCACAACTGTGACATGAGTCAACCTAATTGACAATTAGGTATAATTACCATTCAGAGATTTGTCGGGATCAATTCAGTGAACTATTTCTCTATAGAGCACCCACTATCTATCCTTAGTGTTTCCACATTGATGGCTAGAGGATCAACAATACTCATCATATGAGTCGGATCAGATAGTGCTATTCTTTCTAGATAATTTGATGTCCTTCTCGAATATCCTATGAAATAGGAATGTTTAAAACATATGTTTAAAGACTAGTGATCACTATATTATGATCTCATCATAATTCACTTAGTCATTGCGACATGCTCATGGACTTCATTGCAAACATCACGCAAGAATGATAATAAATAAATTTCATTTCAATGAACATAAAAGAGATACATGTAGTGTGATTGGGATTATAGGCCACATAATGTCTATCAAGGTTTTGATTTTTTTTGATTTTTTTAGATATGTTTTGGGATTTTTGTAGTTATTTTAATTTGAGTTAAAAGGTGGGTTAGTGTTATGACAAATTAGAATGCGACACAAGGGCAAGGTTCTTATCAAGAATAGGTAGCTTGCATGGCATCCTTAGGTGCCATGCTTGCATGATGTGATGGAGGCAAAAAAGAGAGGGCATAATGGTAAAATTTGTGTAAATGCCTATTAGATATAATAAAGCATATGTAATTTTTTAGTCAAGAAAATCTTTGATTTTTTGGTTGTGGAACTAAAGACAACACCCACATGGTGCCATAATTTTGTTGTCATGGGAGCCATATGATCCCGTGGATTGTGTCCACGAGATCATGATAAAGGGGGGAGTGCCAACAAGGCTCACCTTTATCACAACCAATCAAATCATGACATGTGATGCTCTGATTGCAATCTGATGACACTAATTGTTTGTCACTCTTTTCTCCTTTATGTTGTGTTCTAAGGTCGATCAGCCTTCCGAAATTTTGATCAAAATATCGAATGTAGTGGAATACCTTGAATTGGACATTCAAAACATTGAGGAACCTAGAACAGATAATCCTATCATCTAGTATGTATGAGAAAACATACTTACACGGTTTCCATGAGGGAGTTCTTGAATTTAAGTGTCTAGCCTCTAGCAATATCCACACGGTCTCGAGATGGTTGGATCTCCTCTTCAAATCTCTTCACTAGGAGAGAAAGATAAGAAGTGAGAATTCTCACAAGGCTTGCATGGGAAACATGAGTTGTGGTTATTCTCCCCCTATTTATAGATATTTGATATGTGAATTTTTCATAAAAACTTTCATAATTATCTCTATATCCTCCAATATCCATAGATCTTATGTGTGACTCTCTAGGTCCATATGATAAACTCAATTACGTGTGTTTTTCGCCGTTGTTGTGTATGTAATTTCATGCAATAAATTTATATTTCCTTAGTGTAAGCAAGGGTCGAATTCACAGGGAAAGGTGAGAGAGCATGTAAGAAGTGAAAGCTTGCAAAGAAGTGCGAGTGTAAATGGGGCATGTAGAGATGAATATGAGTGATAATTTTTAGGTTTATTTTTTAATTAAGAGAGAAATAATAATTCAAATAGAAAAGTAATATAAAAAGAAATGTAGTGGGATGAGATGATGGCAATTTGAGAAGAGTGGTCGGCGGTTTTGACGGATCGACAGATCAACACACATCGATAGGGAGATAGAGTTGGAGCGTAGATGATGTCAAAAGCCACTACATTAAAAGAAAATAAAAAAGAAAACTAAAAATAAAATACAACTTTACTGTTTATGAAGCTGAACACAAGCAAGAACTCAATTCGAATCGTCGCACAAACCTCGTCGCGATACTCGTCTTAGGCCAGGTGATGCTCAATCTGCTCCGCTCCGGTCGCAATGCTAGCTTGATTTCTTCTCCACAAAAATATTGTGCATCAAGCAATGCTCTCGTTGAAACTTGACCACCTCTCCTCTTCCTTCTGGTAGTCTAATGCTAAGAGAGAGCCAAAAAAGAAGAGAGGAGAGAGAAAATAGAGCTTTATATAAAGAGGATCTTTTAGGGTTCTAGGTGACCAAGGGTGGAGATCTTTCACTCTTATAATCAAGGGTGGAGATGCACCACCCCAAGGATGTCCAAGGGTGTGGTTACCTCTTTTAGGAGGTAATCTTACCCCTAAATGAGGTGGCCTAACCCCTTTCTAAAGAAAGAGTCTCACCTCCTCGAAAGGAGGTAATAACCCTCCTTTCTAAAGATATGGGCCCCACCTCCTAAACAAGGTGTCTCCCAACTCCTCTTTAAGTAAGGAGGACTTCCACTTTAAGAGGTTGACCTCCAATTCATTTTAACTATAATATAATATAATTTAAAAATATTTTAATATAGGTTGGTCAACTTTCCCTAAAATAGAGAAAGTTGAGCAACTTTGACTTACGTAGTGAAGTGGTTGCCTCCAAAAGGCTAGGATGATCTTCATAATTATTTAAAAGATGAAATTGACCACCTTTGATCTTTCTTCACACCTTTGACTACCCTAACCCTTAATTACACCCTTTGACTTTGGGGATTTATAGTTAAGTTGGCCCTTAAAGCGAAGAAGAAGTCATTTTCTCCTCTCTTCCATTTCAGTTTGTCTCCATATATTTCCATGTGCTTTCCTATGTCCCTGCATCCACAAAACTCTTAAAAATGTGAGAATTCTTCTACTTGACTTCAAAGAAGTCAAATGAGGTTAGTCTCAAGATATACAAACCAAAGGAACAATGTATGACAAGACATATTCATCTTTATGCATAATCATCACTAATTAAATACAAAATGAGTACATGAGTGGAATAACATGATGAATGTAAAAATATCACAAAAACATGATAAAGTGTATTATATTAGAAAGAATTGTACGTTAAAATCCATTTATGATGATGAAAATGAATGTATCAATTACACGTTATCACCATATGTCTCACTAGTTAATACCTCTATAGACCAAATAACACCTTATTGGTCAACCTTAATTAATTATCCACATCAACATATAGATTTATTAATCAAGGATGGATTTAAACCAATCGATAGGTTTAGGTTCCAACCCATTAGGTGCTAAGCTACACCACGTACTCTAAGAGATATGGAGTATGTAAGAACTTCCTTATGAAATCTTTCCTCATCGATTACCATCCCTCGCCCACTACTAATAGTGGATCTGCAAGTTGCATGAGTGACAAATAGGCTGATCTCTAGTTTACTATATTCCATACTCAAATGATCAATTTGAAGACTAATAATTTGTTCCTTTGTGACATGCTTGTGATTTATCTATGGTCTACTGAACATCTAAAAATATTATTATGCACGCTACAAAGACTTTTTCTTAAATGTCTGTGTCTTTTTTATGTACATATCTATTTCCCATTATGAAGCATCACCTATTTGGGCTATCAACTATCTTGCAAGATTACACAAATAGTCATATGATATTGAGGTAAAGTATTTGATCGTTTTTGATACACTACCTCAAGTCTTGGAATTCTAGGTGTTATTAAATCGACATTATTTATCGTCATCTGCCTATTAATGTGTTCAAACTCATAATTTAATGTCAACATGAAATGATATTGAAAAGGATTTCCATGATATGCAGAAAAAATAATTCACGAATTATTTCACTTCATGAAGCCTCATCTAAAGTAGATATTTACAATTATTACCTAATCTGTCACATCTTAGCCTTTAAAATTGTGAGATTTGTAAAAAAACCTAAATTTGATGACGATGCTCGGATGGAAGGCTGTAGAAATGAGGAATTTTGGGTAAATTAATATTTAAATTACATAGTCTTGTATCATCAGTTTTCCTAACATTACGATAAGATTCATTAAATATGTGATACTTCTTACTGATTAGAAATCTCTTCATTTTATAAATGTGCATTGAAAGAGAAAGGACCAATTAGAATTAAAACAATTTTATGTTCAAAATGTTTATGATTTCTTCATAGAATTTTTACAAATTTAACTATTCAAGTCAATATAAACGTTTATAAAAGTTGGTAAACTACACAATTATAGATCCCCCAAAACAGATTTTCCAGCACAAGTCAATTAAGGACTTAATATCATATTTCAAAAAGTAATCCCCCAAACAAAATTAAATTTCAAAAATTGCATGCAAAAATAATTTCATCTTCCAAAAGTAATCACAGCAAAATATTCCCGATTACTTTGAAGAATTTTTAGAAATTTTATAGTTCAAGTCAACAGAAACATTCATAAGCCTTCGTAAACAACATAATTATAAATAGCCCAAAACAAATTTTTAAGCACAATTCAATTAAGGAATTAATTTCATCTTTGAAAAAAAATCCCCCCAAATATCTTAGTATTAGTGTGTGCATGACCCACTGATGATGTGCTCGCACTATGCAAACTGAAAGGCACTATGCACTTTTCAAAGGCTGGTCATGCAAATTGAAAGGCCTAGATGTGAGCTCCATGCTTTCTCCTTGTCACACTACCATGTGGTAGTGATACACCACCATTTTGCAAAGTAAAATGTTTAGGAAAAATAAAAATTTAATTCCAAAGAAAATATGAAAAATTTTCCAAACCTAAAAAATCATAAATTACACTCTAGATATCATTTTAATAAATTTTTTCATTATTCTCCAAAATTTTGACATATTTCTACTTCGGTCAGACGAAAAGCAAAATAAGAAAATAAAAAATGTCCTACATTCCTAGCCACTTGTCAAATGTAAAAGGTTAAAACCAAGTTATTTTCTTCTCATTTTTCTTCACATGATATGTTGGATGATATGTGTACATGGCTTTTAAGATAAAACTTTAGTCCCACATTGTTTTTTAGATAAATTAATTTTACAAAAAATCATTATTAGAACTTCTTTGTCGGCCTGAAACCTTTTGAGTGGCGGATTTTGTGGAAACTTCAGTTGAGGTGCAGGTTATTACACCGAATTTCTGTTATAGTTTGTAAAATTCTAGTGTCTTGCAATCTCCGTTTTCTCCGTCCAAATCAACGCAGGTCGGACTCCGACCCATCGCGGAACGGATAACTGTCGAAGAGAATAATATGTCTATTGGGCAATTGAAAGATAGCGACCTCGGAACCCAGGAGAATAATGAGAAGACCACGTAAAACAACTCGTAGAAATGCTTTCTTTATCAAAAAAAGGGCAAGGTTGCCATTCATCGCTATCCGATAGACAAAAACCAAAGGCATAGAGCTCCGCATCCTGCTGTAAAAGATGTCGGCGGAGCACTCGGGGTGAGCTTTAGGAGGTGAACGCATCCCACTCCTCATCGCTGCACGCAGAGGAAAACGCGGAAGAAAGTCCACCGTCCTCGTCCTCACTGTCGGTGCCGATAACGCGAGCCTCTCCATCCGAGCTGACTAAATAAGGCATCGAGTGGAAGACCTGTGCCAACCCCAGGGCGATAACCTCACCGCCCTGGCCGGTGCACTCTTCCGCCCTTCGCTTCAGCGCCTCAAACATGAGCTCCGGTTCGTGCTGCACCGTCCTCAGCACGTCGGCGCAAGAAGGACCAGGAACCGCCCGCGTCACGGCGAACGAATGAGGACCGTCGATCTGCGACACGCGGACGACGCTCGGTCCGCCGAACAGATTGTGCAACCCACCAAGCGCCTCCTGGTAGGCGCCGCCCAAGAACATCCCCAGATAATATCCTCCTCCGCCTCCGATCTCGTGCATCGGGAGACTCGACCTACCCCCGATGAAGCTCTCCAGCTTGCCGTCGCTGTCGCAGGTGAGATCCGAGAGCACGCCGCTCACCGTCGGCCTCTCCTCCAAACGATGAATCGGTAGCACAGGGAACAGCTGCCCGATCGCCCAGAAGTCCGGCATCGAGGTGAACACCGAAAGATTTATTTGGTACGTGCGCACCGGGTCCGAGACTTTCCTCGAGTGCGCCACCAGCTCGCAGACGCTATCCACGGCGGCAAGCTGCTCCAGACCGACGGATCCATCCTTGAAGAGCTCCACGCAGAGCCTCTTGAGCTTCTCCGCCGACGCCACGCAGGCATCCCAGTCGGTGAGCATCGCGGCGGCCAGGAGACAGCGGTAGTGTGCGCGACACTCGTCTCCGAGCTCGTCGATGAGACTGGCGAGCTCGGTGTGATGGGGACAGGAGCTCTCGGGAGCATCCAAGGAGACGGCCTCGAAGACGAGAACAGAATGGTGTGAGACCAGAGCCCGGCCACTCTCGCTGCAGATGACGGGGTGCCGGACGTACTTGCTGTCGCAGGCCTTCTGGATGGATCGTACCACGACGGCTGCGTATTCCTCAAGGTTGTAGCCGACGGACATGTCGGAGCCGCCAGAGCGAGAGCCATCGTAGTCGATGCCGAGGCCGCCGCCGACGTCGATGACTTGCATGTTCGCCCCGAGCCGAGCTAGCTCGCAGTAGATTTGGGCGGCTTCCCCAACCCCGTCCGCCAACAGTGCCGTAGAAGGAATCTGAGACCCGATGTGGAAATGCAGAAGCTGGAGGCAGTCCAGCATGTCCATCCTCTTGAGTTTCTTTGCCACCGAGAGAATCTGCAACGTGTTGAGACCGAATTTCCCCTTTTCGCCGGACGTGGAGCCGAAATGGCCAGAGTGCTTGGTCCGGAGCTTGGCCCGGAGGCCAATCACCGGGCGAACGCCTAGAGTCCGGCTAACTTTAACCACAGTATCGAGCTCTTCCTCCTTCTCGAGGACGATCACTGTCTTCAGGTTCAGTCTCCGAGCGGTGAGAGCGAGGGAGACGTATTCCTCGTCCTTGTAGCCGTTGCAGACGAGCAGCGCATCCGGACTCCCTTTCGTAAGGCAGCTCATCGCGAGAAGCAGCTCTGGCTTCGAACCAGCTTCGAGGCCGTAGTTAAATGGGGATCCGAACTCTACAATATCCTCGACGACGAACCGGTCCTGGTTGCACTTGACCGGGTACACACCCTGGTACGGTGAGTCGTAACCGTTGGATCGGATCGCGGAATCGAAGGCCACCTGCAGCGAGTGGAGACGGTTTGCGGAGCACTTCCGGGAATCGGACGATCAGGGGAAGCTGCAGCCCGAGACCTCCGCCAGATTTGCCGCCGGTAGCCTTCTGAACGACCTTCATGAGATCGATCTCCTGGTGCGGTAGTCGTCTCAGCCCCGTGCGGACGAACGGAAATGTTGCCGGATGCGTTGATGGAGAAGTAAGGGGCTCCCCATCCGTCGACCTTGTAAAGTTCAGCCGACAGCTCCGTCGACCAGCGAGCAGGTGCCGTGTCCAAGTTTGCAGCGGCCGGTGCAGTGTCGCTGGAGAATGCCTCCAGCGTAGAAAAACAGCCAGGATGCTGAACGAATGCGTACCCCGGCGGAGAAAGAGCGGCGTCGGTGAACGGCAAGGCCGGCATCTTTTTCAAATCAAAGAATCTGGACGAGAAAATAAGAAAGGAAAATATCCTAGGGTTCTATGGATGCAGATTCTGGAGAAGGGGGCTTTGAAAGCCGCCGAGGCCGGAGCCCCGGCCTCCCCCTCAAAAGTAGCAAAGAGAGATGGAGTCTACCGAGCAAAGGAACCCCGCACCACTTTCAGAAACCGCGGATATTCCCACCCACGCGAAAAGAATATGACGGACGAAGATCAAACAAACTAAGGATCAGAGAAAGGAAGAACCGCGGAGACCGAAGAAGGCGACCACAGACAGATCCAGAAGACCAGGAAACGAAAGAACGAACAACCCTGTTAGCGGCCGATGACGCAACTTCTTATGAGTCCCCTAGGTGTCGGAGGAGAACACTAACAAGAGAAACGGAGAGGCGAGGAGGAAGAGTGGAAGGCGAGGACGCACTGTCGCCAAAAAGAAAAGGCAATGACGGAGAGCGCGAGATTTTCGTGAAGGGGCGAGGCCGCTTTTTATAGGCCAGATCCTAACCCCGGGCCGCCAGAATTACACGTAAGGGACCCCACCTTCACGACCAAACGGTTGATCACTTCCATCCCACGAACTGCGCCGCTGCCGGCACCACCTCTCCTCTCGCCGCGTGGCACTGCGTCCTTTGCCACGTCGCAATCTCGAGGGTGAATATCCTGCCACGCTCATCGATGACAGGATCCTCTCCGTCCATTTTTTTCCGCGACATGACATGTTTAGGTCAAGGAGGGAAGGCGGGAAAAACCGTTTTTTCACGACGTGCGCAAAATCTGCATGTTGACGCTAGTGACGCTCCTCCTTTGACGCGCAATTTGACACGTGGCGGAAGCTTTCCTCCTGCTCGAAGCGTCACCCGTCAAGCTCTCCGGGTCAAATTATCGGACGTTCTACGCCATCGCTTGAGCGCCTGACGGGGGCATTTTCGGGGTATAGTTTCTGCGCACATGCGACGGCCGAGCATCACCGCCGACCTGGTTACAAGTAGGTTGGGGATAAGATCAGGTCGAACCGGGGTTGGCCGGAACGGATTTATCGGTGCCAATCGATTGGCTGACTGTCATAGATTAGTACCTGGTGGGACCGGTTTGACGGACCTGCTGTGGTCATTTAGGCCTGTCGTCGGGTCAAAAGTCGGGGGGATTCGTAAACGGAACCTGGTGGCCGAGAGATGGCCACACATGGCATGTGGGGTGCGCCTTGCTCCGTCCATGGGTGGACAACGGATCCACAGAGATGAAGTTACCTTTTGGCCAAACCGGTACCATTCGTCCGAATGCCTGATCAATCGTTGTCGCGAACGTCGACGGGAAACTCGAATGAGTTAGGTTAAAACTTTCGATCCATTTTCTATTACAATCTGCGCCGATATCTATGTTTCATATCTCCCCCCAAAGGCGGCGCCACCATCTACCTCAGCCGTATGAAGGAGGCCTAACTGGCCAGTATCTTGGATTTTCTTCAATTATTCGAAAATAAGCAATCCCATCACCTGGGACAGGAATTGGCGATCTCAATGGCGAGAATTTGTGAATGTCATCGAGCCCGATCAGATTCGATCGACGATCGAGTGTAGATGACGTATTCTGAAATGTTCATATAAAGAGCATCGATGTCATTATTGGAAAAAGAAAATCTTAATTATCGCAATAAGCCATGCATTTGTTAAAGCGACGGACATGATCGAATGTTTCATGATATAAAAGTGATCATTTTTTCACTCATTATCATTTTTACATGGATCAATTTCCATGGATTTTAGGTGTTGTTAGAAATAATCCGTGTGCATTCAGCCTCAGATAATTTCTAGCTCATAGAGGCTTGACTTTGAATTAAAGTTTATAAATAAAAAATCCTTGTGCATTCAGTTTTAGCTTTGGTAAAATTTTTTGAGAAAGATAGACTTTTCTTGTAAAATATTAGTAATGCATAAGTTAAACGTGGTGCATGTAAAATAATATAATTTATATAAACTTTGTTGAGAAAGATAGACTTTTCTTGTGCATGCCAGTCACAGACAATGAGACGGAAAAAGATTACTAATGCATAAGTTAAACGTGGTGCTTGTAAAATAATATAATTTATATAAACTTAAGTAAAATATTAGAAAAATGAATTCAAAGAATTAAGGGTGCGTCAACCTTAAATATCACCCTTTGTAGGTTGTAAGCATCACATCTATTTTTAACAAATAAATTCATGGATATATTCATCTTTCATGATAATATCTAAATTATGTCATTTTACTTTAATATTCCACATTCATATATGCATATAAATTCAACATTCATTTAAGTGTATGCAAATTACTAAACATCTAATGATATAATTAATGCTTTATTTTTTACACTTAAGAAATGAATGGTGTAAATAGTGATCAAATAGTTATCTGCAAATCATGGTGTATTTCGCAAATGCAAATTATGATCAAACATAGATGAACATTATTCAAAATTTATGAATAATCATACATTTAAAGAAATGATAATATTTTTTTTTCATACTTAAGACATGAATTGAATAATTAATGACATATCATCAAGTTGATTCCATCATATATGAGAAATAGGTATGAACCAAAGTTGAAAATGATACGTAATATAGATGGACCAATGAATCATAAGAACCATTTTATTGAATGACTCTAACGAATCTGGATGAAGTTATAATGTCACCCTGTAAAATATCTTTAAAAATCCTACTTCATTAATGAATTCTTAAGCCCTTGATTAGTCACAATTTATATGACATTCTAGATTTGTCCACACTGCTCACTTTACTTTTTGTCCCATGAACCTTTTGTCCATTGTTGTGATGACTCTAACAAACCCTGCTTCACTGGTCGCTCTAAATTGAAGAAATTTTGAAATAAGAGAGAACTTAAGTTGGAAAAAAGGTCTAAGTGATCTATTAGTGACTCATTATACTTTACTCCTCATTAGAACCAAGTGTTTCCTGCTTGTGGGTCACATGGGTGTCACTGCTCTATCCATCACCTTGTAGGCGCGATGTCCAAAGACATAGTTTCTGCCTTAGTAGCTAGTTCTCGAGGGCTAATTTTTGAATTTTGGGGTTTTGAAAACTCTTGTAATAATATTTTATTTTGGCTTCTTCAAAATCATGGAAATTTATGAAAATAAAGACAATAATATAACCAGAGAAAATTTATAAAAGGAATTTTCACTCGATTTGACATTAGATCATAAGTTCAATAATAAAGTTCAATTTTCCTTCTCTCATGCCATATGGAAGGATAAATTTAAAAACAATGAAGGGGTTGCTTAAATATAGCTGCTTGATTAACTCAAAATCCAAACTAGGTTTACTTAAGCCTTCCCCCTCCTCTTTTTAATCTTCTTATTATTTTCATCACAATTCGTTTTGTATTAAACCTTGACTCCCAAAATTGAGGAAAAAATGATTAATATCAAGCTGCTTGCCCTTTAAAAAGGTCAAATATGTTTGATGAGCATACTTAGTCCTAATATGATGTTAAAAGTGAACTTATGCCACAAGACATGATATTAAAAAAGTATTACAAAGAGTGATAAAATACATCCAAATTTGTGCATTTAATCGTGAGGATAATTATGCAAATTTAAACTAAATTTAATGCTCATTGATAACAAGCATTTTATACATAAAATTAAAGGATTATTAACTAATTTGAATTCATAATTCATATTTCATATATGATAAGCGTTAAGTTAGTAGTTGCATCCATACATTAAAAAACTAAATTTGTGAGCTAATTACTAGTTAAATGATATTAGTTTACATCTCATGATGAAGGAATATGGCATAAACATGATTTCATCATTTGAATACTTAGATGCCTTATTTTGTTTTGAGATTGACCTCACTAAACTCTTTTGAAGTTTTTAGGTGAAACTCTCATATTTTCTTGGAGATTATTTGGTATGTCATGGTTAATGGATTTAGTAGAGAATTTGAATTTGAATAGAGGGAAGACGATGGTAAAGGAGACCCTAGCCTAGGTGGAAGGCCCACCTTCCGGCCAGCCGAAGAGGGTGATGCCCACACGATGAGCTCATATTTGCCTCCACCACTTATGGCCCCATATATATAAGTCTTAGGAGGCCTAGGATGACGAGATCTAAACCATCGATCCTAGGGCTTCATTGTAAAGGAAAGGAGATGATCTCTCTCCAGTGGCACCATCATACCTTTCATTTTCATGGAAGAATTGCATCAAATAAGGGTCATTAATATCTTAGTGTTTATTCCATTCAAGTCATCCAACGGAGGATGATTTCCTCAATTGGAATAAAAGACTTCCCCCCAAATTTAACGGTGCTTTTGGCTGACTAAAATAGACGGAGATAAATCAAGGCCCAATTTCATGTATGATGATTTTTTAAGATGGTCAGGAAGAGGGATCAAGCACATGTTTGAGATTTGTAAAGAATTACATAGCCTAGGACTGATATAAAAAAATGCTTGTGCGAGATTTGGGCCAAAAACATGCAGTAAACTTTGCATTATTAGGTTATAGTCATCTTATAAGTCTATTCAATCTTAGTGTACTCACATATTCCACTTTTATTTATTAAAACCTGCACCTTTCCCCTTTGCTTCACCTATATTTTTCCATGCCCTTAAAGTCTTTGGGAAAACTCCTCAAGGAATTAATCATATAAAAATAACAAATAAAGATATAGATAAACCTATATCAGATAAAGATTTCATAGAACACTTCTCCTCCATCCAAGCATCGTAGAAGCTTTTCTCTACTACCTCCCATAAGTATCTCTACCCATCACAAAATCCATCTCTACCCATAAGTATTCATACCCATAGGTAGCTCAATCGATCATAAAACCCATCTTATACGTATATGAGTATTTCTACTTACAATTTCTCTAATCTAATTCATACCCTTAACTACTGTGTTGAGTGAGGAAAATATAAATGTTTTGCATGAATTCAGTACAAAAAAATGATCTAATAAACTTTTAAATTGATTTATATTATCATGTATGTTATCATACTTTGAGTGCATCACTATCATTCTATACAATTTAAAGTTATAATCTCAAAATGCATTGTTTTAGGGATAATGATGAATAATTAAAAATAATATTTTAGAGTAGATTATTCCTATTTTAAAATCTGAGATTATAATTGAGTTTTCAATACAAAATAATGAGAGAAAACATTTTTTATGTAGTCATTCACTTTTTTAAATTTTATATTACAAAGAACATGAGTGTATTTTTGAGAAAAAAATTATTTTCCTATTATTTATTAAATTTAAAATTTTAGAATGATAGATATTTAATTTTTGATAAAAAAATTGGATTAAAAAGTTGTATTTTGGAAGTTATGATTTTTAAGGATTTTTAAAGAATTTTTCTGATTTTTTTTCTGAATGTATTTTGAATTTATTTTAATTAAAAACATTAAAAAAGGTTTTTAAGTGAGTGCTGACATGTCAAACACTCTTGCATGTACGCACGCCACATGGCGCACACATGTGCGCGTCATTAGTGTGTGTGGTTAGTGGTTAAGCACCCCGTTAAGGGCATACGCTAACCACATAAGAAGGCATAACCTTATTTACGCGTGATTTTACTTTGATTTCATTTCATGTAGGACTATTTTTTTTGCTTTTCTCTATTTGCAGGTGATGTGGCGTGTTGTTAGGCATTCAATTCATGGAGTTGATTGCGTCTGTTGATCTTCATTTACTCATGGGGTACGTGGCACAATACGAGTGGACTTCGATTCGACTTATAAGTTGCAATGAATCATGGTTGTTCATTGTGAGAGTTATAACGGTTCAGATTAAAAGCGACTGCTAGACTCTTATAGATGCGTGGCAACATCTTGAACGTTTGATGAAGATTGAATGATAGTTTTTAGGCAGTGTTTCTTCTTCACGAGTGACGTGACAAAATCTGAGCGTTCCATTGTCCATCAGACGAATGGGACTTAATAATGATGATTTGTATTGCAGTGTTTCATTTGGGCTGTTAATTGAAGATCAATCGCCAAATCAAACCGCTGCGCACAAATTTTGCATATTTTTAATCTCTCTTCAATGAAAAATATATTCTTGGGTGTTTTGATTAATCGAACCTTTTGAAAATCTCAATCCTTGAATCTTTGGCTTTCTTCTTCTTTTAAACTCATTTCTGCATCTGAGGAGTGTACAAAATTAAGACTTTTTTAAGAGAATAGGAAGAATTCGCTGTTTGAACTCCAAAATTTTGTTTCTTCAATCCTAGTATGAAAAGCCTTGATTCAATCAGCAATTGGATCATTTCAAGCACAATTTTGGGTTTGATTACGTGTTTTACTCCTAATCTTTTGTTGTATAACATTAGATTTTAATTTTAAAGATTTGATTAGTTTAATTTTATTAAATTTAGTCATTTTCTCTCTTTTCACTATCAAATTTTCTCTATTATTTTTGCTCCTTGATTTCTCCCCAAATACAAATTCAAAAATATTAATTTTCGTAATTTCTCATCTGAGCTCTTTGTCCGATTTGATCAAATTTTGAATACATCTAAAAAAAATCCTAATTCTCACTGGATCCTTTACATACCATTATGCTAATCAATTCATGGTTAAATCCTAAAATTAGTAAGTTGGGAAATCATTTTGACGCGTGTATGTGTGTTTTCAATGACCACACGAATTCGTTTTGGGTTTGTCAAATGGTAACGTTGTCGGGGAATTAAGTGTATTTTTGAGAAAATCGAACAATTTTAAATTAATCAAACTTTGATTTTTCATTTTCCTTCTTGATTTTTACTTGCATCTATCCTAAACTGCATAATCCCTAGTAGAAATCCATCTTTGAGATCCTTAGTTCGAGGAGATAGAGTAATTTTTTCATTTTCTACGGATTATAAACGTTCACTTCTTCAAAATCACGTGAAGAAAGAAAAACTCTTTGGGATACCGACGCCAGGTACAATCATTTGCCATTATTTGATAATTATATTATAATTACACTATATATATGAAATTCCCTAATGAAATGGTGAAATTATTAAGAGGGGGGGTTAAATTAGTTTCTTTTTAATAGTTCCGTTTTTCTAATCCCTTTTTGAATTCATTGATTATCACTCAACTTTCTCACATCACTCGTAGGCCAGATTTTTTTATACTGGACATGGTATCCAAACCCTCCGCGCCAGTCCCAGGAAGATGGTATCTAGATTTTTTCTAATCCTTCCAAAGTCACTCCTCACCTGGTTAATCCCCTAGTAGCA
Source organism: Lemna minuta (assembly GCA_024174645.1). NCBI lineage: Eukaryota > Viridiplantae > Streptophyta > Magnoliopsida > Alismatales > Araceae > Lemna > Lemna minuta. Next base: position 7,953,155 of record CM044108.1, read on the forward strand.
ACTACTAGCTCGCCAAGATAATCATATCCAAAGTTCTAACACGATCTTTTGATTTGACTCACTCACGCTCTTGGTTAGTAACCTTGCTTCGTCGCCGTACTTCGGTACCCCTCTGCTCGTCCTGTCCCCAGGGCCGACTCCCAGAGCTCCACGCGCCACTCTCTACTCTCTTTCGTGTTGGCCTGCCTCTTTGAAGTCACCGGGTCTTGGCACCGATCCACAAACGCACCAAGTAAGTCGCTCATCCCCAAGTTTGAGTAATCCTACAAGGTGAAGAAAAAATATCCCTTAAGTTGACTTTCTAGTCAACTCCCTAGAGTCGTCCCGACTCGCTATGATTCCTAAGGAATCTCCCTCTTACCTGGTGGGTAAGTATGACTCACCCAAAGTCCATGCAAAGTATGATGGTAAATCTAATTGCCCTAGTACTTCAATTTAGTTCGCAAGATAAATAAATATGTAAATCAAATGAGAAACTAAACTAATCACTAAAGTTAACAATGAATAATTTAAAACTGATATGCTTAACACTAAATTATTAAATAAAGCAAATTAAAATAACCACTTTGACTTTGACTTTGACTTTAACTTTGAATATAATTGACTTTGACTTCTTCAGTTGACTTTGACTTCCTACCTTTGACTTTGACTTTCTTTGATTGACTTTGATTGTCTGCCTTTCACTTTGACTTCAGTGGTCTTCTCCCTTGAATAAGTTAAAAAATATTGCAACAATACAAACAATTCTTCCCTTAAAATTAACTACCTATTAATCTCACCTTGATGATGTTTCACTAACCTGACAACTTCTGATTAGATTGAAATATCTAAAACAACAAATTAGAAGATATATATGTATATATATGTTTATACCCGTAAATATTGTTAAATAGGATCTCAGATCAGATTAGTCTAAAATAAAAAATTCAGTAAACAAGAATTTTAATCAATGTAGCTTACACAAAACACTTTAAACACAAAAATTATGCATACCTTGAGCAGATGAGATTTACTACAAGAATCTATTTGTTTAATTGATAAGAAAATAAACAGAATAGTGAAGACACTAATTGACAAAAAAAATACACCAAAGACGGAGAAGAAAACTATCAGATGGAAGACACTAATACACAGAATTCTACAGCATAGAAAATATAAGCTAGAGATTAGAAGAAAGAAAGGCAGAAGATGGAGAAATAAAGATGAGTCTGTGGATATCAGAAGATGATATCAAAGATGAGAATAACTCTAATTTTAAAAATACTTAAATCAGAAAATAAAGAAATAAATCACAATATATATATACTTGACAAAAAAATGGCGTGACGGGAAATCAAGTAATAAACAACCAGCACCGAGAGATTGGAGAGAGGAGATTGGAAATCTCTGAAATTTCCTTCATGATAGATTGGAGAGGATAAGAATCCAGCACAGTTTCAGTTAAGATACACCCAAAATAAAATTATCGACACAACAAAGAGGAGATATTAACCATGACGGGAAATCAGGAAGTTTAGAAAAACAAGACAGAAATTCGAGTTCAAAACGAAAAACGAAATTAGAAATGCAAAACAGAAAACAGAAAATCACTATGAAATTTGAACCCACACGAAAACAAAGAAAACCGAAAACTCAAACGACTGCCTAACAAGAGATTTTGCAGAAGATCTCGGTGGTTTCAGCCAAGTGTGGTCGCGGAGGAGAGAATGTGATTGTCGGTCGCTTGATCACGAATGCTGGACATCTCGATCGCTTCAAGATGATTCTTTGTGATTGAACGCACAAGAGAGAACCTCGGATTTGACCTTTTCTTTTTCTTCTTCGTTGAGGAAAAGAAACCTAGCTTTCGCACACAAGAGTCAGATAGAGAGAGAGAGAGAGAGAGAGAGAGAGTGAGACGCCCGATCCCTTTTTTTTGTTTTATATGTCATTTGTGTATTTGGGTGTATTCACAATTTAAAGGAAGTACCTGAAAATGAAATAAAAGAAAATAGTTAGATGATGTTTAGTCAAGAAATAGTAAACTAATACATGAAGATATTAATAATTCAAAAAAGATGGTGTTTAGTCAAGAAAACATATTAATAATTCTTCCCTCAATTTCATTTATAAAAACAATGGCATGTTTTTATCTTGATGTTCTAAAAGGACGTTGATGTAAAAATAAGCATATAAATAAAACATAATAGGAATTAATAAGGATAATTCATGGTAATCTAGATCTTTTTCGTAGCGACGTGTGCGTTCCGAAGTCGACGTAGGTCAATCTATCAATCCATCGGTACCTACACTAATACAAACATACCCTTCTCAAATCATTTTGACAAACAACTATTAATCAAAATCTAAACACTGCTTCATATAATATTTCATAAACATTAAGAACACACCAAAATAAATTATCAAACTTAGGTTAAACTAACAATATATATATATATATATATATATAACTCCAAATTAATCTAGAGGACAGGGAAGAGAAATCGATCAGGGTTCCTAGGAAGAGTGATTAAGAAGTTAGAGAAGAACAAAGCTAAAAAAACAAAACTATCATTTCTTGATTCTATAACTACATTATGACGGGAAAAACTCCCGGTTAGAAAAATTGTTAACCCTAAGAGACAGAAGTAGAAGCAAAGAAGGAAGAAGAAGAAGTAGCAAAAGAAGAGGAAGAAAAAGAGACTCCTGAAAGAGCCTTTTCCCCCTTTTATTCTCTTGAGTCTCCACTTCGGTTGGGCTCACATTTCCTTTCACTGGGCTCACCCTTCTTGCTTTGGACAACCCATTATGCCTTTTAAACCTTCTATTTTGGAGGATCTTGCTACTCTTCCTCTTGTATAGTTCCTGAAAATAAGAAAAACAAAAATCATGTAAAATATACTCTTTTTGATGCATTAATAGTCTACAACATCAAGTCATGAGATAATGGAAGAGATGGTGTATTCAAGAGTTTAATAGGCTTAAATAAGAGCAATAGATGGGTGGTTATAACTACATTTCATGTTCTTATCAGTATCCACACAATCTACGAATGGTTGAATCTCCTATTTAAAGCTCTTCACTAAGAGAGAAAGAGAAGAAATGAGAGAATTCTAGCAAGGCTTGCATGGGCACTTTGAGTTGTGGTATTTTCCCCCCTATTTATAGACATTTGGTAAGTTGATTTTTCATAAAAACCCTCATACTTATGTTTATATCTATTAATATCCATATACCTTATATGTGTGACCCTCTAGGTTCATAGATCTCACTAGTTAATAACTCTATAGACCAAATAATACTTTATTGGTCAACCTTAACTAATTATTTATATCAACATATAGATTCATTAATTGAGGATCAATTTAACCCAATCGATAAGTTGAGTTGCGAGCCCGTTAGGTGTCAAGCTAGACCACGTACTCTAGGAGATATGGAGTATGTAAAAACCCACTTATAGAACCTTTCCGTCATCGATTACCATGTATGTATAATCCTTCATCCACATGAGACTCATGAATGACTTAGGGTAGTGATAACATGCAATTTCATGCATTGATATTATGCATTTTATGTACTATTTCTTTAAAATATAATCATAAATGCATGTGATCATGATTTAAAATCGTGAAAATGATAATTTTTATGTTTGAGAGAATATTCTTGATTTTTCATAAATTAATAAAATTTTATGAGCATTTAATGACATGATTGATGAAGAATATAATTTTGCCAAAAAATTGAGATTTCTATTTATTTTCTAGATTTATTTTGAGATTTTTCTAGGAGTTTTTAGAATATTCTCTCTCTCTCTCTCTCTCGATCCAGAAATTTCTCTCTCCCTCTCTATCTCTCTCTCTCATGCGCGCGCGCGCACGGGAGGAGGAAACTCTCTCTCCCTTTCTTTCTTCCTCGTCTTTTTCCTCGTCCACCTTCTACCCAGATTTCTCTCTACCTCGTAAATTTCTCTCTTTCTCTTCCTCCCCCTCTCCTTCTCTCTTCCTCTGGAAATTCTCTCTCGTGATCTCTCTATGTCTCTGTTTCTATATCTCTCTCTCTCGTGACAGAAATTTCATCGCGAGCTGAAGTGCGAGGAGAGGCGCACCTGCGCGGCCTCTCCTCTCACTCTTTTCATCCATTCCCTGTGCGCGCATATCCCCGTAAGCGAGACGAGAAGAAATCTCTTCTCCTTCTCCAATTTCTCTTTCTTCTTCTCCCTTTCTTTCTCCATTTCATCCTCCCTTTGTTCTGCACCCTCTCCTTCTTTACTTCTCTATCTCTCTCTCTCTCTCTCTCTCTCTCTCTCTCTATCTTGCAATCAATCTCTCTCCTCACTTCTGATCGCTCTCTCTCTCTCTCTATCCTGCGATCAATCTCTCTCCTCACTTCCGATCGCTCTCTCTCTTGCGATCACTCTCCTCTCCTTCTCTCACTTTCCCTTTCTTCTCCCTCACTCTCCCTCTCACCCATGATCTTGCTCTCTTCTCTCCCCTACTTCCTCGTCTTCCCTCCTCTCTTGCATGTGCCCGCTTGCACGCGTGAGGGAAAGGAGAAGGAGATTTCTCTCCTTTTCCCTCTTTTCTTCTCTCCCCCGCGTATACGTGCATGCGTAAGAGAGGGGGGAGATTTCTTCTCCCTCTTTCTTCCTTCTCTCTTGTGTGTGCGCGCGTGCGCGCTCAAGGGAAAGGAGGAGGAAAATTCCTCCATCCTCTTCTCCTGCACGCACACGTGTGCGCGCGTAGGGGGAAAGAGGAAGAAGGGAAATCCTCCTCTCCACCTTCCTATCTGCTCCCTCTCTTCTCATCTCTCTCTTCATCTGCGACATTTCTCCCTTCTCGCTGTGCATTTCTCTCCCTCAACCACGTGCACGGAGGAGAGCTCTTCGTGCCCGTATTCTTCGCGATCAAGAGAGGGAGGAGAGAAGGGAGAGGAGAGAGAGTAAGAGAGATCGAAATTTCCTTCTCTTTTTTGCTTTCAATGATTTGACCGGAGCAGTTTGACTAGAATAATTAAAGGATAGACAACACCAGATCAATGGCCAGAAATGCTCCAGACAAAAATCGCGATATCTCACGATCCTGATTGAGTTAAGGGATGAAATTTTGTGGGCATGATCGTCATTTCAAGCTCTACGAATCTGCTAAGGCTGATTTAAGGTCTGGAATAAGAAAATTAGGGTTATGAATGTTTTCATTGTATGCTTCTAATATTGGCTAGCGAGAAGGAAAAAAAGCAACGATTGATCATTCTTCATGTGTTGAACATTATTCTCAGTGAGTTTCTTCCCTTTTCTATTCATTCCTCGTGTTGAATGCAAGAAGTCAAGTCCGACTGAAATATCCGAGCTCTCGAAGGTATGTTTTGATCAGGGAGCATTATTGGATTGTGTTTTCATCACGGATCTTTAGATTTGAACTATTTTCTATCCATATTTTTTGTTTTCTCATCTTTTCATCCACATTTCCACATTTACAAACCCTAAAAACCCTTTTCCTTCATCAATCAAGGGTTTTCAATCTTTGATAGGAGTTCAGAAATGTTTGATAGGTTCATTTCATTCCCGTACACATCTTCTTCCTTTCATCGATCATTTCTGCTTTCTAAATCTAAAAATACCAAAAAAATAGCTTCTGATTTCAATCTTTTAACCTTCCTCCCCATAGATTCTACCTCGACTCGATCGTAGTTGAAGAGTTGAGTATAGATTTGAAGAGTTGAGTATAAATTTTTTTGATAGGTTAATTTGCGTATTCAATGATTGTAGGTTTTACGCATATAAGGTACAATCAATTGTCAAACCCTAATCATTCATTCAAGTTAGTACTGATGCGAGTACAAAATCATCGGAAATTTTTTCTTTGATACTTCTGATAACATGCATATACAACTTAAATTCTTATCTTATTTAACTAATATTCATGCTTATTTTATGTGATTATGATGCATGTTATCATAGTTTTTATGAATTTTCTCCATTGGTATGCCATTTTACTAAAGTCCATATTTATGCATTATTTAGGGTTAATTATGTGCTTTAGGGATGTTTAATCTTTTACAAGGTTAAATAAATAGAAATTAATTACTTTCCTTGATTTACTTTGACTTTAGTTGATGATTAGAAAAATTAATTTCAAGAAGAGAATGTTGGGATGATATAAAATAGACTTCTTAAGGGATTATTTAAGTTTATTTTGAATTCTTCTTATATTCTTCTTTTAATTTATATTTTAGATGGCATGATATTAAAAATAAATAAATTTTTTATTCAATGGAGAAAATTTGAGTCAAAAAGGAGTTATATTTTTGAAGATATTAATTTCTGAATTTTTTGGATTTTTCTGGAATTTATTTTGATTTTTTAAAGAAATTTTTTGGATTTAGTTCTTTATTAAACATCACAAAAGGGTTGTATTTTCTCACAAGACCTGCGGAGTTGACGTGGTGCACGACAGACACATGGCGGAGCCACGCGAGGCCATGTGGCGCCTGCGTGGTGCCTACGTGGCACGAGGAGGGCTTCAGGTTGGCAAGTGATGGGCCCACCGGTTAGTGGGCCCACGTATGTAGATTGGGGCATACTTGGCGCAATAGGGCGACACAAAGGCTTAAGGGCCTTCCCCATTTTATACCTAGCTTTTTTTCTTATTTCTTCCTTGTGGGACTATGTTCCCTTTAATTTCTCCTTTGCAGGACACGTGGCAGAGCAATACGCGTTGGATCAAAAGCTTACTCAAGATTGCACGTTAATATGATGGATCTCGGTCCATTGGATCATCAATTGAACACGTGCATTAATCGCGATTTAAGTGATGGCTGAAGGCTGCGATTCAATCGCACTTTTGATGACTCACCTTGCAACACATGGCTTTGTAAGGAGGATCCGATCAAGATCAGACGAGCGAAAAAGAGGGAGAACGTGGGCCCGCGTCATGGGATTGTGTCCCACTTAAAGCGCATGATCTTGGCCGTACAACCACTCCTCATCAGATCGAACGGTCTGCAATTTTCGCGGCGATTTTCTTATAAATACCGATGTTCTTCCTTTGTTAAGTAACTCTTGATTGAATCGTGAAGAAATTAAGCGGTTTTTTAGCAAAATCCTGAGTTCTTCATGATCACTTCAATCGATGTGATTTGGAGCCTAATCTTCACGTCAATCGGGTTAGTAGTGTGAATCGATCATTCCTCTTGCAATAATTGTAATTTAGATGAGATTTAGGTAGTTAATTTCAATTTATAAATCGATTTGTTCTTCTTTTTCGCCCCAATTGGGAGAGGATTTTTGATGCAGGACGCGGTGGTGAAAACCCTCGCGCCTGATCAATGAACCTGAGGATGACTAAGGGTAGCCTATCAAACCTAACCTATGGATAAGCAAATCCTAGACCCTAAGTATGAGACCTAACCTAAACATAAGTACAGGCAGATGTGCCGATCAGCGGAGTCGACTCCGAGTGACCCGGGGAAACTCGCGATGATGGGTAGGGTGAGATCCTCTCGATCCACGTCCGGAGGCGTGGAAGTCGCTCGTCGTGGAGTAGCCAGGAGGCTGCAGCCCACGCTCGGTACCGGACCTGACGTACGCGTCAGAAATCTCGAACCTATAATCGTACTACCCTATCTACGTCGTCCGACGGCGGTGGAGACGAGTAAAGGAAATGCTTCGAAAAGTAATTAACTTGAAAGAGGGGTTGAAGCTAACCTGCGGGGCGCGAGCCCGGTCGGTCGGGGCGAGGGAGGTCGTCGAGCGCGGCAGCGATGTGGGGCGCCGGGGCGAGTCGGCGAGGGATCGCAGAGGAGCGATCGGCGCGGGGCGGGGCGATGACGAGTCGTTGCGAGCGGGGCGATGTCGGAAGGCGGATGACGGCGTTTGGGGCCGATCCGGGGCTGCCTGGGCCGGTTCAGGACGGTCTGGGCCGGTCTGGACCGGTCTGGGTTGTCCTGGGCCGGTCTGGACCGTGGTGGGCCGGTTCGGGCGGTCCGGACCGGTTCCGGTTTGGCTGGACGGCCCAGGAGGTCTGGACCGGTCGGGGTCGGGCCGGTCTGGGCCGGCTGGGACCGGGCTCGGCCTGGGGGAGGGGCCGGGCCGGTCTAGCTGGGATCGGTCGGCGCGGTCCTTCCTGGTCACGGCCGGTCCGGGCCGGTCCGGGTTGACTCGGCCGGTCCGGGTTGAGTGAGGACGGTTCCCGCTGAGTCGACTCAGCGGGAATCGCCCACTTCTCCCTAGGGTTTCCCCTGTGGCGATCGTGGCGGCGCGCGGCGATGGAGGGCGAGGCGTTGATTCCGGCGTGAAGGAAGGTTCGCCGGGCGGCGGATCGGTGGAAGAGGGCGGGGCGGCGGTTCTCGAGTCGGGGCGAGCTCGGAACTTTGCGGGGAAGCGGGAGGGGAGCGGACGGCGGCGCGGAAGGTCGCAGAGGTGGTTACGGGAGGCGAGCGGGGATGCGGTGGCGTCTGCGACGGGGGCGTGACGTCGACGGCAACGGGAGGCGAAGGCGGCGGCCGCGAAATGCGACGGCGGCGGGATCCTGGAGGTCGATGGGGGGGGGGGAAATCGGGGGAAGGAGGAGGAATGGAGGCGGCGGTTAGGAGGTTCGCCGGAGATGATGGTGGAGGAGGAGATTGGGGGCTGATGGTCCGTGGAGGAGGAAGGGAGGCGAAATCGTGGGGAGGGAGAGGATCGGAAGCGGCGGCTGGGAGATTCGCCGGAGATGGAGGTGGAGGTGGCGTGGGAGAGGGAGAGGATGGTCCGTGGGGGTGGAAGGGAGGTGGTGGTGCAGCGATCTGGCGGCGGCGGCAACGGCGGCCTGAGGCGGCGGCAGCGGCGGCGGCGGCTGGAAAACTGCACAAAGGAGAGCAGTGGGCAAGGTAGGAGAAGGCGGCGGCCTCGGCGGCGGGCACGGCGGCGGCACTACTGGTGCGGCGGCGGTGGCGGCGGCGGTGGCGGCGGTTGGTTCCCCTCCTTGTCCTTCCTTGAGCAGCCACTTGAGATGAAGGATGACCCTTTCTTTCTTCAAATGACGGCTAGGGTTTGTGGGGGGGTCCCTTCCCCTCTTATAGAGCCCTTGGTGGGCCAAGAGAGGAAAGGGCCCACTTGAGGCCCACAACTCACACCCATACTCATAGAAATAGAATAAAAGGTTCACAAAGAAGGATGCGCTTCACAAATGGGATCCCGAAAAGGGAAGAACCCACCCGGAAGCCTAAAGGGAGAGAAGAAATAAACGAGGACCCGCTTAAACACGTGCGGGTCAAAAGGTCCATAATAAAGAAATAAAGAAGTAAAGATAAGCGGATAGATCCGCGCGCGCAAAAGGGCTCCTCCGGCGCCGTGGTATCGTGTCTTGGTGGCGACCGGGGTCGTACGCCACCAATTTTGGCTGATTTTTAAACAAGGATTTCTCCTTATCTTATGTCCAAATCGTTTGATTTTGGTTTCATTAGATTCCTTGTTTCACATGATCATCTAAAACATGATCATCCATCTGTAAGATGTCTTTGGTGTCTCAAGTCAAAGTACCACATATACAACCGTGACATGAATCAACCTAATTGCCAGTAAGGTATAATTACCATTTAGGGATTCATATGGATCAATTCTGTGAACTCTTTATCTAAAGAGCAATCACTATCTATCCTTAGTGTCTCCACACCGATGGCTACAATATCAGGCATATTCATCATATGAGTTGGATCAAATAGTGATATTCTTTCGGGATAATTTGATGTTCTTCTCTAATATCACATGAACATGAATATTTAAAACATTTTTTCAAATAATAGTGATCACTATACTATGATCTCATAATAATTCAATTAGTCATTGCATATGCTCATGGACTTCATTACAAACATCACACATGAATGATAATGAATAAATTTTATTTCAATGAACATAAAAGGAGATACACGGAAGTGTGATTGGCTTATAGGCCACATAATATCCATCAATTTCTCACTTGAACTAAAGCCAATAATCCTTTTGCATCAACCCCATAGTTGTGCAATGACCCTAAAAATTGCTTGAGCTAAAGGCTTAGTTAGTGGATTTGCAACATTGTTAGTCAATGGAACTCTTTCCACCACTATATCTGCTTTGGCGAAGATCTCCCTAATGAAGTGAAAGTGCCTTAGAATGTGCTTAGACTTCTAATGAGACCTTGGCGCTTTCGCTTGTTCTATTGCACCATTGTTGTCACACAACAATGTGATAGGGTTTGAGATTGAAGGGATAACGCCAAGGTCTGTGATGAATTTCTTCAACTAGATTGCATCGATGGTGGTGTGACTTATGGCAATATACTCAGCCTCTTGCATCGAATCTACAATGGTGGACTGCTTGGAACCCTTTGACGAAGCGTTTTATGCGGTTGTTGAAAACACACAAACGTCGGTAAAAATTTTTTTATAATTCTGAACTGACAATAGCAAAGATATGAAATCAAGTATATTGTAAAGATCGGGTCAATCCACAGAGAACACGTTTGACTTTGCTCGAAAGAGTTGACTTAGTCAAATTTAGGTTTAATTAAGATTTTAAAGAAATTAAAATGATATTTTATTCATGGTAATGATATTAATATACTAAATAAGATATTTTAAGAATTTAGAAACTGATTTTAAGAAGAAATGTCAAAAGTCAAGGTCAAAGCATTGACTTTGACCTATAGTTGACTTTCTGTAAAATTAGAGAGTAAAAGAACTTAAAATATTACGAAAATTATATATTTAGAAACTAGAGACAAAATGGAAATTTTTGATTTAAAATTCATGAATTTTAGAGAAGAATTGGATTTATTATGAATTATTGAAAATCAAAGATCATAAAAATCCTAAAATGAACACTTCGGTGTAAATCTTCAAATTGACTAACCAAATGATATTCAAATCTTGAAGTTCATATATGAATAGAAAGCTAACAACTATAGGATTCCAAAGAGACCAAAATTGTCAAATTTAACCTTGTATTTTGAAATTAATTGCCCCCCCCCCGTCAACGCCCAAATTCAGATTGAAAATGAATAGTAGATAGTCAAACGTCAAATTGAAATTTTGAAATAAGGAATCTGATGAAATTTTGTATTTTTCCAAATGATGATGACATTTTACGATTTTTCCATCCATGGAAAGCTGATGAAATAAGGAATCCAATGAAACCAAAATAAAATGATTCGGACTTAAGATAAGAGAGAAATCCTTGTGTCAAAATCAGCAAAAATCTACACTCAATTCGGGTGAAAATGAAGAATAAATCGATTTAAAAGATGAAATTAACTACTTAAATCTAATCTAAATTACAATTGTTGCAAGATGAATGATCGATTCACACTACTAACCCAATTGACACGAAGATTGGGCTTCAAATCGCGTCGATTGAAGTGTATTTGATCGGTTTCTTCCACAGCGTACGTTCGGCGTTCAAGGGGCGAATTCGATCAAATCTTGCAATGATTCGTGATCTATCCCACTTTGATTAGATCGCAATCAAGTCTGGAATGCGGGGGGATCATGAAGAACTCAGGATTTTGCTCAAAAACCGCTTAATTCCTTCACGATTCAATCAAGAGTTGCTTTACAAACGAAGAATATCGATATTTATAAGGAAATTCAGCGCAAAAATCGTGGGTCGTTTGATTCGGAGAAGACGGATCCACGGCCATGATTGCGCGAATATTGTGGGCCACGATCCCACGATCTTGCAAAAGTCGCCCGTCCGATCTTGATCGGAAGACCCTAATGTGTCCACGTGTCGCCCCACGATCACCAAAAGCGCGATTAAATCTCGAGCATCCAATGTCACTTACGCGATGAAGGTCCTCATTTGTGCACGTGCATTTGATGGTGATGAGGTGGACCCAAGTCCACGAGATTGACGTGTCTTAGCTGACACGACCACATCCGCCGACCTCCACGCTTCCACATACCCTGGGATTTAAGAATTAGAAGGGAACATAGTCCCACAAGGAAGAAGATTTCGGAACGTGCAAGTATAAAAGCTGGGGCTCCCTTACGCAAATGTGTTACTGCCCCAACTATCTTACCTGGGCCTACTAACCCGTGGGCCCATCACTTGCCAGCCCAAAGACCCTTTTGCGCCACGTAGGCACCACATAGCTGCCATGAAGGCGTCCACGTGGGCTCGCAAGGCTCCGCCATGTAGGCGCCTCGTAGGCGTCTGCATGGGCTTGCGTGGCCTTGCCACGTGTCCAGGCCATGCCACGTCAGCTCCACGTGTCTTGCGCGAATAATACACCCCTTTTTGCTCTTTTTTTTAATGAAATAAATTCTGAAAAATTCCTAATAAATTCCAAACAAATCCAAAAAATTCAGAAATTAATATCTTCAAAAATATAACTCCTTTTTTACTCGAAATTTTCTCCATTGGCTCAAAAATTTATTCATTTTTAATATCATGCCATCTAAAATAAATTAAAAGAAGAATATAAGGTTAATTCAAAATAAACTTAAAGAATCCTTTTAAAAAGTGTATTTGATATCATCCCAACATTCTCTTCCTGAAATTAATTCTTCTAATCATCTACTAAAGTCAAAGTAGATCAAGGAAAGTAATTAATTTCTATTTATTTAACCTTGTAAAAGATTAAACATCCCTAAAGCACATAATTAACCCTAAATAATGCATAAATATGGACTTTAGTAAAATGGCATACCAATGGAGAAAATTCATAAAAACTATGATAACATGCATCATAATCACATAAAATAAGCATGAATATTAGTTAAATAAGATAAGAATTTAAGTTAAATATGCATGTTATCACCCTTCCAAGACACTGATCCCCCATTCGAAGTGAATATGAATCTAGGTGTAGATCTACTATCATTTGGGTCTGACTGAAAACTGGAGTCAGTGTAACCTTGGAGCTTAAGCTCCTCTCCTCCATAGATCATAAATAAATCCTTAGTCCTTCTCAAGTACTCAACAATGCATTTCACGGCTTCCCATTGTCTCTCACCCAGGTTAACCTGAAATCTGCTCCTAACACTTAGAGTAAATGCCTCATCTGGTCTTGTACATAGCACAACGTACATGATGGATCCATTCACCGAGGCGTATAGGATCTTCTCCATCAATGTTCTATCTTTAAGAGTCAAAAGCGAATCCTCAGATATTTGAAGTCCATGTCTCTTTGGTATGAAACCTTTCTTGGAGTCCTCCATGCCAAACCTTATGACAATGGTGTCTATGTACATGGATTGGGATAAGCCAAGTAACCTACTTGATCTATCTCTATAGATACGTATTTGATAAGTCTGAAATATTAAATACGATGTGTCGTTGTATTTGTGTTCAGACTTAAACAATAAACAGTGTATAACAGAATTTCCCTTAAAATTTGCAAATATCAAAAAAATATGTGGCTTAGTAAGGGGTCGAATCCAAGGGAGGTTGCACCAATTTCTTTTCTTCTTTTCTAATCCCAATAAGAAGTTTTCCTAGGTCTAGTACTCTAAACACCAAAACAGTTATACGCATTTAATCGTAACTTCAAAATATAAAGAGCAGAAGAACAATTCAAGAAACATTAAGTCGGACTTCTTTTTTTCTATTTTCTGTTAAAACATCTGAAATTCTTTTTTTATTTATCAAACTATACCAAGTATTTTAATCTCCTTTTTAAACTACTGCAGATAATTTCTAGCTGATTAATTGAGTTTGATTTTCCACAGATTACTTATTTTAATGTCGCTTCATTATCAAATGAATTTTCTTATCTTTAATATATATTTTTTTAGAAGTTTTTCGTCATTGTATCAGTATGATTTAATCCTTAATTTCTGTGCTTAACAGAAAACTTAAGGATGTTACACGTAGTCTGAGGGTGCTGTTTTCAGAGTAATATGCAAAACAAATGATTATTGAATCTTCATCAAAAGAGACTAAAGGAAAATCTTACGAATTTAATCACTCTGTAGTTTTGTAATTCTTAGCTATAAGAAAAAAAAGAGAAACAATACTAAGACTAAAACAGATGCAATTTCATTTTTTTTACCTTTTCTTTTAACTTTTCTGAGTGAGGAAAATAACTCTCCTAAAATCCACGAACTATCGTACGCGATTCAGACTAAAAAATATTCAATTAAACTCACCGATTCCACGGATAACGTACAGAAGAATTCTATGAATTAAAATCTCAGAAAAGGAATTACAGGAAGTAAATCACTTAGAAGAAAAAGAGAAAGAAAAAAACAGGAAATCAGTTGAATTAAAAAATGATCGACAAGTATCTACAATGAATTGTTCAATTTCGGAAAAGAAAAGGAAAGCATAAAAAGAAAAGAAAAGAAAGACAACCGAAAAGAATGAATTAACATGAAAGTTCTTATAGCTATACTGACGATTCAAACCAGAAAATAATAGAATGACAGAAAGATCAATAAAAGAAAGCCGAAACAGAAATTCGGAACTAAACCTAATTCTTCAAACCTATTTGCAGATTTTCGATCGGATGATTCAACTCCACGCGAATGCTCCCGATCTTCACTGCTTCAAATTGGATCTTTCTCCTCGCTGTGTCCTCCAGGCCGAACGATTTTGGGCGAGAAATCAAGAACGACCCCTTTCGCCGATCCTCCTCTCTCTTAAAGCCTTTCGAAATCACAAAATTTGTTTCCCCTTTTTTTCAAGTTTGTTGGGTCATCGGTGTGTCTCGCTCCACACGCGTGTCAGTGCTTTTCGCTGCGGTCGGTCAACACCTTGCCCGCCTCCATCTGATTGGTGGAGGATGACTTGCATGCCTTGGTGCTTAAGCCCTACAGGTGAGCTGACGGCTGGCTGTGTACACATCGCGTGTACACAGTCTGCCATTCCTTCATTTGATTGGTGGAGGCCAATCATATGCAAATCCTGTGTACATTGCTTCGAAAATTCATTAGTAACAATAGGCCCATTAAGGGCATTAATAAATGAATTGACATTTAAAAGACCTTAATGAAGGTACTAATTGCATTGTAAGAAACATATTATTTCCTTTATAATAGATTCTATGAAAGTGATGAAAATTCTTGTCCAACAATGGCTATTACAATAGCCATTTCTTACAGTAATTATTCTTGAAATATCTCATAATAGCCCAAATTATTTGTAACTACTTAAGTGCAATGAAAAGTGATTATTCTAGGCATCATATCATGATAACATGCAAAATAATTGTTGATTTAAAACATTCAATGATCAGAATACAAATAAAATGTATGATTTAGAGTAAAATTTTGTTTGTTATGTGTATTCCCAATACATATTTTGCTTCTCTCAAATCCTTCATGGAGAAGTTCTTTGAAAACCATGCCTTCATTGATGATAACATATCTACATCACTCCTAATGAGTAGGATGTTGTCCACATATAGGACAAGAAAAGTGATCACGCTCCCACTAATCTTCTTGTACACACAAGGTTTGCTTCATTCTTAATGAAGTCATATGATCTGATCATCTCATCAAATCTTATATTCCAAATCCTAAATTCTTGACGATAACCATAATTGGATCTTTGAAACCTACACACCTTTCCTGGAAAATCCTTAGATGTATAACCCTCAAGTTGTATCATATACACCTCTTCCTCAAGGTTTCCATTGAGGAAGGTGGTTTTTCCATCCATTTGCCAGACCTCATAGTGTGCAGCTATGATGAGAAGAATCTTGATTGAATTAATCATAGCAACTATCAATAAGGTTTCATCATAGTCAACTCCTTGTCTTTGACGATAACCCTTTGCCACCAATCTTGCCTTGAAGGTGTCAATTTGTCCATCAGCATTGATCTTCTTCTTGAAGATCCACTTACACCCGATAGGTACGATGTACCTATGCTTCCATTGGGTGGCAAGCTACAACACATGCTTTGGATGATATATACTATATGAGAACTCTCTTATGGAACCTTTACCATCATCAGTTACTATGTATAATCCTTGTGTCGTGCAAGACAGTTAGCTCACTTAGAGCATGGTCATTTTTCAAACCCTAATTCATCATTCAAGTTAGTTCTAATGCTTCAAGGAAACCATTTTTTGAGATTTCATGGCTAAGGATTCCTAAGTCATAGTCAAAACATGATTATTCATCCACAAGATGAATTTTAATGTCTCAAGTGTAAGGATAACTTACACAACCATGACATGACTCAGCCTAATTGATAGCTTGGTATACTATCATTCATAGATTCATTTGGATAAATTCAAAGAACTCTTTTACCAAAGAGCACCAACTATCCATTGTTAGTTTAATCTAAGTTTGATAATTTAAATTTTAGATTTGTTGATGTCTATGAAATAGTATATTAATTAATTTGAGAACTTGATTGATGTTTTGGCCAAAATGATGTAAGGAAGGTATGTCTTTGCATGTGCATGTATCAATGCCACGAGCAATGGACCCTCAGCGGTGTCAGAATTTAGACACTGTAGAGAATAGGCTTTAGATTTGTTTAGTCAATTTAATAATTAATTAATCATTTAATTATCATCAGAAATTTCTCATATTAGTTAATACTTAATTTAATTTCACCTACGTTTATCTCGATCTTTACATTTATTATTTTTATTCTTATTTTTAATCCTATTCCAAAATCTAAAAATTATTTTCTTTTCTTTCTCTTTCAGGTACCTTAAAAAAAACCAAAAAAAGAAAAAAAAAAGACAAAATAGAGGAAAACCTTTAAAACACCTTGAGATACACATCTGTGCCCCCCCCACTTAACACTCACATGTGTTTGAAAAAAGAGGAAAATGACTCTCTCTCTCTCTCATGGCAGTCCTCCTCTCCCTCAAAGATGATGAATCAAGCAAACTTTCTTATTGCAAATCGATCTCTCCTACTAGTGTTCTCATTTGCCATCATTCCTCTACTCCTTGTGATCTCTCTCAAGCTCTCTTGCAGCAGTTTCTCTCAAAATCAATGCCTCAGCGGTCTATAGTGAAATCATCTCAAGAAGGCCCTACTTTAATTTTTTGATTTTTGGTGTTTTGGATTGATTTTAAGTTAATTTTGAAGATGATTTCAGTTTTAGGAATTTGTGGATTAAGTTTTGAATTGTTTTTTTAAAGCGTTTATGATTTAGGTCTGATTGTGCTCATTTGTGATATAAATTTGATTTTGAACTTTTTATTATTTTGTTGTGTTCTTGTCTCTGATTTTGTATTTTGTTTCTTTTTTCCCTTGTTTTTCAATTTTCTGTTTTGTGTTTTTGATTTTTTGATATGTATATTATCAAAAAAAATTATTTGGCTTTAATTTAATTTCCTCTTTTTTATTTGATTTTGATTTCTTGTTTTTGTTCCTTGTTTCTATATTTAGATTTTTATTTTTTATTCTTATCTTTGATTTAAAATTTTATTCTATGTTTATGATATGTATATTATTTAGTTTTTATTTTCCGTTTCTTCTTATATTTGAATTTGAATTTGAATCTCTTTATTCATGATATTTTCTTCTGTTAAAATAAAAATAAAAGAAAATTCAGAACTTCATATTTTTTTACTTCAGAACTTTGATTTTGAATCATCTTTTATTTTTAGGAATCTAAATATTAATTTCTAGTTTTCTAAAAGCATGTTTTGATTTTCTAAATTAAAGAATTTTGCACTTTAATATCTGCCTTCATAAAATAGATCATCAAATTCTCTTCTATAAATCTATTTTAGAATCCATTTAGAAATCTAATTTAATATTTCTCAAATCAGTTTTCCTTTCTTCGGTTAATTTGTGTTTTTTGATGAATGTCTTTTTCTAACAGTGGCTTAAATATCTCCTTCTCTATAGATTGAACTCAGTTCTAAATTTTTAGCTTTAGGTGTACTTTATTGGACTATTTTGTGTTTGATTTCTGTTAGAGTTTTAGATTTCTGAAGTTGTTTTGAGATTTGAGACGGACTTTAGCTTTTTTGATTATGATGAGATTTTAGGTTGATTTAGGATGAACATGAGAAAATTTTGACGTTTGTATTGAAAATTTTTAGGTTTAATCATAGTTTATTCACATTTAGTTGTCATGTAAGTTCATTACATCTCTCAGTCATCGTATAGACAATAAAGATTGTCATCTAGACCCAATCATAGGATTATCTCAAGCATAGTTAGAGAATCATTCGAGGGGTAGCGAGTTTCAATTTGTGCATTACCAATATATTTAAGAGCAAAGATGTTGAGTATCAAAATCAAAGGCTGAATTCAAGGTTGAAGACATAAGTTAAAGTCAAATGCAAAATTCAAAGCCATACTTTAGGGAGTTTTAGGTTTAGAACTTTGTTTTTTATAATTTTTGTACACTAAATTTAGATTATTTCTTTTTTTATTTTTCTCATTTATTTTGAGTTTAATTTGTGTGAGTACATTTTAGGAATTAGGGACAATTAAGATCACCCGCACACACTAGTTTGACTTCGGGGGAGTTGTACTTACCCCTGAGGATAAAGGGAGGAGATTCTTTTGTTAATGAGTCCCAGACAAGTGTAGAGTAATGACACCATGTACCATAAAAACCAAGCTCCTGAAGTAATGAACATACCTAAAGCATTTCAAAGGAAGCGACGTAAATGACATTTCAAAGTAATGACATCATATTTGTCTTTGACACTAGAGAGACAAAAACCCACGTGGAGCTTCCAATTCAACCATGTGACAAGGATCTCGCCAAAAAAGGTGCCCTCATCCTACTAACAAGCATAGCTAGAACGAGAGTAGGCCTCTACATGAAGATGACCATGATACTTATAAAAAAGACCACATCCAAGAGCATGCTTGAGATATGTAGGTTCACAGAGTAGTATGCAAGTGAATCTCATGGACCATATGCATAAATTGGCTGAGAAGACCTCCACAAAAAAGAGATTCAAACATGTGACAATCAAATAGATGAGCTCCCCAATGAGTCGATGGTAAAAATTGACATTTTCAAGTAGTAGAGTAGTATACTAGAAATTAGATTTATTGCCAACAGAAGATGATTGGGTTTTGCACCCAAGCGGTCTAGTCTTTGTAAGTTTCTCACGAATATATTTCTATTGGTTCAGAACCAACTTACTTGATTGATAGGCAAGCTCAATGCCTAGAAAGTAATTTGGAGTGCCTAGATCCCCAATATTAAGGTGTCAATGCAATTAAACCATGACGCAAGCAATAACAACAAGATCATTCATGGTGACCAAAATGTCATCAATGTACACAACTAGTATAACACACCTGTCAGGAGTAGATGATAAAAGATAGTAGTATCCACTTCATAGGGGATTTGGTGAGTAATAACTCGCAATTTATACTAAGACTACATGATTGTGTGTACATTTTTAGGCATACTTCATACATTCATGTGCATGTTATCATACTTTGAGAGCATATTCATCATTCTATGCAATTTATTTCAAAAATCCAAAAATACATTATTTTAAGGGTTACTCATGCATAAATCATAGATGAAATTTTAAATAGATCATCCCCATTTATATTTCATATTTTACACAAGTTTAAAATGCAAATAATAGGAGACAATATTTTTATACACACACTCATCTATTTTTCTAGTTTTATTTTTCAAAAAAGATGAGTGTATTTATGAGTTAGAAATTTATTCTATTGTTATTTTTTAAATTAAAATGCATAGAATGACAGATTATTTAATACGTGATAACAAATTTTAGATGAAAAAGGAGTTGTATTTTGAATGTTATGAATTTTCTAATTATTATGTATTTTATGGAATTTTTATAAATTTTTTTTAATTTTTTAAAATTTATTTCAATTAAAAAAATATTTAAAAGTAGGATTTCAAATGCACGTTAACGTGGCGTGTGTGCTTGTGTGACAATACACAACAATGTGTGCGCATGCAACATTGTGCATGTGTGGCACACGATTAATGCGCGACATTAGAGTAGAGTGACCTTAAATGGGCTGCTTTATTTAAGTAGCTGGATAAAAATTTTATACCTTTCATTTCCCCTTTATTTTCTAATGTGGGACAATGTGCACTTTTATTTTATCACAACACAATCTCGAGCGTGTGATCTGGTGATTTAATTGCGACCCTCCATTTTCACTTAAATGGAGGGGATACTTGTTCATATCTCATTGGGTGGTGATTTAGCTTACCTCTTACAATGAGTCCTAGCCATTCATTGCGAGAGTTATAAAGACCATGATTCAATATGAGCAATGGACTTTAGAGGACACATGGAAACATGATGGATGTTTGACAAAGATCAAATGGTGAGCGTTTCACAATGTTTAATATCCATGTGGCCACGAGGGATTGCGACGCTCCATTGCAAATCTGATGGCGACGATAAAAGAATAGCGATTCGCTTCTCCTGCATTGATGTTGACCATTGATCAGAGATGAATAGACGACCGAAAGGCCACGCCCAAATTTCTTCTATTTATACTATCTCTCTCATCGCTGGAAAATATGTTATGGGATATTTCAATCAATCAAACCTTTTGGAAAGTTCAATCATTAAATCTCTTATTTTGCCCTCTTCTAGACTCAATTTTGTGTCTAGGGAGTGCTTGAAATTAAGATTTCATCAAAGGAAGAGGAAGAATTCACTCCTTGAACTCTGAATATCAAATTTTTGAAACACAAAATTAAAAGCCTTCATTAATTGGATCATTTGAAGTGCGATTTAGGGTTAGATTACATGTTTTCCTCCTATTCTTTTTTTTGTAACATAAAATTTTAATTCATATATTAGGTTAATTTTACTTGATCTTGTCATTTTCCCTCTCTTCACCAACGAATTTCCTCTCCTTATTTCACTATTTGATTTCTATATGGATACAAGTCAAAATTGAGTGATTTTTTATTTTTTAGATATGTTGTTGAGTCTTCTTTCTAAAATATCAATCTCTTTAATTTCTCACCTCAATTCATTATCCAATTTGATTGAACCTTTAAACGTCTCAAAAAATTCTCATAATACTTCGTAGATTCGACACTTACCATTATTCTAATAATTCATGATTAAATTCTTAATCAAGTGAGTTTAGAATTTAGCTGATGGGTGGAAATGTGTTTTCAATGGCTGCATGATCATGATTTGTGAGTGAGCAAGGGCACGTAGACTAAAGTGGAGACTAGCAAATTTGGGGGATGAAAGGATGCACCAATAATAGAGTGGGAGCATCTAGGGAAGGAAACTCAAGTATCAAAGTAGGGGATGTAGGTGAATGCACAACAAGAGGAGGTGATGTGAGGGCGTATGCACTAAATAGGGAATAGGTATAGTGGAGGATGTTTGTAAAAGGAGAAATGGTCAATGAACTCAAAGAAGATATCATTAGTAGATACGACATACTTGGGTTGAGCCCAAAAATAAACAAGATAGCCTTTTTCTGTGCACGAGTAAGAAACAAATACCCCTTTAATGGAATATGGTGCCAACTTGGATGTATTGGAACTGTGGTCATGAACAAAGGCAAGACAACCAAACACCAAAGGAGGCATGTCAAGGAAACCGTGTTCAAGGTTGATGAACTTGATTACGCGTGTTTTCTGTCGTTGTTGTATATCGATTTCATACAATAAAATTTATATTTCCTTAATTATTATAGTGTAATCAAGGGTTGAAATCCATAGTGAGCTGAGGTAATGAGATTCGACATTCAAATGAAAGGTGAGAGAGCGTGGAAGAGTGAGAGCTTGGAAAGAAGTGCAAACGTAAATGAGGCATGAAGAGATGAATATGAGTGATAGCTTTTAGGTTTATTTTTTAAATAAGAGACAAATATGAATTCAAATGGAAAAGAAATTTAGAAAGAAATGCAATGGGGATGAGATGATGAAAAGGTGAGAAGAGTGGTCGGTGGTAGCGACAGATCGACAAATCAACATGCAGCAATATGGAGAGAGAGTTGCGAGTGTCGATGATGTCAAAGCCACTACACTAAAAGAAAATAAGAAAGAAAAATAGAAGGAAAATACAAATTTATTGTTTATGGAGATGAACACAAGCAAGAGCTCAATCTGGATTGTAGCACAAACCCCGTTGTGATGCTCGTCCTAGGTAGGGTGATGCTCAATCCACTCTGATAACATGCTAAATTAACATGATAAAACATGATTATTGATGCATATTAAGGCATAAATGATTTCATTTTCATGCATGTTATCATATTTATATGTATTTTCTATCATTCTATGAAAAATTCATTATAATTTCAAAAATACTATTAATTAGGGTTAAATATGATGATTTAAAGATGAATAATTTAATAACCCATCTTTACTTGAGATTATAGGTGTTTTTAGAGTCAAAATAATGAGAGAAAACATTTTATAAACATTTATTTATATTTTCTTAAGTTAAAATCCTTAAAAAATAAATGTATTTTTGAAATGGAAATTAAAACTCTCATTATTTATTAATTTGGACTCTTTAGAATGATAGATAATTAAATTTCGGATCAAATGAAAGAAATTTGGATTAATTTGGAGTTATATTTTAAAAGTTATGAGTTTTCTAATTTTTAGGGATTTTTTTTTGGATTTTTTCTGAATTATTTTCGATTTTTAATGATTAAAAACTAATTAAAAAAGGCTAAAAAGAGTTTATATTTTTGCGTGGGACCCACGTGGATGCGACGTGGCACTCAGGGCCACGTGGCAGTGCCAGGCGGGCCCACGTGAGCGCTTGCGTGGCGCGGAGGTGACACGTGGCATTATTTATATTTACTCGTATTATATAGGGTTATAGTAGATATAAGCATCCGATATTTTGGATATTAAGCTAACCCTCTTATTTTTCAGTCCTTATATACCCGACATCTTCTTTTAATTTTCTCCGTGTGGGACTAAGTTCCACATGGAATCTTGAGTGCAGGACACGTGGCCGAAGGAGGAGCGTGAGATTAAATTGAAGGGCTATCAAGGCGCGTCGATCGGGTGAGCTTGTGGTCCACTAGATCGCATCACAAGCATGTGTGTTTTAAAGAGGATATATAACGGCTCGTATGAAACGCGCGGGGATCGCATCTCGACCGTCAGATCGTGATCCAAGGGGTGCAATCTCATGCGTTTTTATAACGCTTATCAACGGTTTCATCCGAACCCTCCATCGAAGATCCGACGGCTGCGATATGTTCGAAAATGGTCCACGATGGACCGTTTCATCGTAACCGTCGATCGTTTTGATCGGACGATTACGCCTAAATACCTTATAAAAAGGCATGTTCTTCCGATTTGTAAGCATTCAAGTTAGAAATCAATCCAATTGATCTATTTAGACACCTCCCTTCTCGAATATCTCGATTCCATCCTCTTCTACTTTCATTTCCGCAGCCATTGAGGGTTTGAAATCGAGATTTGGTTGAGAGACGAAGGAGAAATCGAAGCTTGAACTCCACGATCGCATTCATCCCGTTTTTGACGATTAAGATGATTAATCGTGTTAATTCAATCACAATCTTGGATTTGTGGAGTCGGTTTTTGCTAATCTATCATCCATTCACGTTTAATTTTGATTTAGATTAGGATTTAAAGTTTAATTTTGCTTAATTTTCATCAATTTTGCTCTTCACAATCTCGGAAATCTCCCTCTACTTCGATCTTCAATTTCTCCGCGAAATCAAGATCAATTTCGATGATTCTTGATTCCGTGGAAGCGATTTGAAGTTATCTTTCATAATCTACCATTTTCCCCAATTTCTACTATCGATTCATCGTCCGATTTGATCAATTTTGAAGAAATCATCATAAATTTCCTTATTTCCCTGTGAATTCGACCCTTATTTATCATTATACCCCTCAAATTGTTATTAAATCATTAAATTGGTAAGTTTGGA
This sequence comes from Lemna minuta, assembly GCA_024174645.1. Taxonomy (NCBI): domain Eukaryota; kingdom Viridiplantae; phylum Streptophyta; class Magnoliopsida; order Alismatales; family Araceae; genus Lemna; species Lemna minuta. The sequence goes on from CM044108.1 coordinate 7,976,932, forward strand.
ATTATTTTTGACACGAGACCGTGTGAAATTGACGACCTCGCGGTTTCGTCTCGTCACACTCCGATCGCAATGCTAGCTTGATTTCTTCTCCACCACAAGATTAAGCATCAAGAAATTCTCTCCTTGGGCCTTGACCTCCTCTCCCCTTCTTTTTGGTATCGTAATGCTCAGAGAGAGCCAAAAAACAAGAGAGGAGAGAGAAACTAGAGCTTTATATAGAGAGGGTCTTTTAGGGTTCCAAGTGACCAAGGGTGGAGATCTTTAACTCTTATGATCAAGGGTGGAGATGCGCCACCCCAAGGACGTATAAGGGTGGCGTTACCTCCTTTTGGAGGTTATCTTGCCCCTAAATGAGGTGGCCTAAACCCTTTCTAAAGAAAGAGTCTCACCTCCTCAAAAGGAGGTAATAATCTTCCTTTCTAAAGATATGAGCCCCACATCCTAAAAGAGGTGACTCCCAACTCCTCCTTGAGTAATGATGACGTCCACCGTAAGAGGGTGACCTCCACTTCATTTTAAATATAAAATAATTTAATTTAAAAATATTTTAATGTAGGTTGATCAACTTTTCCTAAAATAGAGAAAGTTGACCAACTTTGCCTTACCTTGACTTAGTGAAGTGGCTGCCTCCAAAAGAATAGGATGATCTTCATAATTATTTAATAGATGAAATTGATCACCTTTGACCTTTCTTTACACCTTTGACCACCTTGAGCCTTAATTACACCCTTTGACTTTTGGGATTTAGAGTTGACTTGGCCCTTAAAATGATGAAGAAGTCATTTTCTCCTCTCTTACATCTCAATTTGTCTCCATGTATATCCATATACTTTCCTATGTCCTTGCATCCACAAAACTCTTAAAAATGTGAGAATTCTTCCACTTGACTTCAAAGAAGTCAAATGGGGTTAGTCTCAAGATATACAAACCAAAAGGAACGATGTATCACAATGCATATTCATCTTTATGCATAATCAACACTACTTTATTGCAAAATGAGTACATGAGTGAAATAACACGATGAATTTAAAAAAATCACAAAAACATGATAACGTGTTTTATATTAGAAAGAATTATACGTTAAAATCTATTTATGATGATGAAAATGAATGCATCAATTACACGTTATCAAAGGTCGAGGTAATAAAGGATAACTTTGTCGTTGAGAGGTGGGCGAGGTGATAACATGCAACTTGTATTGATAATTGCATGATAATTAATACAAATCAAGGCATAACACATTCAATTCTTATGCATGTTATCATACTTTGAGTGCATATCTATTATTGTATGCAATTTAGAGTTATAATCTCAAAATGTATTATTTAAGGGATAGCTATGCATAGCTAAAAAAATAATGTCGGAGTAGATAATTCCATCTTTATTTAATATTATAATTAATTTTTAATATTAAATAATAAGAGATAATATTTTTGTACACTCATTTATTTTTTTAAGTTTTAGTTTTTAAAAGAAATGAGTGTATTTTTGAAATAAAAATATATTATCTTGTTTTATCAAATTTGACTATTTAGAATGATAGGTTATTTCATTTCTGATCCAAAAAAGAATTGATTAATTTAGAAGTGTATTTTGAAAGTTATGAATTTTATAAGTTTTAGGAGATTTTCTGGAATTTTCCCTAATTTTTCTGGATTTATTTTGATTTTGAAAACATTCAAAAATTACTTTATTTATCGCACGCTGACGTGGTGGATGACGTAGATGGCGTGCTTGCGTGTCACCATATGCACATACGACGTGGTGCACACGTGTGTACATATGTGTGCACATCAAGTGGTTAAGCATCATGGTTGAGGATATTAGCTAACCCGTAATGTGTATATTTATTTATACACGATTTGCACCATTATTTTTACCATGTGGGACTTTTTCTTTATCACAAGCAACGTGACAAAAGGAGGAGCGTTCAATTTTCAACTTAAATGACAACCATTTATGTCCACTTAAGTGAAGGGGTACATGGCACATTGCGATTTGACGACGATTCACATTATAAACTGCGATTAAATCCTACCCGTTCATCTAAGGAGTTAGAATAGTGAGGATTGAATGTGCTTGATAAACTCCTTCGACGTGTGGCGACATCTCAGACGTTCAATGAAGATCAAGTGATAGACGTTAAATGATGATTTAACTTCACCCACAACGTGGCAAAATCTCAACGCCTCATCTTCGATCGGATGGACTAGAGCTAATGCTGACAATTCATGAATTGTCATTTCATCTAAGCCGTTGATCAAAGATCAACCGCCAAATCCAATGGCCATGCTCAAATTTCACTATTTCTATTCTCTCTCTTGAACATAAAATGTATTATTAGATGTTTTGAGTAGTCAAACTATTTAGACATCGCAATCCTTGAATCTCTTGATTTCTTTCTATTCTAGACTCATTTTGATGTCCAAGGAGTAATTGAAATCAAGATTTCGTCAAAAGAATAGGGAGATTTCACCTCTTGACCTCCAAATATTTGTTTTCGAAATCACGAAATGAAAAGCCCTTGGTCTGAAAATCAATCGGATCATTTCGAGAGCAACTTTGGGATAGATTACGAGTTTTCCTCCTAATTTTGAAGCGTAGATTAGATTAAATTTTAGAAGTTTTATCAAATTCTCTCTCTTCGTGATCAAATTTGTACCTACATTTGGCTCTTTGATTTCTCTACGAATACTGATCCAAATTGAGTGATTTTTTATTCTATGAATTCATCTAAGATTTTAATTTCTAATTGACTAAAATTGTTAATTTCTCACCTCAATTCCTTGTTCACTTTTATTGAATTTGAAGAATACCTCCAATATTCTGTATTTCTCTGTAGATTTGACCCTTATTCACCATTATACTAATCAATTCTTGATCAAAACTTTAAACTAGCCAGTCTGGTAATTATTCTGATATGCATTCATGTGTTTTCAACGATAACGTGAAAATGTTTCGTCAAATGGTGACGTTACAAGTAATTTAGGCTTTTTCTTTTAGAAAATTAGTCAATTTTTAATTGGTCAAACTCAAATTTCTCATTTTATTTCTTAATTTTATCTAACATTAATCTTACATTGAGTGATAAGAAGTAGAAATCCATCTTTGAGATCCTCCATTCAACGAGATCGAGTAATTTTCCATTTTCTACAGATTAAGAACAATCACTTTTTTAGAATCATATTTAGAAAGCCTAACTCTCGCAGATAGCGACGCCCAAGTACAATCGTTTGCCATTATTTGATAATCATTTATTAATCAATATTCATATATACATTCTACCCTTTTCATGAGATGACATTCACTTAGAGAAGAATTTTTAATGCCTTGTGGAGATGAAACTTATCAGAAAGGATCCTCAATTCGAGGTAATCTTGAGTGATTTTCCATTTTCCAAGGATTATGATTTATTACTCGAGGGTATTGTTTTGAGAGGACTAAGCTCTCAAGGAATCACGCATGACTTATTTTCTATTCATTTTTTATTTTTGTATTTACTGTAATTCATGATTCTATGCAAAAAGCCTGTTGTACTAGGCTCAATTAGAGTTTGTTGTTGTTTTAGGCCGCATCAAAGCTTTGCTTTGTGCAGACTTATGGTATGATAGAATCAAAGTAATCTAAATTGCAACCGCTCAATCCATAGAACTTTTTCTAGAAAAAATGTATATATGTATTTATATATAATATATATATTTACATTACCTCCAATAAAGTTGTAATTGCGTGAATCTATTTGGATGAGATGGTTTGAACTTCATCCATAACTTGTGAATTTCACCTTCAAACCATAGAGTGCATTGAATTATCTATTATTTAAGACAGAAATAATTATGGTTTGGATCTTGAGGAATTTCTTGATCATGCATCGAGTTTTGATTCATAAAAACATACAAATTTTTGGAGAAGATGAGCTTAAATGAGTCTAGCGGAAGATGTTAAACTTAGCGCTTCTTGGGAGGTAACCCAAGATTATCCTTTTTGATTTTTCTGTTTCTACTCTTAGTTTTTGCATAATAAAGACGTCATCAAAGAGAACCCGAAATTTCAGCCCCTAACCTCATCGGGATCATGAGATATCATGATTTCAATTTGGAGCATTTCTAGTCGTTGATTTTTCCTTAAAAGAGTGCCTGATTATATCACAACTATCTGATTAAACCTAAATGAGATTGGAGGCTTGAGAATTGTGCCATGTGTCACTTTTTGACTGGTTGAGAGGAGAGAGAAAGAGTGGGAGTTGATGTGGCCATCTAATTAATCTTTAGCATTAATCTTGTGAGCCCAAACCTGACGCACATGCTATAAAAGAGAGATCTACTATAAAGGTCTACTCGATTAGATAATCCATGTGTTGCCATGTGTTTGGTGAACTTGATTTTCAGGTTTTTTAATCATTATTTCAAATCAATTTCATGCAATAACTCATTTTGTACGATGGTAAAGTAAGGATCGAATCCTCAAGGATCCTAGGTAATGAGATGAGTAGTTTTTAGGGAGCAAAGATACTATTAATACAACGATAGAAGGGGTTTTGGAGAAATATAGAAGGAACAAAAAATAAAATAAGACATGAAAGAAATTATAAATAGATATATATTTCTATTCCATGAAAAATAATTAGAAAAATATAGAGAATGAAATGAGAGAATGGAGGATGAGAATGATGGAGTGGAAGATAATAGAAGAACGATGAAAAATCGAGAAATTGGATACATAGAAAATTGTGTAATGATGAGAAATTATTTGAATAAAAGAGACCAAATCTAGAATTTAAAAGGGAAAATAGAGTTTAAACTATCCATGGAAGATATTACAAAGAAGAAATAGACCTAAATCTTGACACAAACCTCCTTTTTTATGAAAGTCCTAGGCCGGGTGATGTTAAACTCGATATGACCTCAATCCTTCCCTTGATCTTTCCTCCACAAAAAACTTGAATGTCAAACAATGCCAAGCTTAGGAATAAGCAACTACTTTTCCTTCTGGTAGCTTTATGCTAAGAAAGAGCCAAAAAGCCACAAAAAAGGAACAAGAAGGTTCTTTATATGTTAGGTTTAGGGGTTCCCTTGGACTACTGGTGGAGATTATCTTTTTTGGGTTCCACCAAATAAATAGTGGAGACTAGATCCATAGGTGATGACCATAACCGCTTCCTAAGGAGGTGAGAGGGTCCCTTATAAAGAGGTGCACCCCACAACCACCTCCTAAGGAATTGGGGTGACCACTCTCTAAGAGGTGGTAACCTTACCACTTCCCTAAGGAGGAAGGCTTATGCCTCTCTCCTTCTATAAATGTGGATTTTCTTAAAAGATTGGGAAGATCTCAATTGATTAATAATAAATAAAAGAAAATAAATTTGACCTCTTTCATCTTTCAAGAAGGCCTTTAACCACCTCTGACATGTCAAGAATCATTTTGACCCTCATTGACTTTTTTTAAAAGCTAGTGACTAGTCTCCTGAAAAGGTAGAACAGTTTGGCCCCACCTAATAAGGTGGTTGACCAACCTCTTTTACAGGCGTAAAGGTTTAACCAACCTCCTAAAAATATTTAGAAAGTTTTGACTAACCTTCTAGAACTGTGAAAAGGTTTGACCAACCTCTTAAAAAGTTGGAATGGCTTAAATAACCTCTTAAAAAGTGGAAAGGTTGACCGATTTCCTAAAGAGATGGAAAGGTTTGACTAACCTCCTAAAAAGGTGAAAAAGGTTGACCAACCTCGTAAATAGGTGGAGAACTCATTTTCTTCCTCTCCTTTTGGATAACTTCTATACATGCTTTCATTATACTTCATTTAAGTCCTTGCATCCAGATAACTCAAAAAATGTGAGAATTCAACCATTTGACTTCCAAGAAGTCAAGTGGGGTTATTCTCATAGTATAAAAAATGATGCACGGTAGGACTTAGTCATATTTTCACCACATATAGTCATATAGAAATAGATATTTTCATTGTTATAATAGTTATCAACGCTTACACATGATAAGTGAGTTATGAATATAACTTATATTTTAGAGTTATCAAACACCACCCACTTTACTTCATGCTAGTCCTTTAGGATTGTCCTTAGATTCTCCCTAAATATCCCTTCGCCTTTTCAACTTGAGGATAGGCATACAAAGTGTCCTAAATATTGAGTGCACCTTCCTTTGTGATTCCACCCCATGGGAGTTTAGATTCCATTCTCTAGGTTGATCACTTTGAAGCATATGGGAAGTCCTCAATGACGATGAGTAAGGTAGGGCCTCATGATATGGGTGTGAAAGGTCCTAACTCGCTCAATGTAGTTATCACTCGTCCGCATCTCCTCTCATTTGGTGTTTACATGGTGTATTAGGACTCCTTGCAACACATATTCCTCCTTACAAGAGTACATCACAAATGTATTTCCTATTTTGTGATGGTGGGGTGCGATGGTTGAAATGGTAGATGAGGACCACAAGATGGGCTGAAAATGATAATCATGGTCACAATAGAATGCTTTATGGCAAAGGTTTCTAAAGGATGGACCCACCCATGATAAATATGAAGTGCATGAATGATGATGAAAAGGGAGATGGTATAAAGATAGATAATGGTGAACAATGAATGATGAATAAAGCAGAAGATATTAATGCAAAAGTTTGATAATGATTGACAAGAGAGAAACGATTGAAAAAAAGGTTGGGGGAAATCAATCCTCTCAAGTATAACAACATAACTCATCAAAATTTGAGGATTCAACCATTTGACTTCCAAGAAGTCAAGTGGGGTTAGTCTCATCATATAGTCAAAATGTAGAAAATGATGTATGATAGGATTTAATCATATTTTCACTACATTCAGTCTTATAGAAATAGATATTTTCATTGCCATAGTTTTTACTAGCACTTACACATAATAAATGATGCATGAATGTAACTTATATTTCAGAGTTATTAGTCTCCACTTAAGACAAAGGTTAGTTTACTCTCACATGGGCTAAATTTAATAAAAAATCTTGTTGTTAAATAGACCGGCTTGTTAATAATAAAACAAATTCTAAGAACTAATACTCCCTTTAATGCCTCCATGCAAGCGCTGACTAGCACCACGTGGCACCACCTCATTGCGACATGCATCCCAATGCCACATGAGCATGTCATCATAAAAAAATAAAATCAATCATTTTACTTAAAATTGTTTGAAAAATCCTTAAAAATTCAAAATAAATAGAAATTTTTTCAGAAATAGAAGAAAACTCGGGAAAAATTTAAAAAATTTTGAAAAAAAATAGGAATAATTATAGAAAAAACCTTAAAGTAAAAATAATTACTCCCTTTCACAGAAAACTCTTTTTTGGATAAAATTTTTGTCTTCTTTTTCATCATATCACTGAAATAAAATAAAAATTGAGAAGGAAGGTAAACTTTCATGAGAAATTGCTTGTTATTTTCCTTTATCTTTGTCCTTATCATTCTTTATCTATGCCGCTAATAATGAAACTTATCCAAACATGATTACTTCATCTTTATTTAACCTTAAAAAAGGTCAAGCATCAATAATGCATGAAATTAACTCTAATTTAACTCAAATTCACCTTATGAACATTATGATATGATGAATGCACAAATCTTATCAAAACATGATAACAAGCGTACTAATGATGTTATTGTGCCTTAAAATCATATAAGAATAATGAATTAACTCTTAAAAGCATACATTATCTAGAATTTTTTCTTCATTTATCTCATTGTCATTTGCATCCATGTTCAAATATGACGCACATAAGAATTTAACCGTGAGTGGGTATTGACCCTTGACTACATGTTTCCGGAAGGAGAACTATGGTTGTGTCGAAGGGAATATTGCCGAGAAGCTCTTTATGAAGGCGTTGACTTCACCGGGACCTATCACTTATCCTCGAGTAGCGTAAAAGGTGAAGTTTCAGAGCATACCGTTGATTCTGAGCATACAGTTGATTCTGAATTGATAACGGCTAAAGACTACGACGAGACCAAGCTGCACGCACCTGTTCACGATCGACCCTCATCACCATTCCGATGATGAGTTGACGAGGCTAAGGTTCTCCGGTTCCGGTGTCGGTACCGTTTTTTGTGAGAAACCTAAACCTATACCTAACTTCGGTTCGGTATCGGTGACGGTATTGTCCGGTGTCGATTCGGTGAAACCTATACTTTCGGTGATGAATTTTTTAAGTTAAACATAAATTAAGATTATTGACAAGAGATCATCACATCCTAATAACATTTAACATATCAAGATAAAAGGCTAATATAGGTAAAATTTAGGCATTAAAAGTTGTTACAATTAAAATTCAAAGGAGAATAAAAAAGAGAGTTTTAGCAAATTAGCATTTCACAAGTCAACTTTCTTCAACTTCTTAATCCATTTCATCATCTCGGGTGGCATCCTCACAACTCCAAGACTTCAAGGTCATCAAAGCGGATATAGTGTCGGGAGCTAGCCTTCCTCTTCTAAATGTGATAATTCCTCTACCTGTGGAAAAAAGACGCTGAGAGGGAGAACTCGATGCACAAATAGATAGAAACTCCTTTGCGAGCACTGAAAGGCGTGGATATTTGTTAGATCCTCTCTTGTGCCACCATTGTAACGAGTCATCACGTAAGCAATCAATACAAGGTTCACATAAGTAATCATCTAACTCAAAACTTTACTGATTGCTCATCGACTGCTGTGCTCCTACTTGATTGTCGCTCTATAAATTGCATCATTACTTTTGAACGCTTATGAGTCCTTGAAGCTACTAGATCATCAATCGGCATAGAACTTGAACCTTCTCCGATACGTACTGATTCAAGCAAGTTAAGTAAATTTTCCACAACAAACTTTTGCTCACCATGAGGAATATGCTCCAACTTGAATCTAGGGTCTAGCACTGTGGCAATAGGAAACATAGGCTTTCTCCTCACTTGCATTTCATATTTCAGCAACTTCTCTTTCATTGACGTGTATGCATGTCTTAGTGCCTTTGCTTTGTCATTGCTAATTTTTGTCCCTGTGAAATCTTGGAGAGGATGATATAGCTCAAAAATTAATGAGTCCAATCGTTCAACTAGAAGTCCATACAATCCCGATACATTTGGTGACGTAATTGACTTCGACTTAGAAAAATACCCTGAGTTGCCTCACGGAAAGCCAAGAGTTCATCTGCAAACATCTTTAAGAGCTCCCATTCTTCATCCTCAATTAAAAAGTTTACTTTGTTTGTGTTTAGATGGTCGCTCGCCATTACCTTCAATACTTCTCTTTTTTCTCACGCAGCTTCGATCATGTCATATGTTGAATTCCACCTAGTTCGGACATCCTCAACAAGAATATTTTTATTTGACATTTCCAACTCATCACACAAATTCTTATAGTGATAAATCCTCTTAGGAGAAGAATTAATTGCAACGACAATTTTTTGAAGTCTTTGAAGAATCTCACCAAATTGTTTTTGACTGATGGCTTCTAGTCCCTCTATATCGTTGTCGTCATCCTCACTATCCGAATATGACTCCTCATTACCAAGTTCCTTTTACCCACGTTGCACTGCTAGATTAAGAACATGGGCCATGCAAGGTGTGAGATAGTTCTTGGTGAACCTTGAACGAGAACCCTTCAACAATTTTTCTAAGCTTTCTGCCATAGTTTTATTATTGCTTGCATTATCAGCAGTGATTGCACACAACTATACAAAACAAGGAAACAAGTATTTAGTGTCAAAAATTATACAAAAATTAAAAACATTTCTTACCTTATCTGTCAAAATGTAATCTACCAGCACTTCATATAACACTTTTGCCATGTATGCACCTCCATGAGATCCACACAACTCTTTGACAGCAAGAACACATTCATGAAGTTTTCACAAGTCATCGATCCAATGAATCGTGATCCCAATAATTGCCAAATGATTTGTAGTAGTCCAAGTATCTACAGTAAGTGACACTTTCTCAATTGGTTGAAACAATTGTCGCATTTTTCCCTTTTCATCATCAAATTTTGCAAAGATGCCACGTTGTAATGTGTTTCCACTCGGAAGGGACACATCACATTGTGCAAAATAGGAACAAAAAGCTTCAAATTGTGGATGCTCAAGGGTCGAAAAGGCTGTATGCATATTGATTATCAAATCAATGCATCTTTCCTTTGTAAGCTCTCGAGTCCTTCCTGAATATTTACTTTTTTTGGAAAAAAAATTAGTCAATGGATTTTGAGTACCTGAAGGCTTGAGATCCCTATAAATAGAGTGATGAAACTTTTCTAAGTGTTTCCATAGAGTCATAGTGCTTCCCGTCTTGTCTCTCTTTATTATCAAATCTCTCGAAGGGGTACTTTGCTTACAAATGTCGCAACAATAATCACCATTGTCGTTCTTCGTATAGTATACCAAAGCCGGGGAGCCTTTTCGACGTTGAGAGGAATTTATATTGCTCACACTTGTAGAAATATGCATCTCTGCATTATTTGAGGCAATCTGCTAACAATAGATGAATGTAATGTTATTTAGTTATTAAACTAGATAAATATTTCATGTACAGTGAGTGAGAAATTATAGACAATAATATAAAAAAAGTTACCTCATCTTGCGGGATATCCATTTGAGGTTGTTGATGCTCCATGATTGCAAACTTAAATGTCTAAAATTCAAATAATCTACATTAGAAATTTCAGATCCTAAAGTGCTATGAATTTCAGATCCTAAAGCATAATCTACTGTTCTAAAATTAGATTTTATCTTCGGAAGTGGCAAGTAAAAGTATAATTTTCAGTTGCATGAAGAGAATTTACTTAATTCTATGAAGATAATTTAGATGAAAAATCTTATGTGCTGTGAAAATCATGGCAAGAAAAGAGAGGAATGAGAGGATAAACCTGGATAGAGAAAGATAGTGATTAGTAGGGAGAATGTGGAGGGAGATCGAGGAGAGAGATAGCACAGAGTTGGGGGATTGAGACAGAAAGAGGGCGGAATAGTTGAAGTAAGAGGAATCGAGTTGGCAAGGGAGATAGGGTACGAAATCTTACCGTATTACCATAAGAGAAAGACAGATGGAGAAGGGGAGAGATGGAGAAGGATAGAGGATGATGGAGTGATCCTCTATCCAAACTCCAAACCGTCAAACTGTTCTCGCAGCCTGCGAAAACCGAAACGCACAAGAGTCGAGCTTGCAAGACCGTGAGAGAGAGAGAAATCCAGAGAATGAGATAGAGTTGAGGATTTGCTGGCTGCGAATGAGAGAGTCGAGGCGCGGGGATTTGCTGGCTGCAGAATGCGGATGAGAGAGTCGAGGCACGGGGATTTGCTGGCTGCGGAATGCGGATGAGAGAGTCGAGGCGCGGGGATTTGCTGGCTTTGGAATGTGGATGAGATAGTCAAGGGATTTTCTGGCTGCGGAATGGGGATTTGCTTGCTGCGGAATGCGGATGAGAGAGTCGAGGGATTTGCTGGCTGCGGAATGGGGATTTACTGGCTGCGGAATGCTGAGTCTCTGCCTCTCTGGGTGTTTCCGCAGTCCGCACTTGCGAGAGAGAGAATGAGATAGAAAATTAAATAATAAAAAAAACCGTCGGCTTCGGTTTTCACCGGAAGTGAAAACCGAAACCGAACCGAAACTTCGGGTTGGCTATTTTTTTAGCACCGTCGGTGTCGGTTCGGTTTTCGATTTTTTGGTAAGGTTTTGGAGAACCTTAGACGAGGCCCATACATTCTCTACGCGGGCTATTGATCTCGTGACGAAACGTCCAAAATGTCCAATGATGCATATCTTATCAACGGACGCGGAATTATATCTCATCACGACGCCTGCAACCACCACACCGAAGACCATTCTGGAATCGCCCACGCACGTTGACCCTTCTCGACGTGGAATAGTAAAAGGCCTGACAACATCCCGACGGTCGCGATAACCGTCCATAACTTCTTCTTTCTTTTTGAAACTTTTCTTCACCGTAACTGCCCTCCTCTCTATCTCTATAAAATGCAAATTGTACGACAGAAAAGACAGTTTTTTTTAATGAAAAGTTTGGTTACCTTGGTTTGTTTTCCCTGTGTTTGTGTTCCCCCGTATCTCCATCATTCCTCTCCCGCATCCTCCCCATCCCGAGTTCTATCTCCCTCTCTATTCTCCCCCTCTTTTGTCGTCATTCATCTACCCCACAGTAAGAAGCAAACGGAGAGATATATTGGATCAAGATCAGGTTCGGAAGCCATTACTTCACGTCACATCAAGGTAATATCCTCTTCCTTTGCGTGAAGAATAGTTCGTTTCCAAGATCGAAAGTCAAACATCCGACCATCTTCTTTTGTTTGTTTTCTACCGCATACCACTATCCTCTCTTCACTACTCTCCAATCTACTCAATCTAGAATTATATTAGTAGTGTTCTTCTTCTCTATATAATTTATACTTCATCCTTCTTTCTCCTCACATCCATCCTCCTCTTCTTCATTCTTTTATACTCATCTTCGCTACTTATCATCTCCATATCTCCACTGATTTATAACCATAATTCCTACTGATATCATTCATAGATCCTCCCTCATATGTAGTATTATTATCTAATTCATAATAGAAGATATTCATGTATTAACTACCTCATCTATTCCTCACATAATCATTTCACTCATATTCAAATTATAATAATCATCCCTTTCTAAATTATCCTACATCATAATATTTTTGATTTTGTGGATAGAACTTTGAGTTTTCATTCTAAATAAAAAATTTTCCCTAATTTCTCATCCCAATTAGTCATACAATTTGATCGAATTCTAAAAACATCTCAAAATAAAATTCAAATTCTTCCTGGATTTGACCATTTCTAATAATTTTTTCAAATTGTGATTAATCTGAATTGTATGTGACTTTAAACTTATTTTTGTCATGTGGAAGTATGCTTTTTCAATTACATGATCATACTCTATCAATTGGGGGCAAATGGTGGTTGCAACTTCGGTAAGTGGCAAAAGCCTAGGGAAAGAGTTGTGGTAGTGGCCTAGGAAGATGGCAATAACACCCTAGGAAAATAGAATTTGTGGCCTAAAGAGGAGGTAGATGTCTAGGCAGAAGGAAACAATGACTTAAGCAAATGGAGCCTTAGATAGATAGCGATGGTGGCCTATATAGATGGTTGAGGCCTAGGCAAAGAATATCCATGATCGAAGAGGTGGCGGTGGAGCAGCCAAGGTTAGAGCTGTTAGCTCTAATACCATGTTGACATTTGCCTTTTGGGTGAGGAAGGAATATAGAAGAAGAAGAACATGGAGAAAAAGAAAACGAAAAAAATCCTACATGTGATCAAGGCTGACAAGTAGAGAAAGAGAGAGTGAGGGAGAAAATGCAATTATGAGCCATTAAAGCCCATATTCACTAACACTTATAATCCATAATCTTTCATCATGTAAGTGTGGATTGATTTTTAGAAGCTTAGATTTGGAGAATTGCATCAAATTTTGTCTCGTTCTCTATCCTCTTCATAAAATCAATGCAAGTAGTGTGGATTTTCTCTCCCTAACTTCTCTCTTTGATTTCTCCACTTTTAAAATCCAAGTAATGTGGAATTTCATTAATTAAAAATCTCTACTCTATTTTTCAAAAATAAATATTTCCTTGATTTCTCATTTGGTACCGTTGTCCAATTTGACTAAATCATAAAAAGGTCTCAAAGTTAACCAAATATCCGTGGATTTGGTCCCTTATTTACTCTATTACTAAATTAATCATTCAATTAAGTGAATTTGGTTCTATGTTGACCCTTAATTATGTGTTATCAAAGACAACACAATTTTGGCTTGTAAATCTCTTTAATACTAGATAAGCAAGCCACTGGACCAAGAGGATTGCGAGGAGTAGTTGATAACATGCAATTTATACATGAATTTACATGATTCTAAATGCAATTTAAAGCATTAAATATTCTATTTGTATGCATGTTATCATATTTTGAGTGCATTTCTATCATTGTATGTAATTTTAGGTTGATATAAAAATATAGCACTTTAAGGATAATTATGCATAATTCTCATAAGATAATTTTATTCACATTTATATTTTAGATCATAAATTATATTTTCATCATTTAATGATAAGAGAAAATATTTTATTTACACTCATGTATTTATCTCAATTTATTTTCTTAGAGGAATGAGTGTATTTTTGAAATTAAAATTAATTGTCCTGTTATTTAAATATTTTGACTTTTCATAATGATAGATAATTCAATTTTTGATCGAACAAAACAACTTTGGATTAATTTGGAGTTCTATTTTGAAAGTTATCAATTTTCCCATTTTTAGGAATTTTCTAGAATTTTTATGAATTTATTTAAAGCTATTTTTTATTTTTTAAAAGAATAAAAAAATGATGAATAAAAAATGATTTATCACGAGCTAACATGACGAAGTGCCGCCACATGGCGACACGTGTACACACCACGTGGCAATGCCTGCGTATGAGTGAGTGACACATGTACATGTGTGTGGGCGTGTGTCTGCACGTATGTGCGCGTGTGTGCGCATATGTGCACCTGTGCGCACGTGTGTGCGCGTGTGTGCCCGTGTGTGCGCACGTGTGCTTGTGTGAGCGTGATTAGTGGGTTAAGCATCCGTTAAGGACTTTACGCTAATCCATTAAGCCTTCACATCTTATATACGCGATAAAACGTCATAATTTATTACATGTGGGACTATTTATATTTGTTTTTAGTTAGAGGTGTCGTTGCGCAATGAGAGACGTCCAATCACGCGGTTAAATCATGATCGTCAAATTTCACTTACTCATGGGGGTACGTGGCAGCATCTGATTAGGCAATGATTCAATCAAACTGTGTTTAATGTCAGCCGTTCATCTGGGGAGTTATAATCGTTGAGATTAAATGCGGTTGATGGACTCGTGGATTCATCGCGATCGTCCAATGAAGATTGAACAGACAGAATCAAGCGATGCCTCTTCTTCACGCACGACGTGGAAAAATCTAGATGCTTCATCTCAAATTGGATAGACGTGACTTAAAGACATCAATTCACGAATCGACATTTAATCTCAGCCGTTGATTGAAGATGAATCTCCACATCCAACAGTTATGCCCAAATTTGCCAACAAATTGAAATGTTCTTCGACGCGAAAACCTGTTCTTAGATTTTTCAAGCAAATCGAACTATTTAGACACAACAATATGATAATCTCCTGAATTCTTCATCTTCTAGACTCATTTTCGCATCCAAGGAGTGTTTGAAATCAAGAATTGGTTGAGGGAATTGGAAGAAATCACATCTGGAACGTTGAACTTCGTTTTCAAAATCGCAGAATGAAAAGCCTTGAATCCGGCAATTAATTAGATCATTTCGAGCGGGACTTCGGGTTAGGTTGAGTGTTTTCATCTTAATTCATCTTCCTTTAACATTAGATTTACATTTCAAAGCATAGATTAAGTTAATTTTAGTTTTAATTTTAGTTTTTATCAATTTTGGCGATCAATTTTATAACTTAATTTCAAATCTCGATTTCTCCGCGAATTCTAAACCAAATTCAGTGATTTTTTATTCTGTGGATTTTTATTGGACTTATCTTTCTTAATATACTAAAATCCCTAATTTCTCACCTCAATTCGTCTTCTGATTTGTTTGAATTTCAAAGATATCTAAAAAATTTCCCTTATTTCTCTGTGGATTCGACCCTAATTCACCACTATACTTTATAATTAGTGATTTAATCCTTTAATTGGTGAGTTGGAACTTGTTTTGACACGAGATCGTGTGTATTCAATGACCGCATGAAATCATTTCGTCAGTAGTTCTCTCCTTAAACTAAAGAATTCCTTTTCAATACATTTTATGTTGCTTGAACTTGGGTTTCGTGCCCATAGACTATAAAAATCTTGCATTAATCAACTATAAATATTATGTAAACTATAATAAAATTATAAAACATATGAAAGTGTATTTGGGTTATGTTTGTAATTAAGTGATCCAAGAAGTTAATCTTTATTTCTAAGATCTCGTCTTCAGAGGGACAGATTTCTTGATCAGTGTCTTGATCATAAAGTCATATTTATGTTTAAAAAATGCAATTTTTTATTGATACACTTCACCCTTAGGTGAAGCGTTATATTTTTTTAATCTATTAGGCTACCTCATGTATTTTGTCCCTTGGAAATTATCCTATTGAAAGCATTTGGACCTGCTCTCCGCTCACATACAAAACAAAAAATGCTCAAGCCTCTCATTGGTGACAATCGAATCTTTTCTCAATGTCAAACAGATATTTCCATTACTTTCAGTAATCTCAAAAATAAATCATCTGATTATCTTTCAATCTTGATGATTGAAACCAGGATCTAGAAATCTATATGTTCAAGATTGATAAGAACTATTTTATTCAATAATTAAAAATTCCATTGAAATGTTATTTCATGCATCTTTTTAAGAAAATATTTTTGAATTCCATAGTGTAGTATGTTTAATAAGACTATATATATATATATATTACTCATCAAAGATT
Organism: Lemna minuta; assembly: GCA_024174645.1. Classification (NCBI taxonomy): domain Eukaryota; kingdom Viridiplantae; phylum Streptophyta; class Magnoliopsida; order Alismatales; family Araceae; genus Lemna; species Lemna minuta. Next base: position 7,993,423 of record CM044108.1, read on the forward strand.
GGTACTTGTCCTATCATACATTCTAGTGTCATTAAAAAAAGTAAGGATCCAAACAGAGAATAATTCCATTTTTTAGCATATTAAAGAACAACCCACGTTTTAAACAACTTGAATACTCAGACAGGAAACCAATTATAAATTGATAACTTCGGATAACAATTTGAGAAGCTTCTCCATAGATTGACCGAATCTTTTCTACCTCCTTCCAAAATGGAACTTCATCTTTAAATAATGTCGTATGTCACGTGCCTTTTTATTATTGACTTCTCCACAATCAAACTTTTATTTATTTAAAGAGCGAATTTTTATCAATTTTAAATGATATAAGGTTTTGGGATTCAATAAACAAATAAATGATTTTCTGAACAATTTTTTTTTAATTTGTTACTGGTATATCTCTAAATACTGGATAAATATTCTATACTGTATGAAATAGTGAGGGCTGAATGCTGCATTTTCCTTTGTACGAAATAGATGATATTTAATGTAATGCACAGTTGATTAGGTTGCCATGGTTTGATGGTATCTTATTTGAATGTAACGCTTAGAACTCCAGATATCATTTATCCAATAGCTTACTTCAAGCAGAAATTTCACACTTCTTTTGTTTTTTGGAGCATTGGAACAACATATTCGCATATAATTCTCAAACTTCAGCGTAGAAACATGGAGCTGATAAAAAAAGTTTGAGTACCATGATCAATAATCAAGTATTTATGACATTCAAGGTCATCGAATTATCAATTATTGAAACACTCGTCCCGGGTGAACAGATTTTCATATCACGCGTTCATCCAATGCTAAGAATTTTTCCAAAAAATTAACTAAGAACAAATGCTCTGATGTCATACTATTGGAAGGATTTTTTTAAGATATGCTCTATAATGAGATTGGATAATTAAATATCCTTTGATTGGCCGTTCATTATGACTCTGTTTTTCATGTGAGAGCTGGAATCAACAGCTATTATTTTTCCCCGTTATGGCGAACATCGATCTCTCTCAATCCCTCTCACGAAGCGGACTTGCAGACACTGCGGGTGGGGGACGATGGGAAACGCAGGGAAGTAAGAACATGAAGCCCCGACCCGCGACAGAGGTTCGATTTGCCTTCAAAGCAATCGTAATCTGCGAGCTTCGCGGTCATCTTCGGAGAGGTCCAAACTGAAAGTGATAACGGTGGCAGCGTTATCCTCTGGGACGAAACAGACTGTCCCCGAAGATGAACAACCCCAGATTCGGAGACTCAGACAACGGAGACAAAGCGACAAAACGTCTGGAGCGAAGCTTCCTTCGGAATCCTCCTGCACATTCATAGCAATTGGAATCTCTCCAGGGATGAAGAATTTCAGTGAACGGGGGTACGTGGCGACATTGACTATGAAGACATCTCCCATGTCGCCGTCACTATCGCCGCAGACGATAATCGTGCGTCCTCTTTCTATGGCTAGCATAGCACTCTTCCTCTCCCCCCCATCTTAAGCAGATTCTCTCTCTCTCTCTCTCGCTATCCCTCTCTCTCACTCGCTCACTCTCTCCCTCTCTCTCGCCCACCCTTTCTTGCTCTCTTTCTCTCTATAAATATAAATGTATCTCTCTCTATCTATCTATCTCTATCTCTATCTCTATCTCTCTATCTCTCTCTCTCGCCCTCCCTTTCTCGCGCTCTCTCTCTATAAATATAAATGTATCTCTATCTCCATCTCTATCTCTCTCTCTCTCACCCTCCCTTTCTCGCTCTCTCTCTCTCTCTCTCTCTATCTCTCTCTCTCTATCTCTCTCTATCTCTCTAGACCCATGTTATCTGATGACATCCCTTTCACAGTTAACGCAAGGTCCTTCCGTCCTTGTTATATAATTTTGGATGAATTTCTGTCAAATGTACCTGCGTTCAAGCTGCAGACGACGAAACCCTAAACGGAGAGATGGAGGAGCTGATATCCTCGTCGTCTTCTCCGAACGCCTCCTTCCTCCCCCTTTCTCCTCTCCTAACCCTAAAGCACCGTCTCCAGTACCTCCTCCAGACCCTCCCGGACTGGTGGGCATATGCCATATTCTGGCGACTCTCTTCCTCCTCCGTCCTCTCATGGGGAGAAGGCCATCTCCGCGCCAATCCTGCTGGCGTCAGCAGTGCCTTCCTCCTAAACCCAGAAAGAAAAAAAATCTCCCTCCTGAGCGACGAGAACAACTCCGATATAACGTCCGAAGGAGTCGTCTCCGACGTTGAGTGGTTTTACTTAGTTTCTCAAGCAAGGTCATTCGCCGTTGCAGACCACGTAATTCCGACCAGAGCTTTCGCTTCGGGCAGCCACGTGTGGCTGTCAGGGGGGCACGAGCTCCAGATGTACGGATGCGAGCGGAGCCGCGAGGCGCTGCTTCACGGCGTCGTCACGCTCGTGTGCATCCCTTCAGGGAGCGGTGTGCTAGAGCTCGGATCTTCGGAGATGGTGGGAGATAACTGGGGACTGGTGCAACAGGCGAAGGCTTTGCTCACCGTCGGCTTGGATCTCGATCTCGTGAACAGTGCGGCGCCGGCGAATCCTTCGCTTACGGCCGCGCCGAAATCTCTCGGTGTCCCGGTAGGGCTGACGTCATCTCTAGAGTCCGAGCACTCGGATTCGGAAGGAGGGTTGTTGCTGGAGAAGAGGCGGCCGAAGAAGAGGGGGAGGAAGCCCGGGAGCGGAAAAGAGATGCCTGTGAACCACGTGGAGGCGGAGAGGCAAAGGAGAGAGAAGCTCAATCTGAGGTTCTACGCTCTCCGCTCTGTGGTGCCCAACGTGTCAAGGATGGATAAGGCGTCTTTGCTGGCCGACGCTGTCTCCTACATCAAGGAGCTTCGAGCGCGAGTGGACCAGCTGGAGGCGGAGATGAAGAAGCCCAGGAATGAAGCTTTTAGGGTTACAGCGGCAGCCGGGAACGCTCTGCCGCTGATCATTCGTGGTGAAGGAGAGGATAAGATGGAGTTCGAGGTGAGAATGATGGAAGCGGACGCTGTTATTAGGGTGAAATCGGAGAATAATTATCATCCGTCTGCGAGGCTTATGACGGCGTTGAGGGAGCTCGATATGAAGGTGCAGCACGCGAGTATCTCATGTGTGAAGGAGTATATGTTTCAGGATGTGGTTGCCAGGGCTCCTCCTGGCCTGGATTCCGAGGATACCCTAAAGGCCGCCATACTAGCGCAATTGGAGAGGAGCTGATGAAGAATCTTTCCAATGGCCAATAAATGATGAATTCTTCTTGTTCTTGTTCTTGTTCTTGTTCTTGTTCTTCTCTTCCTCTTGTTCTTCCTCTTGTTCTTCTTCTTGTTCTTGTTCTTGTTGTTCTTCTTCTTCTTCGCTTCCTCTTGTTCTTCCTCTTATTCTTCTTCTTGTTATTGTTCTTCTTCTTCTTCGCTTCCTCTTGTTCTTCCTCTTGTTCTTCTTCTTGGTCTTGTCCTTCTTCTTCTTCTTCTTCGCTTCCTCTTGTTCTTCCTCTTGTTCTTCTTCTTGTTCTTGTTCTTCTTCTTCTTCACTTCCTCTTGTTATTCCTCTTGTTCTTGTTCTTGTTCTTGTTCTTGTTCTTGTTCTTCTTCTTCTTCTTCTTGTTCTTCTTCTTCTTGTTCTTCTTGTTCTTGTTCTTCTTCTTCTCTTCCTCTTGTTCTTCCTGTTGTTCTTCTTCTTCTTCTTCGCTTCCTCTTGTTCTTCTTGTTCTTCTTCCTTTTCTGCTCCTCCTCCTCCTCCTCCACCTCTTCGTCCTTTCATCGCTTTCATCTAGATGAAAATTCGTGTATTGTAAGATCATACCAAAAATAATCGATCCACAGAAAATAACAATGAAAAGATGAGCTTTTTATTTTTCTATGGGTTATCTTGTGAGGTTAACAGTGCCTGGATTTCGGGAATGTTCTAAATTTCATAACTTTATACCTGAATTTTTCACTCAGATCCCAGATTTAGCTTCTTTCTCCTCTTGAAAAATGAAAAGAAAAATTTTAACTGATTGAAGGGAATCCTCTTTATTAAACTCCATAAGAGTCAAACTAGGTTATTTATCGATTCACTTCTGATTTGAAGGCTTTATGTCCTCTTCTTTTCTCTCTACCATCAATTCACCTAAGCATTACCCTGAAAAAGGTAAAACACGATTAACACAAAAAATTAGCTCTAAAATCATGTTGAATGTGAACATAGGTTACATAGAGATAATGCATAAAAATTGAAATAAAATAAAAATAACATACATCATACTGAGTATGTATCCATTAAAGATAGCCAACTATAGCCCAAATCCAATAATAGGTTATGTTTTAGGGCTTACAGCATGTTTTATGACAAAATCTAACTGTTGGGAATGATAGGTTGGAACACTATTGATGCAAAAGTGATTTTGGCGAATTGATCGATATATTTTCAACTAATTGAATTGATTGGATATATGTCTATCATCAGATAGGTAGTTTCTTTTAGTGCTTTCAGGTCAGAAGGCCATAGACTGGGAAAATTCATTACCATTCAGGCTGAGAAGTCATAGACCAGTCATAGCCTCATTATATAGTCATCCAAATGTACCGAGGAGCTAGATAAATATTCTAGGTCTATCTATATTCACATGTATACATATTTATGCATCCCACATTTATGAATATATATCTTTGGAATCTTTTAGATCTCCAAATTTAGATATTTATACATTTATATATGTATACATGTGTGGCTAATGCAAAGATATATATGGTTTGTACCATAGATATTTGTACTCCTAAAAATTTTTCATTCAAAATATTACTATTGATGGTTAGAAGTCATTGATTAATAGTGGCTTTTTTATGTCCATCATATTTCTCGAGTTCTAATAATCTTTTTTGCTAATACATCCACATTTCTCCCATTTTTTGATGAGATGTGGTAAAAAATTAACTCAATGGCTATTTCTCTCGCCGAGAAAAATGTGAGCCCATTTTATTCATGTTTTCATAAGCATCTATAAACTCTATTTGCCTTAAATGTTTAGGATTTAAAGGCACTAGGTGCTGCCTTTTTTTTTAATTCTTAGCCCTTTTGTGGTCCTTTTCATTATAGAAAATATAGAGTGATATGTTTCATAAATTAATAACCATAGGGCCTCATAATCTTAATTTTTTTCAATTAGATCATGGATTTTTCTAATGCCCCTTGTAGAATATAAAATATAAATATGATGAGAATTTAAACTGAATAGGCAATAATTCTTTGATAAACTCCATTAGAGCCAACTTAAGTTATTTATCAAATCACTTCTTCTTTGAAGGATTTTTGGCCTCTTTGTTTGCCAAATCACTTCATCCAAGGTTGGAACAAGAACGAACAAAAAGGATTATTAGATTCAAGAAGTTTGACCTCAGATTTATCCCAAAATTAGCTCTAAATTTAAATTTTAACTTAGGTTAAATAGTCTATAATGTCTAAAAATTCAATAAAAGAATATAACATTCATCGTACTTTGGCATATTTATCCATTAAAGATGGTCAATTTTTGCAAAAATATAGCAATAAAACACATGTTAGTAATCCAAACATTCTCATTGTTAACAAGAAAATCTTTTATATTGATTTGACTCAAAACTTGTAAAATTCTCATTCTAAAATTTTGGTCACCATTCTCATGACAACTGATAGCCCAATGTTGGCAGCTCCATCAATCAAAGTTGCATCAAGAAATCCTAGGTTATCACATGGTCTAATGCCAATGGCTATCAACTGATAGCTGCCTTTCCTCTTCAAAAACTTTTCATGGCCAATTGCAAGCCACCACTTCACACTGTATTTTTCTTTGCGCCACCATCGTTAAACATTGTGGTAGCCAATTAGAGCCCATCATAACACTATAGCTAAATAAAAATATTAGATCAATGATAGCAATTGCACTAATAACTCTAAAATGATGGCTACATCCATCCAACATATACCATGTTTAGGTGCTAATTAAGACTTTAACAATGAGAATATCAATTTTTTTTTACAATTTTTTACAATTTCTAAAATGAGAATGACTAATCCCTATCATGGATAGGTTTCTAAAAATTTTATATAATGAGACTAACCCCACTTGAAATTTTCAATTTTTTATGAGTTATGTGGATACAAGGACATAGGTACTTGTAAAGAAGAACATGGACACAATTATCAAATTATAGAGGAGAAAATCAATTCACCTTTAGAAACCAATTCAACTATATTTTCATGAAATCAAATGGTGAATTTCTCTCATTTTCTTGAGTTTATAAGGATTCAAGGACTTATGTGAAATGCAATGAGACCATGAATGAAAATTATCAAGTGGGAGAGGAGAAAAATGGGTCCTCTACCTTTTCAAACATTGGTCAAACATTTCCACTCTTTAGGAGGCTGGTCAACCACCTCCTTAGGGGGATAGTCCAACCCACTTTTTAGGAGACTAGTCAATATCTTTTTCTTGGAAGTAAATGATGGTCAAGATAATTGTTGACAAGTCAAAGGTGCTTAAATGCATTCTTGAAGGGCCAAAGAGGTCAAATTTCTTCTCTTTTTTTTTTAATAATAATTTAGTCCTTCCTATTGTTTAGGAGGAATCCATGTTTATAAGTGATAATGTGTCATTGATGCATTCATTTTCATCATTATAAATGAGTTTTAACACATAATTCTTAGTCATATAATGTATGTTATCATCTTTTTATGGTATTTTTGCACTCATCATTTCATTCCCCTCATATACTCAACTTGCATCTATTTAGTGTTAATTTGGTATGTCCTATCATGAACCATTATTTTCAATTACTTATACTATGAGACTAACCCCATTTGACTCTTTCAAAGTCAAGTGGTTGAATTTTCACATTTTCTATGAGTTATGTGGATGTAGGGACATAGGTATACAAGTAGGAAAGCATGCATATGGATGACGATAAGAGGAAACAACTCTCTACTAAATTTGAACACCCAAGACAACCATATTTTTATGAAATATGGTAAATGAGGTTTGGATTTGGTAAAGGGATCATCATAATATTTTTAGGTTAATCCAAAATTGATTTAGAGTGAAGATTCGACCAATCTCTTTATTTTTAAGGAGGTTGGACCAAGCTTAATTTTTATTAAATGAGACCTTAATTTTTTCTCATGATTTTAGATATTTTGGGATGAAAAGATAGAGGATTAAATTCTTGATCCAATGGAGAAAATTTCATGAAAAAAAGGAGTTGTATTTTGTGAGATATTCAATTTCTAAGTTTAGGGATTTTTCTGGAATTTTTCTAAATTTTTTAGGGACTTTTCAGATTTTGAGGATATTTATGAAAATGCCACTCCGATTTTTAAAGTGAAAAATTATAGAAATGCCCCTCCGATTTACAGAAATTTTTGAACTCAGAAATTTATAGAAATGCCACTCTACACTATTTCAATCAAAGACTATGATTTCTCTAAATTAAAATCATGATATCTCATGATCTAGATAGAGTTTTGAGCTGAAATTTTATTTCTAGATTCATCTTTTAACCCTCTATCCATCCATACCCATTGGATCAAAACAATCAAGCTTTAAAAAAATGATTTTAATAATTGGACTCTTTTTACCCCTCTTTACACTCAAACCTTCATTTTCTCTCTCATTACATTTTTTGGCTCTCTCTTAGCATCAGGCTACCACAAGGAAAGGGAGAGGAGGTCAAGGCCCAAGGAGGAGCATTTTTTGATTCCCAACCTTGTAGTGGAGAAAAGATTAAGCAAAGATTGTGATGGGAGCGGATCGAGCATCACCCGGCCTAGGAAGGGCACACCGACGGGGTTTGTGCAACGATCCGGGATTGAATTCTTGCTTGTGTTCATCATCTCCATAAACAGTAAAGTTGTATTTTCCTTTTATTTTTCTTTCTTATTTTCTTTTAATGTAATGGCTTTGACATCATCGAGACTTGCAACTCTCTCTCCCTATCGCTGCACATCGATTCGTCAATCCATTGCTACCGCCGACCACTCTTCTCACCTTGTCATCATCTCATCCCCATTACATTTCTTTTTTCTATTGGAATTCATATTTCTCTCCTAATTAAAAAAGAAACCTAAAAACTATCACTCCTATTCATCTCTACATGCCGCATTTACGTTTGCACTTCTTTCCAAGCTCTCACTTCTTCCACGCTCTCTCACCTTTCATTTGAATATCTAATCTCATTACCTCAGCTCCCTGTGGATTCGAACCTTGCTTACAGTATACTAAGTAAGGAAATATAAATTTTATTGCATGAAATCGATACACAACAACGACGGAAAACACGTGTAATCGAGTTCATCAATAAGATAAGGGAGGGGTGTCACCTTATTCTTATGGAATCTCACCTCCTTAGAAATGGTGAGGTTACTACCTATTAGAGAGTGGTCACCCTACTTGTTTAGGAGGTAAATATGGGGCCCACCTCTTTTGAAGGGGCCCTTCAAATTCCTTAGTAGGTGATCATGGATGTCACTGATGGATTTAATACCCATCATTCATTAGGTGGAACCCAAAGGGATTAAATCTCCACCCTTGAATTATAGGAACCGCTAACCCTAGCTTATAAAAGATTAATTTTCTTATTTTTCACTCTCTCTTAGTAATAGTATGCCAAAATAAAAAGGATAGGTTTAGGCCCAAGATTTGCATTATTTAGTATTGTTGGGTTTTGAGGTCGATAAGCCTTCCAAAATTTTGATCAAAATATTGAGTGCAGTGGAATATATTGAATCGAATATTCAAAACACCAAGGCACCAAAAATAGATGATCTTATCATGTACTATATGAGAAAACAAACTTACAGGGTTTCTAATAACATGCATATGTAACTTAAATTCTTATCTTATTTAACTAATATTCTTGCTTATTCTATGTAATTATGATGCATGTTATCATAGTTTTTATGAATTTTATCCATTGGTATGCCATTCTACTAAAGTCCATATTTATGCATTAATTAGGGTTAATTGTGTGCTTTATGAATGTTTAATCTTTTACAAGGTTAAATAAATATAAATTAATTACTTTCCTTAATTCACTTTGACTTTACTAGATGATTAAAAGGATTAATTCCAAGAAAAGAATGATTGGATGATTAAAAGAGAGAATTCTTAATGAATGACTTAGTATTATTTTTAATCCATTTCATTTTCTTGTTTGAATTTATATTTTAAGTGGTATAATATTAAAGATAAAGAAATTTGTGATCCAATGGAGAAAATTTAAATTAAAAAGGAGTTATATTTTTAAAGTTATTGATTTTGAATTTTCTGGATTTTTTCCAAATTTTATTTGATTTTCATCGATTTTATTTCCATATTTAAAACTGTAAAACGAGGGGGTATTTTCCGGAGAACCGCAGGCTGACGTGGCGTGGGTACCCGCGCGGATGCCATATGGCACTCAAGGCCACGTGGCAGAGCTACGCGAGCCAACGCCGCCTGCGAGACGCAGAGGTAGCATGGACGCGTGGCGAGGCCACGCGAGTCCACGCAGACGCCCGGGTGGCGCCTACGTGGCAGTGTGAGGGGCTTGCAGGTGATGGGCCCACGGGTTAGTGGGCCTAGGTTAGATAGTTGGGGTGGTAACGCAAATGCGTTATTTCGCCCCACCTTTTATACTTACCATTTCCCTCTATTTTCTCCGTGTGGGACTATGTTCCCTCTTAACTTCTCCTTTGCAGGCGACGTGGCAGCGCTGTGGACGATGGATTCGATCGTGCTAGATTAAGCGCGCCGATCGTGTGAACCCGAGTCCACGCGATCACCATCAAAGCACATGTGTTAAAAGAAACTTAAGTGAGCGTGATCGACAACTCACCTTGCAACACGTGGCTTCGCGAGGAGGCTCTCATCAAGATCAGACGGACGAAATAAGCGGAGAGCGTGGGTCCGCGTCGTGTGATCATGGGGCGATACGTGGACGCATCACGCACTTCCGATCTTCATCGGACGGGCGAAAGATGACGAGATAGTGGGATCGTGGCCCACGATCATTGCATGATCGTGGCCGTTGATCGGTATTCACCGAATCGAACGGCCCGCGATTTTTGTGGCCTTTTTCTATAAACAGGTTCTTTTCCTCTTTGTAAACTTAACTCTTGATTGAATCGTGAAGAAATTAAGCGGTTGTCTAGAAAAATCTTTAGTTCTTTCGTGATCTCCCCCACATTTAGACTCAATTGCGATCCAATTGGGGCGAGATTGATCACGAATAGTTGCTTGATTTGATCAAATTCTCCCCTTTAAGGCCGAACGTACGTCGAGGAAGAAATTGAGCAAATACTCTTCAATTCGCGTGAATTGAAGCCAAATCTTCACGTCAATAAGGTTAGTAATGTAATTCGATCATTCATCTTGCAACAATTTGTATTTAGACTAATTAAGGTAGTTAATTTCATGATTTAAATTGAAATTGTTCTTCATTTTTGCCCAAACTTGGTTCGAATTTTTGCTGGTTCTGAAACAAGGATTTCTCCTTGATCTTAACTCTAAATCACTTGATTCTGGTTTTATTGGATTCCTTATTTTAACAGCTGTCCATGGATAGCAAAAATCATAAAATTTCATCATCATGTGACCTTTCAATTTGACGTTTGACCAACTAATGTTCATTTTCAATCCAAATTTGGGCGTTGACTTGCGGGATCAATTACTCTTAGAATATAAATCAAAATTTGACAATTTTGGTCTCTTTGGAATCTTGTGGTTGTTAGCTTTCTATTTATATATCAATTTTCAAGATTTGGATATCATTTGGTTAGTCAATTTGATGATTTAATCTAAAGTGTTCATGTTGGGATTTTCTAATCTTTGATTTTCAATAATTCATAATAAATCCAATTCTTCTAAAGAATCAAGAATTTTATTTAAATAATCTCCATTTTCTCTATAGTTTTTTAATATATAATTTTATTAATATTTTAAGCCCTTTTTACTCTCTGATTTTTCATAAAGTCAACTATTGGTCAGAGTTAATGCTTTGACCTTGGCTTTTGACATTTCTGCATAAAATCAGTTTCTTAGTTCTTAAAATTTCTTATTTAGTATAGTTATATTATTACCATTTAATATATCATTTTCACTTCTTAAACACCCTAATTAAACCTAAGTTTGACGAAGTCAACTCTGCGACCAAAGTCAACCGTGTTCTTTGAGGATCGACCCGATCTTTACACTATACTTGATTTTATATCTTTGTTATTGTGAGTTTGGAATTATCAATTTTGTTTGACCGATGTTTGTGTGTTTTAACGACTGTCGGGGAGAACGCGTTATTGATTGTCTTTGAATTCGAGGTCATATTTAGGTTTCTGTCTTCTGTAGTTTAGTGACCTGCAGAGAAATAATCAGACCCTCTCATTAGTGAAAAAAGGTATAGCGAGGTAAGATTACCATTTTTTTCCCATTATTTGACATTTTTGGTACAAATTTGATAATCTATTTTGTGTTTTTCACTTATTTGAGATGAGGACATCGATATATCTCATATACATTCTCTATTATCAAAGGTTTATTAGTATTATTATCTTTAGTGGTGTGATTTGTGATTGTGTGCAGCTCGATCTATCTTTTGGTGGAGTAGAGTGAAGCATTTGCATTCAGAACATCACATTTAGAGTCTAACCCTTTTCTGACTTTCTTATATATATATATGTTGTTCTGTGATCTTTTTGATATAGATATGAATAGGAATCCTAGGAACCGAGGAGGACGACAAGGACACCAAAATCAGCGAGCCACGAGGCATACAAGGAATAACACCTTGTATGAGGACCTCTTCGACACATCCGCACATTCTAGAGCTCCATCAGAGGCTTCTAGTGATCCTATGAAAGCTATTGTCATAGCGGGGTGAGGAGAACCAATAGATGCCCCTCTTCTCACCGATATAGTGAGACGACGTCTTAGCAATTACGCAAGATCGGCCGTCAAAAGGCAGACTATGTGAGTCAATGCCCCTCTTCAACGAGGTGCAAATTTTAAAATTGACTCACATATTCTTGGCATTTTACCCACTTTTCATGGACTACCATCAGAGGATCCGTATCGACATGTGGACGAATTTAGCTAGGTGTGTGAATTCAATCAATTCCACAATGTACCCTCCGAGATGGCCTAGATGCACTTCTTCCCCTTCACGCTTAAGGAAAGGGCAAAGGAGTGGTTCTTTACCTTGGGCCGTGAGTTTGATTCATGGAGAGATATGGAAGACATATTTTTGCGTAAGTACTACTCAGTAGGTAAGACTAGCGCCGTGAGAAGAGCCATACGCAAATTCTCACAAGGGTTGGGTGAGGTTTTCTATGAGGCATGGAAGAGACTTAGAGATCTCTTGAGACAATGCATGCATCATGGTATACCTAAACATGAGATTACTTCAATTTTTTATGATGGTTTAGGTGCACTTGACAGATATTTGCTCGATGCCGCTAGTGGAGGCACATTCATGAGCAAATATAAGGATGAAGCCCTCGAGTTGATCGAGTTGGTGGCGAAGAATAGCCATCATCATGAGGCTAAATCCTTTGGAGGACGGAGCCCTCCTGCGAAGGGAGGGATGTTGGATGCGAAGGCGGTAGAGACATGTATGCTTTTAGATAAAATTGAAAAGCTGACCGAGGCACATAATTTGATCATGGATTCGCTTAAGATCTGACAGGGTTTTGATGGCCTCGCGCTAGTATCACATAGTGATGTCTCTCCGTGTTCACATTGCTCTAGTTTTGAGCACGTCGAGTTGGATTGTCCTGTGATGGCAGTCCAAGGTCCATTTCCATTTCGGCCAAACCCTACGACATATCCAGGTTTGAGCCAAGCGGGTAAGTCTAACTACCTGAATTAGGGATTATTCTAGTTTTCATAACCCATCTTATGCGCAGCAGCGGAGCGGGCAGCACACTCCATATCATCAGCCCATCAGATCCGCGATGCAGCATATGGGGAACCCGAGGCTGACATCTTTCATCCCCGGTCTTCCCCGAGCGGTTACACCGCCACCGGCAGTACCACCTCCAGCACCTTAAGTTGATCACGTCATGAGTGCATTAGCACAAATGATGAGTAAACTGAATGAGGTTAGCGACTGACTTGATAGAGTCAAAGGGGCTAAAGCCCAATACTTCAAAGCTTCTACCGAGCAGAAGAAGCGTAAGCGAGTTGAATTTATAGATCAATTATCTTCCCAACCTTTAGCAAACCCTAGGAATGTAGGTCAAGCATTGTCGAGCCGCACCCACAATGTGAACGAAGTTCACATTGATAGTGCATCGCTGGTGGCACATGCCATTTCGGGCCTACGTAGCGGCAAGGTCTTAGTGGATCCGCATAAGGACCACAAGCGCCGCAAGTACCCACTTGAGGAGAAGGATGACCAATCCTCTTACACGATCATTTCGGAGGAGGACTCTGATGATGAGAAGGCACTCGATGAAGAGAGTAGGGCAAAGCCCAATCCCGAGGTTTACAAACCTCTAGTGCCTTATCCTCAGTTATTGAGCCGGTCTAGGGTCTCTTTGAGTGAGAGCGATGATACATTGCTAGAGGCCTTTAGACAGGTTACTATGACCATCCCATTAGTGGATGCTATCCAACATATTCCATCCTACGCTAAGTTCTTAAAAGGACTTTGCACCCCTACGAGGAAGTCGAAGCGTATCCATATGAGCGAGACCATTAGCTCTATCATCTTGAGTACGCTTCCTCGTAAGCAACGTGATTCAGGAGCTCTCATGATTAGTTGTGAGATAGGGAGCAGGACTTTCACTTGATCTCTCCTCGACATAGGGGCTAGTGTCAATATTCTCCCGAAGGGAGTTTATGACATTGGTCCACTTGGCGAGTTGCAACCGTTATTTATCGAGTTGAGCTTAGCGGATGGATCCATGAGACGATCTCACGACATTGTAGAGGATGTGATAGTTAAAGTAGAAAACTGTTACTTTTCGATAGACTTTATTATCGTGGATATGAAATCCACGAAGGATTTCACCGACTCTCCCATCATACAAGGGAGACCATTTTTAGCTACCGTGAAAGCTATTACAGATTGGGGGAAGGGCGAAGTTATATTTCAGGTAGGAGATAACACGATGAAGGTGAGCATCAAAAATTTGATGCGACATCCTTCACATGAGTCCGATGAAGTAGGCGCTATTGATATTTGCCAAGATCTAGAGATTTCGAGTTGTATCGAGGAGACGATGACGGCTATTGAGGACGGGAGCTTTGAGGAGCTCGAGGACGATCCATTTCCCTCCAGCAAGACGACACCCGAGCTAAAACCGTTACCTTCTACATTGAAATATGCTTTTCTTGATCATCATTGCGCTAACCCCATGATTATATCCTCACAGTTAGATCAAGACCACAAGGAGAGACTATTGACGGTCTTGCGAGGAAGAAAGGAAGCAATCGGATGAAACTTATCGAACCTTAATGGAATTGATCCCTCTTTGTGCACTCATCACATTTTCCTAGAGGAGGATTCTCTTCCCTCTAGAGAGGCACAAAGGCCGCTAAACCCTAAGATATGGGATACCGTTAAGGATGAAATCTTTAAATATCTTAATGCACATATCATTTATCCCATCTCCGATAGTCCGGTCTAGTAATTAGGGATTAGTCTGGTGCATGTCATCCCCAAGAAGGCGGGGATCACCATGACGACGAATGACAAGGGCAAAGAACTTCAAACGCGTCTTCTGATGAAGTGACGAGTATGCATCGACTATCAGAAGCTAAACGCGACGACGAAAAAGGATCACTTCCTCTTGCCATTCATTGACCAAATTCTTCACAAGCTCTCAGGTCAAGGATTTTATTGCTTCCTCGACGGCTATTCCGGGTACAATCAGTTAGCGATACACCTCTATGATCAGGAGAAAACGACATTTACATGTTCATTTGGCACTTATACATTTCAGCGCATGACATTTGCATTATGTAATGCGCCTGCCACTTTGCAGAGGTGCATGATGGCCATCTTCTCCGACTTTATACGAGAGAGCATGGAGGTCTTCATGGATGACTTTTCAGTTTTCGGGCTGAGTTCTGTTACGTAATTAGAGCACTCAACGCAAATCCTCGACGTTTGCACTAAGAAACGCCTAGTCCATAGTTGGGAGAAGTCCCACTTCATGGTAAGAGAAGGTATAGCGCTTGAGCATTTAGTCTCAAGCAAGGGATTGGAAGTGGACAAGGCCGAGGTTGAGGTGATCCAAGACCTTTCACTCCCAAAGTCGATAAGGGAACTTTTTCCTTGGGCATGTCAACTTTTATCGTCGTTTTATTCAAGACTTTGCTAAAGTTTTGAAACCACTAACTTCTCTTTTATGCAAGGAAAAATATTTTATCATTGAGGAAGAAGGGAAGCACGCCTTTATGCAACTGAAGCAATCAGTAGTGGAAGCACTTATTTTATAAAGTCCTAATTGGGACCTACCTTATGAGATTATGTGTGACGCTTTAGATTTTGTAGTGGGTGCGATTTTGGGACAATGGATCGACAAGAAGCCAATTGCCACTTGTTACGTGGGCAAGACATTAGCGGATGCTCAACTCAATTACATGACTACGGAAAAGGAGTTGTTAGTGGTCGTCTTTATTTTATAGAAGTTTAGGCCTTAAATCTTGGGCAGCAAGATCATTATGTACACAGATCATGCCACTTTAAAGTACTTGTTGTCCAAGAAAGAGGCTAAACCGTGACTGATTCGATGTGTTCTCCTTCTTTAATAATTCTATTTTGGAGATTAAAGACAAGAAGGGAAGTGAGAACTCAGTGGCTGATCATCTTTCTCGACTTCACACCACATCTTCAGGTGAGATTAGTGACACATTCCTCGACGAACAACTTCTCGCCGTTGTGACTAAGGTACCTTGGTTTGCACATATTTTCAATTACTTAGTCACAAAATCTGTCCCCGAGTATTGGAACACGCATCAAAAGAGAAAAATTTTCCCATGATATTCGATATTATTTTTGGGAAGAACTCCAATTGTTCTATGTAGGGGCTGATCAGATTATTCGGCGACACGTTCCGGAGGAGGAGCAAGAGCATATTTTATTGATGTGTCACTCGTCCTTATGTGGAGGACATTTTACGTCTAGAAAGACTAGAGTGAAGGTGCTACAAAAGTGGCTTCTATTGACCAACTCTATTCAAGGATGCAATTAAGTATTGAAAGGAATGTCTAAAGTCTCAATCCACATTAAACATCTCAAAGCGAGATGAAATGCCCTTGCAAACCATCCTTGAGGTAGAGATTTTTGATCTTTGGGGGATTGACTTTATGGGACCATTTCCACCATTGGAGGGAAAGGAGTACATTCTTGTAGTGGTGGATTATGTGTCCAAATGGGTCGAGGTAATACTGACAAGGATAAACGATCATCGAGTGGTTAATAAGTTTATTGTTAGCAATATTTATTCTCAATTCGGTTGTCCTAGAGCGATTATTAGTGATGATAGATGTCATTTTACTAACTCTCATTTAAGGAGTTTACTTAAGAAATATGGAGTTCATCATCGCGTCACGACCTCGTATCACCCCCAAGCAAATGGCCAAGTAGAAGTCAACAATAGAGAAGTCAAGAACATCTTGAAGAAGATAATTTGCACGGATGGAAGAGATTGGGCAGCGAAGCTACCCAATGCTCTATGTGCCTACCGCACCGCATTCAAGACACCCATCGGGATGTCTCCTTTTAGTCTCATTTATGGCAAACCTTGCCACCTCCCCATCGAGTTAGAGCATAGAGCATATTGGGCTATTAAAAAGCTCAATCTATCTCTTGATCAAGCTAGGGAAGGAAAGACTTCTACAACTTCAAGAGCTCCAAAGAATTGCGGAATGAGTCATATCAAAATGCCGAGATTTATAAGGCCAAAAACAAAACCTTTCATGACAAGCATATTAATAGGAAAACTTTTCATTTTCACGAAAAGGTATGGCTTTATAATTCTCGTCTTAAACTCTTTCCAAGGAAGTTGCGCTCTAGGTGGGATGGTCCATATGAGGTCCTTGAAGCGTTTGACAATGGATCGGACTTGACAAGCATTTGACAAGCATTTGACAATGAAGCGTTTGACAATAGGATTTTAGATCCTAAGACCAAAAATTTCTTCAAGGTAAATGGACATAGGTTGAAACCATACATTGGTGAAGAAGGACCACCACCTACCCATAATGAATAGTTGTAACTTCTTGAAATATCAGCCACTAATTAGTTGCTAGAGTGCGTTGAGTCTAGATGAAGACGGAAAATTTAGCGCTTGTTGGGAGGCAACCCAACCTTCTTTTGTTTTGGCATTTACTTTTTACCTTTATTTTTGCCTTTGCAATTATTTTTAATTTTACATTTCTGTTTGCTTTGATGTTTTTACTTTTATTTTTCTATAAGCTCATTAGGTGCTAAGGAGGAGAGAACATCAAAGAAGCCCAAAAGAACTCCACAAATGAAGCGAAGAATGCAACCTACGCAAATACCCGCTTAGTTTTTTGTTAAAGCCTATTGGGCCGGAAGGCCCACTCTTCTCTCTTCTCTCTTCTCTCTCCTCTCTCCTCTCTCCTCTCTCCTCTCTCCTCTCTATCTCTATATATCGTGCATGTATGTGTCTTATCAAAGGGTGCCTTACTTTTGTTTTTCTCTCTCCCGTGCTTATCGCACATGGTATCAGAGCAACGTTAGGAGAAGAAAAATATTTTCTCTAGGGTTACCTTGTGACGCCGCCTCCCTCCAGCGCCGCCACCTCTCCTTGTGACGCCGCCTCCCTCCAGCGCCGCCACCTCACTTCGCGACGCCGCCGCCATCCTCCCGTCGTCCTACCGCGCGTACGCCCTACCGGGACGGAAACGCCATTATCGCGATCTACCCCTGCGTCTGCCGACGCACCTGACGCCGCTGACGCACCTGACGCGATAGCATTGACGGCACCGCTGCGTCGCACCTGGCGGGAGCATCTCGTGTCGTCGCCTCCCTTCCGCTGCTCTTCCGCTGCTGCCATTCCCTCACCCGGCGGTTTTTCTGCAAGGTCTTTGCATTCGGCTGCTCTGCGTTCTGCCATTATCGCGTATTATCGCGTATTATCGCGATCTGCTGCTATTGCGCTCCGCCGTCGCACCGTGCCTCGCCCTGCTGTTGATCTGGTCGTCGCCCTGCTGTTGATCTGGTCGTCGCCCTGTCTGCTGCCGCGCCCTGCTGCCTTGCCGTTGCGGTTCTGCCCTGCTCTTGTTGAATTACCTTGCTGTGTCGACCCCTATTCCATCTGCGTCGACTCATATTCCATCGTCGCCTATTCATCTTCACGACGGCTGATCTCTACATGGCCGAGCCTACCCCCGTGTCGTCAGCTTCTGATGTTACTCAGCCTTCTCAGCTGATGGGATTGTCCCGGCAATCCGGGAAGCACTCTATTGTGAGTGCTCTGGCCAAGCCGGCATACGTGTTCGACGGGTCCAATTATGGGCCCTGGAGGGGTGCTTTCGTGGAGTTCCTCAATGCCCATGGCCTTCGGCATCATTTGACTGATCCCTCACCGAAGGAATCGGACCCGGAGTACTTGGAGTGGAGTCGCCTAGAGTCTGCAGTCTGTTCCTGGCTTATCTCCAGTGTTGCGACACAGATCATGGAGCCACTTAGCATGACTCGTCCTGCCCGTGCCCTGTGGCTCAAGTTGGAGACGATGTACGCCAACAAGAGCAACGTAAGCCGGACAGTTCGACTATATGAGGAGCTATTTGCATGTCGCCAGGGCACCAGGACTCTCCAGAGCTACTATGGAGCGGTCGATGCCATTTTTACTAATCTCGAGCTCTATCAACCGCTGGTCTTGGATCTTGATATACTTAGACGGATCGCGATGAGCTCCGTGCAGGGGAGCATTTCTTAGCGGATTACGTCCCCGAGTTGGCCGAGCATGATCCGCGGGACAGGTGCTTAGGGGGCTCCCGGGTATCTACCGAGGGAGATCTTTGCAGCCGCACCTCGCGTGCGGGACAGCCTGCCTACCTCCCGGACCTCGCAGCCCATCGAGACTTCGGCACTCATCGCATCAGGCGGGGCTCCCGGGCGTTCGGGAAGAGCACATCGTCCAGGAAGACCCGGACTTCCTATCCACCCCTGCAAGTCTTTCGCGGGAAGCCGACTCACCCGTCCGAGAAGTGCTTTGGAAGGAGTTCGGGGAAGCCTCGCTTGGGCCCACGGGCTGCATGCGGTGGCGGGGCATCCTCGACTACGTCCCCGACGGAGGGATCATCCTCGACCACTACTCCCTCGGCTGGGGGCACAGTCAGTCTTGCACTATCCCCCTCGGAGCTGGCCTACATTCAGGCATCACGGGCCTCCTCACTTTGTCCTACTGCGGCACCATCAGCCAGTCTAGCGGCATTGACGAGCAGCTTGGTGTCTTACGCTGGAGGACGGGGATCTTCTCCAGGTACGCCATCTATCTCAACTCCTCATATGACGTCTTGGGTTATTGACTCGGGGGCATCTTCCCACATGACTGGTTTTCCCTCGGTCCTCACTTCTTATCGCCCTGAAACCTCCATTCCTGATGTCCGCATTGCTGACGGTCGTTCATGTCCTGTTCTTGGCTCTGGCCAATCTCGTGCCACCCCTTCCCTTCCTCTCCAGCATGTCCTGTATATTCCTGGATTTCCGGCCAATCTACTGTCCATTAGTGCGATTACCAAAGCCCTTCATTGTGGTGTGTTTTTCTTTCCTCATCACTGTGTCTTCCAGGATCTCGACACGGGCCGGAGGATTGGACTGGGCCGTGAGAACGGACGAGGCATCTACGAGCTAGTGACTGACTCTCCATCTACGGGCCTTCAAGCCCTTTTTGCACTCTCTGCTTCTTCTAGTTCCCTTCATGACTCCTTTTTGTGGCACTGTCGTTTGGGACACCCTAGTTTTGTCAAACTCAAAGAAACTCTTCCTTGGTTACACTTATCTGAGTTTCATTGTGAGTCGTGTGAACTCGGGAAACACCATCGATCGTCGTACCCATCCCGCACTGGTCCACCTACCCATCGCCCGTTTGACTTAGTTCATTGCGATGTTTGGGGTCCGGCCCCTCATGCCTCTCCAACAGGAGGCAAGTACTACATGGTGTTCGTTGATGACTACACCCGGGCGAGTTGGACATATATCCTGAAGAGTCGCAAGGAGGTACTTTCTCGCGTCCAGCACTTCCTCCTTGAGATTATTACCCAGTATGAGACGGTGGTCAAAATCCTCCGCACCGACAATGCACTTGAGTTCACTCAGAAGGCGATTGAGGATCTTTGTCTGGCTCATGGCATACTTCATCAGACTACCTGTCCCTATACCTCGCAGCAAAATGGGGTGGCCGAGCGGAAGCATCGACACCTCCTGGATATGGTACGCACACTGCTCCTGGCAATGAGGGTACCTCAGTATCTCTGGTGCGAGGCTGTTTTGACTGCAACATACCTGGTGAACCGTCTTCCATCTGCTGCACTTGGAGGAGCTATTCCCCTTCGGCGTCGACTCCTGCCGTGACCTCTTCTCTCTACCACCTCGAGTGTTCGGATGCCTTGCCTTTGTCCAGGATCACACCCACAGGCGTCTCCAAGCTGGCTCCTCGTGCACAAAAGGGTGTTTTTGTCGGCTACTCTCGGACTCAGAAGGGTTACCGTGTCTACTTTCCTGATCGGCGACAGTATGTTACTTCGGCCGATGTGACCTTCCATGAGGATGCTCCCTACTTTCCCTCTACTCCGTCTGCCGGCCGCCCCCCCTCACCATTCCTCCCTCCTTCGGTATCTACTACTCTTGTCACTGACATCCCTCTGACTGTCCCGACTCCCTTGCCTGAGGTGTCACCCTCCTCGGCATCCCTCCCGTCTGACCCATCTGCTGAGCCGGACTCTTCCTCCTCGCCGTCATCACCTATTCCGGCTCCCGTGTCATCTCCACCTTCCCCCCCGCCTCCAGTATCTGATCTTGACCTTCCCATTGCCCTTCGCAAGGGTACTCGACAGTGCACGCAGTACCCTATCGCTCATCATGTCTCTCCTGCCCGTCTTTCTCCCTCCTATCAGTCCCTTGCTCTTGCTGTTCTAACCGAGTCAATTCCCAAGTCGTATATTGAGGCGTTGCAGGTACCCGCGTGGAAAGCGGCGATGGATGTGGAGTATGCGGCCTTCATCCAATGGGAGACACGGACGCCGGTTCCTCGGCCCCTTGATGCCAATGTTGTCTCCCTGCGGTGGGTGTACTCCCTCAAGTATAATCTCGATGGCTCCATCGCTCGCTACAAGGCGCGTCTCGTGGCTCGTGGCTTTTCTCAAGCTTATGGTCTTGACTAGCATGAGACATTCTCGCCCTGTGGCGCGCCTCGGCTCCATCCGGGTTCTCTTCTCCATTGCCTCGGATCAGTCCCGCCGCTTCATCAGGCTGGGACGTATCCAATGCCTTTCTTTACTGGAGACCTCGATGAGCAGGTATTCATGGAGCAACCGCCTGGGTACGTTGCTCAGGGGGAGTCGTCTGAGGTGTGTCTCCTCAAGAAGGCTATTTATGGGCTGAAGCAAAGCCCGCGTGCGTGGTTCCACAAGTTCTCGCAGCTGCTTTTCTCGTATGGCTTCGTCTCTACTGTCTCTGATCCGACTGTTATGCGGAAACGCACCCCACATGGATGTGTTATCCTGGCTGTGTATGTGGATGACATCATCATCACTGGTAGTGACGACACCGAGGTGGCTGCGACCAAGGCTTATCTGGCTCAGCACTTTGTCACACGAGATCTGTCCCCCCCCCAGGTACTTTCTTGGACTTGAGATTGCTTACCGTCAGGGGCAGATGTCTATTTGTCAGCGGAAGTACGTGCTAGATATACTTGAGGAGACAGGGATGCTGGGGTGCAAGCCGGCCTCCTCACCTATGGAGCTGAATGTGGACTGGTGGGACAATGCTACCGCACTTCTTGAGGATGCAGGCATCTACCGCCGCCTTGTGGGGAAATTGATCTTCCTCACTGTGACTCGCCCGGACATCTCCTATGCGGTTAGTCTCTTGAGTCAGTTTATGCAGGCTCCTCGCACTATCCATCTGGAGGGTGTCTATCGGCTCACGGCGTACCTTAAGAGAGCTCGGGGAAGGGCCTCTTGTATCGACGACAGGGTCATCTACACATTGAGGCCTACTCTGACTCTGGGTTCGCTGGTGACAAGGAGGATCGGAAGTCACATGGTGGTTATGCCACCTATGTTGGAGGCAACCTGGTCACATGGCGATCTCAGAAGCAATCTATCGTGTCCCGTTCTAGTGCCGAAGCCGAGTATCGAGCTATGGCGGATACCACGGCAGAAATGTTGTGGTTACGCTCTCTTCTCACCGAGCTTGGCTTCCCGCCCGAAGGTCCTATGCAGATGTCTTTGCGATAATATGGCTGCTACCTTCATCGCCGTAATGCGACGTTCCATATGAGGACGAAGCATATTGAGATCGATCTGCCATTTCATACGACGATGACGTTGTTAACGGTACCATCTGTACCCCACACGTCGCTTCATCTCATCGGTTGGCGAGACATCTTCACTAAGGCCCTACCGAGCCCAGGCATATGAGACCATCGGATCCAAGCTGGGCATGTTTGATCTCCACGCTCCAGCTTGAGGGGGAGTGTTAAAGCCTATTGGGCCGGAAGGCCCACTCTTCTCTCTTCTCTCTCCTCTCTCCTCTCTCCTCTCTCCTCTCTCCTCTCTATCTCTATATATCGTGCATGTATGTGTCTTATCAAAGGGTGCCTTACTTTTGTTTTTCTCTCTCCCGTGCTTATCGCACATTTTTCTTTTAGCCCCTTTGTCTCTTTTCCTATTTATTAGTTTTGCATGCCATGCATCATGATTGCCATCTCTTTTCCATGAGCATGCTGATTTTTATTGAGGAAAATAAAAGGAATTAGTATGGGTGGGGGGGGGGGAGTTTTCTAGAAAACTTAAAATTTTTAAAATTTTTGCATTCCTTCATTTGGTATTCTATGCATGATCTGATTTTTTAAACCATGTGAGCAGTAGCATGATTTTTCCAAAACCACATGAAATATGAAAGAATAGAGTACATTAACACCTTTGCTTGTTTAGAAAGCCATGGGAAGAGCAACCTTAAGAGTTATGTTGAGGAGGTTGTAGAGTCGATGAAATTAAGGATCTAGGTATTCCTTTGTGGAACCATAAAGTCTAATATAAGAATCTACTCAAGCTCATAGTATGATTTTAAAACTTTCTATACCTCTCATCCACTCATTCTTCTTTCTAAATCTTGAGTAAATGACTCTTTGCACGCACATCCTTTCGCTCTCCCTAGCAAGTCGTAGCTTGTATCATCCTTTTATTGGCACTACTATTATTGACATAGTGAAGCTCCCTGATCCATAGAGATACCAAAACCTCTTCGGGGGCATAAGCTGCATGTCTACTAAGGACGACACAGGGGTAGGATGAGCACCATGAAATGAGTTAATGATGTTTTCAATAAGTTGCATAAAAAGTCTTATAAATTTTAATTATGCATTATCTAACCTCTTTATTTAAGGCTTGCAACAAGTATAATTAGGATGAATAAAAAAATAGTAGAATTAAGATGAAAGAAAAAGAAAAGAAAGTAGAATTAGAATGGTAAGCTGCCTCCCATGTGTTTTAGCCGATTCTATCTTATAGCCATTATGTATGAAAAGGATGATGCTTGTTTCCACTTATTGTGCCTTCATCATTCATGTCCATGTGATATTGACAATTGAGGAATCGACAATTAATTTGGTATGATGAATCTTTTTCTTAATTTATATTCTTATGTAGAGCAAGAGGATTCTTAGTTCATTTGGTGGATTAAAGTGTTTGCCGGAGGAATGCCGTGACCCTAAGTTTCTAGTACATTACTTTCTTCTTGGCATCATTTAGGGTAGAACGTTCGTTTCAGATTCTATCAATGCTTAACCCATGGTTTTCTAAAGCTTATTATTCCTATTATACATTCCTTATCTTTCCATTGCTAAGGCACTAGCAATGGAACGTACATTCCTTAACACGTGGACGCATCAAGATTTTTCGATGTGGATCAGACAGCGCGACATGGATCACGCGATCGTGGGATCGTGGGATCATGGCCCACGATCATCGTGTGATCGTGGCCGTCGATCGGTCTTCACCAAATCAGGCGGTCTGCGATTTTCGCGGAGATTTCTTCGATAAAACGGTGTTCTCTCCCTTTGTAAACGCAATTCTTGATTGAATCGTGAACAAATTGAGCGGTTTTTGAGAAAAATTCTCAGTTCTTCATGATCCCCCTGCATTTAGACTTGATTTCGATCTAATTGGGGTGGGATTGATCACGAATCATTACTTGATTTGATCGAATTCTTCCCTTGAACGCCGAACGTACGCCGAGGAAGAAATCGAGCAAATACTCTTCAATCTGCGTGAATTGAAGCCAAATCTTCACGTCAATTGGGTTAGTAGTGTGAATCGATCATTCATCTTACAATAATTTATATTTAGATTAATTTAGGTGGTGAATTTCATGATTTAAATCGAATTGTTCTTCATTTTTTCCCAAATTTGGTTTGAATTTTTGCTTGTTTTGAAACAAGGATTTCTCTGTGATCTTAACTCTAAATAACTTGATTCTGGTTTCATTGGATTCCTTGTTTTATCATCATTCCGTGGATTGAAAAATCGTAACATTTCATCATCCTATGACCCTTCAATTTGATGTTTGACCAACTAATGTTCATTTTCAATCCAAATTTGGGCGTTGACTTGCGGGATCAATTACTCTTAGAATATAAATTGAAATTTGACAATTTTGATCTCTTTGGAATCTTCTGGTTGTTAGCTTTCTATTGATATATCAATTGCAAGATTTGGATATCATTTGGTTAGTCAATTTAATGATTTAATCCAAAGTATTCATTTCGGGATTTTCTAATCTTTGATTTTTAATAATTCATAATAAATCCAATTCTTCTAAAAAAATCAAAGAATTTTATTTAAATAATTTCCATTTTCTCTATAGTTTTTTAATATATAATTTTATTAATATTTTAAGCCCTTTTTACTCTCTGATTTTTCATAAAGTCAACTATTGGTCAGAGTTAATGCTTTGACCTTGGCTTTTGACATTTCTGTATAAAATCAGTTTCTTAATTCTTAAAATTTCTTATTTAGTATAGTTTATATTATTACCATTAATAATATATCATTTTCACTTCTTAAACACTCTAATTAAACCTAAGTTTGTCCAAGTCAACTCTGTGATCAAAGTCAACCGTGTTCTTTGAGGATCGACTCGATCTTTACACTATACTTGATTTTATATCTTTGTTATTGTGAGTTCGGAATTATCAATTTTTGTCTGACCGATGTTTATGTGTTTTAACGACCACATAAAAGGCTTTGTTAGTTTCCTTTAAGGAGTTCTTAAAGTTATTTAAGTGTCTAGCTACTAGTGGTATCCACATGATCTCCCGATGGTTGGATCTTCTCTTCAAAGCTTTTCACCAAGAGAGGAAAGAGAAGAAATGAGAGAATTTCCATAAGGATTGTATGGGCACCTTGAGCTGTGGTCGTTCTCTCCCTATTTATAGACATTTACTATGCGAATTTTTCATACAAACCATTATAATTATGTCTATATCTACCAACATCCATAGACCTCATGTGTGTGACCCTCTAGGTCTATATATCTCACTAGTTAATAACTCTATAGGCCTAATAACACCTTATTGTTCAACCTTAATTAATTATCCACATCAACATAGAAATTAATTAATCAATGATCAATTTACTCCAATCAATAAATTGAGTTGTGAGCCTGTTTGGTGCCAAGCTACACCACGTACTCTAGGAGATATGTAGCATGTACGAACTCCCTTGTAGAACCTTTCTATCATCAGTTACCATGTATGTATGATTATACATACTGTAGAGTCTTCATCTACACAAGACTCATGAATGACTTAGGGTATGGTCAACTATCAAACCCCAATCGGTCACTCAAGTTAGTACTAATGTAGTCACTCAAGCTAGTACTGATGCGGTCACTCAAGAAAATCACTATCTAATTTAGAAACTACTTTTCTAATATTTCCATTATCTTGGCCAAGTATTTCCTTGCATCTCATTCCTTGAGTCAATCTCTTCAAACACCGAGGCCAGATGATCTATCTTGACCACACAATCATCTTCGAGGACTTTGTGTTGTATCCAATATATGATGTTTTAGAGATTTTGTGGCTAGGTATTTGTAAGTCATAATCAAAACACGGTCATCCATCCACAAGATGTCTTTGGTGTATCAAGTCAAAGGACAACATACAGAACTGTGACAAGAATTAATATAATTGAAAGTTATGTATAATACCATTCACAGATCCATACGGATTAATTCTATGAACTCTTTCTCGAAAGAGCACCCACTATCTATCCTTAGTGTCTCCACTCCAATGGTTACAATATCAGTTATACTTATCATATTTTTTGAATTAGATAGTGATTTTCTTTCCTGTTAACTCGATTTCCTTCTCGAATATCCCACAAATAGGAATGTTTAGAACATATATTTAAAGACTAGTGATCATTGTAATATGATCTCATCATAATTTATTAAGTCATTGCATATGTTTATGGACTTCATTACAAACATCACACAAGAATGATAATGAATAAATTTCAATTCAATGAACATAAATGAGATACATGAAAGTGTGATTGGCTTATAGGCCATATTATATTTATCAGAGGTAAGATCAAGTAGATGAACAAGGTTGAATTCAGTCTAGTATCACCCACCCTAAGACTAACATGAAACATAGCTCACATGTGAGAATTCAAATATTTTTCTTGTTTATAATATCCTCCATGGATAGTATACACTTCCTATTTCATGTAGTAGCATTATCATCATTTCAACACACAAACTCTTGATGTCTATTTATTGCCCATCATCCGGTCATAAACACACTTCCATTCTTCTCTCCTCTCCATTTTATTATTTTTAATTCTATGCTTCACCACATTAGTCATAAAAATTAATATTAAAAAATATAAATATATTTAGAATGACATCCATATCTCATTTCCACACCCCTATCCTCCATATTATCTACATTCCCTTCTAGACCATCTTCGATATAGAAATATATGTTCTCTCTAAAAATATGTAATCTCTTTATTGGGGCTTCTGAAGGATTTGAGAATTTCTTAATCACTATACCAAGGACACATAAATATTGTTGTATGAAATATATTTCAAACAATAACTAAAAATACCCGTAAATCGATTTTACCATTTGCCACATGGTATAATTATTGTAAATAAGCTAGAGAACTAATTAAAATATATTCAAAATTTAAGAAATCATTTATCTTGATTTTAAAATTATTTCTGAATTATTTTGACTTTATAAAATTCCCAAAAAATATCAAAAAGGAACTTTCTTCAAAAAGTTCATCATTTTAAAAACCACAGTAAAATGTATTTATAAATATTTCTGTAGAGATATATGCATTTTAAATTAGAAATCAATAAAAATTAATTTGATGACTTAATAAGTTAATTTCCTCATAAGTTTAATGAAAGAAAATTCCCAAAAATTTTATTATATCCTTGAAATATAGAAATAGTTATTTTAAGCCATGATAACATGCAATTGCCATCTTTTACATGTAAAGAGGTACATTACACATGTGATATTAACATGTTATCAGTGTCATTTCATCTCCTCCTCACTTATAGCCTTTTGAATTCACTATTGGGTTGTTATAAGTCTAGCCCTACAAATATGTCCCCATCCCTTCTTTAAAAGGATCATAAGTTAAATTTTCTTCTTGTTTTATCTTCTTACTCTCTCTCCCTCTCTCTCCCCTCCCTCCTCCCCTTAATGTTCTAGTAGTTTCTTTGGATCATTCTTGTTCTTGATCCTCTTCTTGAAGCTTGCAAAATCTTCGGCTCCATTTGTTAACACACAAGGAAGACTCCATTTGTTTCCCTTAATTTTCTAACAAGTTGTATAAGAGATAGAATGTCAACCATGTAGACTTAGCTCAAATAGCTCAGCATTGAGACTAACTTTATAATGTGGCAAGTTAGAATGCAAGCTGTATTGACCCTACTTTACTTACAAAATACCTTATCGTCTATGATTTCTAATACATGGATGGAGGAAAAACAAAAAGAACTAATAAAAAGGCCCTTACACATATTCAACTTCATATCTCTAATAATATTCGATAGGATGTCAACAAAAAGGCTAGAGAAAGTGTGCTTTGGTCAAAGCTTGAGGAGATTTTTATCCAAATCTTTCAAAATAGAGGCATTTCGATCTTTGTATGGTGGAAGGTCCTTCATTAAAATCTCATGTCGCCTCTTTAGAGGACATCATTGCAAAACTCAATGCCTAATAACATGTAGAATATGGTTAAAATTACATCGCTATAAATTGACTAATAATATGATTAAAACTCTTGGACAATTCAAAATTAATTATGCATATTATCACGTTTTTTGTGTATTTTCACTAATTTTATGTCATTTATTTTAAAATCTCTATGTATGTAACTTAAGGATAATTTATTAAAATCTTCTAGATACCAATTTTTAAAAAAAATTAGCCTCTTTTTCTTGATATTTGAGGTTATTAATATTTAGATAAGTATAATTATGAATAATCAATAGAAGAATAAGATATTTTATTTCAGGCTCCTTTAAAATTCATCTCATTTGTCTTGTTTGAGTAAAATTGGAGCACCTTGGGCATAAATACTTTCTTCTCTTATTTTTTTCTCTA
Organism: Lemna minuta; assembly: GCA_024174645.1. Classification (NCBI taxonomy): domain Eukaryota; kingdom Viridiplantae; phylum Streptophyta; class Magnoliopsida; order Alismatales; family Araceae; genus Lemna; species Lemna minuta. The sequence continues at coordinate 8,022,230 of CM044108.1, forward strand.
CTGGAATGTATATAATGATAGATGATTTAATTTTTTATTTAACAAAGAAAATTTTGATGGGAACAGGTTTAGTTTTGAAAGATATAAGTTTTATGGGTTTTATAGAATTTTCCTAAATTAATTTTCAATTTATTTCAGCCAAAATGGGCCCCACTTTGGGTGGCTAACATGGTGAAGGCTATATGGCAGCGGACACTTACATGCAACATGCAACAACTCCAAAGGGTGCCAACCAAGGTGCATAAGGCACCTATGTGATACTAGCTTAAGGGGAGAATTAGTTTAAAATATTTTACTTCTATAGTCCATTGTCATGAAAGCCCAATTCATTTGATTTATATATAAAAAGGTATTTAAACTAAAAATTCTATATGGATTAACTTGTTCTCCTTTATTTTTTAGGTGATGTGGTGCTCTAAGAGACATCAAATGGGGTACATTGGCAAGTGTTAATCCAAACCCTCCATTTTCACTTATATTGAGGGGGGGTACATGTCATAATCTTTTTAGACATTGATTCACCTTATATATTGTAATGAATCCTATCCATCAATCTAGAGGGTGATAATGGCCAGCCTTTTTCACTCCTAATGGACTCCCTTTTGACACATGGCATGAGTTGAGGCATCAAATCAAGATCCGTTAATGGTTATGAACCAACGATTCAAATCATTCAGTGGCATGGCCTCCTTAGCGGTCTTGGATTGTTGTCAAACGGATGTGACTTAAAGATGAATTAAAGTTTTAATCCCAGTGCCCATTACATTTGAGAAGGGGATGGAATGACCAGGCCCAAATTCCTCCAATTTAATCTCTCTCCTCCATGAAATGAGCATTTAGGAAGTTCTCAGCCATTTGAGCCATTGCATCATTGTTTCCATAAAAATGTCTTTCGCTATAATGTTGTAAACTCGTTTATGAGAAAGCCCAATTGGATGGTAAATTAACTATTAGGGGGGGGGGTGAATTAGTTACCCTTCTTCTTTTATGTTTTCCTATTTATTTTTATATTCTCTGATTGTTCACTCTAAAGCTCAAGTCACTCGTACACCAGATATTTTTATACATGACAAGGTATCCAAACCCCCCGTGCTAGTCCTATGAGGAGACAGTCCTCCCAAAGTCACTCCTCACCTTATTAACCCCTCAGTAGTAATTACTAATTGTCTGGGATAGTTAGACCAAATTTCAACCATGATCTTTCAATCTGACCTGCTCACACTCTTGGTTAGGGACCTCAATCTGTCTCTGTGTCCTTCAGTACACTGCTGCTCGTCCCATCTCCCATGGGTTGACTCCCAAAGCTTTGCACGTCGCTCCTTACTCCTCTTCGGGTTGGCTTGCCTCTCTTAAGTCTACAAGCCTTGTCACCGAACAACACTCTGAGTAGGTTGCACACCCCCGGTCCTACGTGATCCTGCGAGGTAGTGAGCAAATGTCCCTCAAGTTGACTTTTCAGTCAACTCCCTAGACTTGTCCAGTCCACCACAGATTCCCTAAGAGACTCCCCCTTACCCTCCCGGGTAAGTAGGACTCGCCCCGGAGTCTACACATTGTATGTAATGATAATGACTATCCCTAGTTCCTAAAATAAATTCACACAATATATAGATATGAAAGGAAGGGCCTATTCTAGGTGTTTGAGTTTCATCTGGGATTTGATGCTAACGTGCATCCATTGCCTAAGCTGTCGGTACCTCCAACGATGGAGATATACCTTCCTCAAACAATTTGGCTAAACTCAAAAAAAATATTTCATGACATCGATAAGATAAAGGATAAATTATCAAATTCATGTTTAACTTACAATTTCTGCACCTATTGTGCATTTTAATCAAGATTTTAAGATTAGAATCATAAAAATTTGTCACTAGAACTTCAAATTTTTGCCAAGAACACTTGGATACAAAAAGTATTGGTCCAGAAATTAATTGGGTCACATTCTTGGTAGTTTTGGGTTATTAAAGTCTTATTTATTTCATCCTTTAGCATTATGTTTTAATTTAGAATGTTAGACTAACACAATTTTATTATTTTCGGTCACTTTTTGTCTCTTGGCTAGCAATATTCTCTCTCTAATTTCTCTCTTTAATTCAACTTTGGTTTGCATCATTTTTTATTCCATGGAAATATATATCTCTCTCATCTATAAGTATATAATTTTTTCTAATCTTCTCACCTTATTTCACTATTCAATAGGATAGAATTCTAATACATCTCAGAGGTCAATTCTAATTCTCAATGGATTCAACCCTTACTCATAAATTATTCGTAATTAATCGCCAATTTAAGTGAGTTTGGTCAGGCTTTAGCCCATGATCGTGTATTTTCAATGACCACATGCATTCAGCTCTTCAATGCCCTAGACATTAACACTTTGATTGATGAAGACCTTTGCTCCGTTTAGACTATGTCTATAATCTCAATAAAGAGAGATCACACAATTATCTTGTCATGTTTGAAGGATGTTCTATCTCTTTAGAAGGATGTTCAATCTATCCCAACATTAACTGCGATTGACGTTGAATAGAAGACTATCATGTAAGCTACCAAAGAAGTGACTTTGTTGACATGATTTTTTGATGAAATTTACTCCAAACATTATCTGGTCAACTTCTTCAGTGATAGCCTGAGAGTCATTTATTTTCCAAAAGATCAAATGTTCCATGAGCAGACAAAACACAAAGGGATGAGTAGTAGCTCTTTCTCAACTTCTGTATCTATCTTTTTCTCTCTCCTTCCCTCCCTCTCTCTCACTTGACTTCCTCGGTCTCCCTTCCCACTTATCTTCCTCCCTTTGTCTCTCTCCCTTCCCCTTTCGGGGAAATTGAATGTCAGAAGGTGAGAAATTCACTTCACTCCTTCCTCCGCCAGCGACTTTCTCTCGCCCAGGTTAGCAAAAGCAGATCAAGGAAGCCCACCGAAGGTCGGTTAGCCCCTGTCGACCCGCACCACTACGGCCCCGGTCGAATGAAGCCCAGCTGCTGTAAAGTTTTTCGGGTAAGCGAAATGCCCACGAAAATTCTGAAGCCCTATAAATTTTGAAGTTTAGAAAGAAGAACTCATCTTTCCCGCCAGCGTCGCGGTGAGTTCAGTCAAGAGACCATCGGAAATGAGCTCGCCCTCCAGAGAATCTGACGAGGCTCCGGACTTGGTCTGTAAACTGGACTGCGTCCAAGGAATGGTGGATGCCCTGTCCTCCGTCAGATGGAATCGCAATCAGGTGCGTATTCCCTTTCTCTCCTCTCAAAGAGGTTGCCTCAACTTTTTCCTCCTCCTCCATGCACTCCCAAAATATGATTTTGATATCTGGAAATATTTTTAGGATGCATTGGTTGAGCTTTCGGAGCACGGGATAGTTCTCATCGTGGAAGAAGCCGGCTGCCTTCAGGCTAAAGTGTATCTCAAACGAGAGGTGAAAGGAAACCCATAAAAAAATTACGATTTCTGAGAAATTAAACGGCATTTTTAAAAATAAACTCTCCGTTGATTTTTCTATTTGGTTGTAATTTATTGATGACCTCGATTTCGCAGCTATTCCTGACTTATGAATACGGCGCAGAGGGGCGCCCTAGATTTGGACTGAGTTTGGGGTTGTTTGTGGATTGCTTAAACACATTCTCCTCTCCAGGCCATGCTCCCGTTATTGAAATCATGTATCCTGGCCCTGACATGCAACTCATCCTTAAGTAAGACTCTTTATCTGAATACGGAATTTAAGATCATCATCATCAAATTATATTTGTCAGATCGGTAGATTCGTCAGATGTATGCATCTATGCCGAGATCAGGACGAGGATCGCAGACACGATATCTTGGGATTGTGATTTTGGACCGAACCGGGTTGATCCTCCTAATTTTACCATCAAAGTATAAATGTTTTTATTTTTCATATTTCAATGATTGATTAAATCTAGAGTTACCAGAATGTTGATTGATTTAATTTCTACTTCTTGTATCAGACCGGAGCTCTGAAGGAAGCAATCGATGATCTAGAGTGGCCTGGTTCTGCTGTCCAGATACAATTACAATTAGAACCTTCCTCTGTGGTGCTTAAGGGTGAAGGCCATGGAGACTTGCAGGTGATGTGTTTCTCTATCTCCCATTGTTTTTAGAGAGATTAAACTCTATATTTCTCTCTTTATTACCGGCAGATAGAGTTTCCGCATTATGGAAATTCAGATATTCTGATCAATTTCCAATCCAGCTGTGAAGTTTCATATCGGTGAGTCCCATAGTCACTCTCTCCGTCTAGGGATCCATTTCTATAATTTAAGTCAGTTTCCCACAGGTACAAGTATAAGTTCCTCAGAGCTACGATCTCCAACATTGCAGTTAATGTCTTGAGAGATAACAGAGGTAGTAAGTTGACTTTTGGGAGGGCTGGAATGTTGAAGATCCAGCATCTAGTGACCGTTGCAAAGTCTGGAATCCATCATCCTCAGGCTTCTTCTAGAATTGCTTACATTGAATTTTATGTGAAAGCTGAGGAAGATGAATGAAGGGTTTCATGATCAAGATGAGTCATCATTTTATTAGCTCATCTAGGGTCAGAACTTATTGGAATTTGATAGCAAGGGTGAGTCAATGGACATTCAGGCCAAAGGATGTTGATGACCGTAACTGGCATCACATTGACTCGTGTTCTAAAGGGATTATGATATTTGACTCAATAAATTGACTTTCTTGTATATAAGTTTTTCTCTTTTTGAGCTAATTTTTTTCTGATTCTTAAGACTCAGCTGCCAAAGAATAGACACATGATTTATGCAAACTTTAGTCACATTGTTCAAACACCTTATGCAGTCAACATTGGGCATATATAGCCAAAATTGGTTGACCATCTCTCCCTAACACAACAAAGAAGGGCTTCTATATGAGGCTGAATTAGCTAACCAGCATACTTTGACTTTAAAGAACTGGGTGTGGTGTGTATTGAAAATGTTGATCAAAATTGAAGGTAAAATGTCCATTGAGTTGATAAGTGGAACTGATAAAGGAGCCAAAGGGAGACTAGCAAGAATTGCCCCAAGCAGGCACTTACATTTGATACTTCTACTGTTACAATTACTTGCTTAAATTAGAGGATGAATTCACCATTAGAATGGTGATTTAATGGGCTATTTCATTGTATCATGTTTTCATTATTTTATTACCATTGTTGATTAGCTCTTTTAGGGATATGTCATCTAATTTGCATAATTTTCTTCTTTGCTTGCATCATAACAAATCCAATCACCAGCTCTTCTATATGTACCAACATCATTTCACCATTTCATTGATTATGTTGTTTTAACTTGATAATCATGTCTTTATACATGCATTTAAGCCTTGATGTAGCATAATTTTGTAATAAAATGCATGAATTAATTAACTTTTGTGACAAAGTGACAAATTTTATGCATAATCATCCAATCTATGCTTGTTCATTAAATTGTACCTTCGCGTGACTTTGTTTGAAATTACCCTTGCTGTCTTCACCAAAGTCAAGTGGCAGCTTTGTTTTGTGAGTTTCATGATATGCATTAACTCAATGGATATAAAAATTTGAAAATAAAAAACAAGAAGAGATCTCAAAAGCATGAAGAATCAGTAAAGTATATTTTATGAATCCCTCACTTTTCCTCTCATGAGAACCAAAATTCCAAGAGTAAGAAAATTGAGAAAAACAACTTGAGTAGAAATCTTTATACATTTAAGTATTATACTTCTCTAGTATTTTGAGTTTAGTATGTAGATGTTTTTCATAACTCAAGATGAAGGATACAGAAAGAATGAAAGCTCTCAAATATTAAAACCGAGAAAGCTTTTGCTTTTGTGTGGCTAATGTGTTAAAAATAATGGACTGAAAACTACAATTTGCAGATTTTTTTCTCAGTTTTATGCTCTTCAGTATGTGACCAATTCTTTCCAAATACATAAAAGGCTAAGTGCATGTTGTCCTATGCAATTGAAATATGCCCATATTGCCCGTGATAGAAAAAGATGCATGCATGAATGAAAATAAGATTTTTGTTATCTCAGAGCACATAAGATTTGTATCCCCATAGATTTAAAAATGTACGTTCACTAGTGATGTGCTTGATGAAGACCTTTGTACAAAACTTTGAACCAAAAGAGGTCACAATGCCACTAACTTTCTCAAGCTAGCCCTTGAGCTTATGAACTTTGGTAAACTCCCATTCAGCATCATACCCAAGATGTTTCTCCTTCAATACTTTCACTATAAGATATACATGCATAAAAGCATCATAAACTTCAAACTGGATGTGGATCCAAAGTTGCTTTCTTGCAATTAATATTTAAACTCTAAGAGAATTCAACCAAGCCACTAGTGAGGAAGTTTCAAAATAATCAACACTAAAAGATTGAGGAAAGCTGCCAAGGCACTAGATGAACTTTATGTATAATACTTGATTGTATACACTCATCTACAAGTAACAAAATTTGCATCTTAGGGATAAGAAATAAGTGATGAATACTCTATGGCCTATAATCCAAATCACATTTCCATGTATCTCCTTTATATTTATTGAAAATGAAATTTATTCATTCTATCCCGATGGGATTGTTATAATGAAGTCCATGAGCATATGCAATGACTAAGTGAATTATGATGAGATCATAATATAGCGATCACTAGTCTTTAAAAATATATTCTAAAGTTTTTTTACTCGTATGATATTTGAGAAATATATTGAATTATCTAGAAAGAATAACACTATTTGACTTGACTCATATGAGAAGTATGGTTGATCCTATAGCCATCAGTGTGGAGACACCAAAGATAGATAAGGGTGCCCTTTGGAAAAATATTTCACTAAATTGATCCGTATGAATCCATAAATGGTATTATACCTCAGTATCAAATAAGATTGATTCATTTAATGGTTATCTGGTCCTTTGACCTAAGGCACTAAAGACATCTTGTAGATGTATGACTATGTTTTGATTATGACTTTTAAATCCTTAGCCACAAGATATCCAAAACATTATATATTAGATAAGACATGAAGTCTTCAAAGATGATTGTGTGATTAATATGGGATCATTTTTCTTCAAAATTTTAGAGGATTGAGTCCAGGATTGAGGTGCAAGTATATTCTTCGCCAAGATAATATATATTGAGATCTGATGTTTGATAAGTGACGAGACGAATCCGCGAAGTCGTTGAATACACGTGGAGACGTGTCAAAAACAAGTTCCAAACTCACCAATTTTGAGGAAATATTACGAATTAGATAGTTTAGTGGTGAATAAGGTTCAGATCCACAAAAAATTAAGGTATTTTCAAGGTATTTCTTCAAACTCGATCAAATCGGACGATGATAGCATCATTGTATGAATCTCGTCATAAAACATTTTCGTCCGATTTTCATTTGATCATATATATTTTCATTTAAAAATTATAAATTCATCAAGTACAAGAACATTTTCATTTGAGAATGCAAATAAGTTTAAAATATATGGGGAAAAATAATGGATCTAATGGTGATGGCTGACGACACGAAACCGGGAGGTCGTTGATTTCACACAATCTCATGTCAAAAATAAAACCAAACTTACCAATTTGATGAAAATTATTCGAATTGAGGGGTATAATGGTAAATAAGGGTCAAATCCACAGGGAAATAAGGAAATTTCTGATGTTTTCTTCGAAATTGATCAAATCAGATGATAAATCGATGGTAGAATTTGGGGAAAATGGTATATTATGAAAGATAACTTCAAATCGCTTCCACGAAATCAAGAATCATCGAAATTGATCTTGATTTCGCGGAGAAATTGAAGTTTGAAATAGATAGATATTTCTGAACTTGAAAATCGTGAAATTGAATAAAATTAAATCAAATTAAACTTGAAATCTTAATCTAAATTGAAATTAAACATGATTGGATGATAGATTATGAAAAACCGCTTCCACTAATCCCAAATAGTGATCAAATTAACAGGATTAAACCTCTAATCGTCGAAAACGTGAAGAACGCGATATGGAGATTCAAGCGTTGATTTCTCCTTCTCTACTCAACCAAATCTCGAGTTCTTGCCCTTCGTGGATGCGGAAATGAGTTAGAAGAGGCTAGAATCGAGAGATTCGAGAAGAGAGGTATTTAAACAGATCAATTGGATTGATTTCTAACTTGAATGCTTACAAATTGGAAGAACATGCCTTATTTATAGGCTATTTGGGCGTAACCATCCGATCGAAACGATCGACGGTTACGATGGAACGGTCCATCGTGGACCATTTCAATTAAGTCACAGCCGTCCGATCTTGACGGATGGTCCGGATGAGCCGCGTGGATGGGCGTTATAAAAACGCTTTAGATCGCGTCGTTGGATCGCGATCTGACGGTTGAGATGCTCCCTACGCGATTAAATCTCGGCCGTTATAACGCTCCTTAAAATGCACGTGTTTTTTATGCGATCCGGTGGACTGTAAGTCCACTTAATCCACACGCGACGATCCTTCGATCGGTTGATCCAGCGCTCCTTATTTGGCCACGTGTCCTGCACTCAACTACCGCGTGGAACTTAGTCCCACACGGGAAAAATTAGAGGAAGCGGTCGAGTTTATAAGATACGAGGGTTACAGGACTTAGCTTAAATTCTGATAATAGAATGCTTATATGTACTATAACCCCTATAGTTTACGATAAATATAAATAGCAGTCACCTCCGCGCCGCGTAGGCGCGGCGTGGGCCCGCGTGGTGCTGCCACGTGGCCTTGAGTGCCACGTCGCATCGACGTGGGTCCCGCGCGAAAATACCCCCCTTTTTCCTCTTTTTTTAATCGTTTTAATCATAAAAAAATTGAAAATAAATTCAGAAAAATCCAAAAAAATCCCTAAAAATTAGAAAATTCATAACTTTCAAAATATAACTCCAAATTAATCCAAATTTCTTTGATTTGATCCAAAATTTAATTATCTATCATTCTAAAGAGTCAAAATTAATAAATAATGAGAGTTTTAATTTCCATTTAAAGAATACATTTATTTTTTAAAGATTTTAACTTAAGAAAATATAAATAAATGTTTATAAAACATTTACTCTCATTATTTTGACTCTAAAAGCATCCAAAATCTCAAGTAAAGATGGGTTATTAAGTTATTCATCTTTAAATCATCATATTAAACCCTAATTTAAAGTATTTTTGAGATTATAGTGATTTATTGTGGAATGATAGAAAAGTACATATAAATATGATAACATGCATGGAAATGAAATTATTTATACCTTAACATGTATCAAAAATCATGTTTTATAATGTTTATTTAGCATGTTATCAATGGCTCCTATGAAGAAGAATCTACAAGCCGTGAGATCAAAGAACTTTTTTAGGAAAAATCTAAAATTTAGCTTGGCACTTGTATCAGAGGAACTTCACCCATGGGGGCTCCTTTTCTTGCTCACTCTATCTCTCTTAATATGCAAGTGGGATCGGCCCATTTTTTCCCTCTTTCTCTCTCCTATTTCTCAAAGATGGCATGCAATCCAAGTCCAAAAAACTCTAATCATGGTGTGCTTATAGGAATTGGAAAATTCATGGATTGAGAATCCAAATGGTGGAAATATAACCATAAAAATGAGCTTAAATTGGAACCCTAGGAGAGACCTTTCTCTAATACCAAGTGAAAAAAAATGAGAACAAAAATGAGGGTCTAACTTTTGTAGTGAGACAGAGTCCTATATATGAAGGAATAAGTGGGCACTAGAATATTCCCTATGAGGAAAAGAACAAGCTCCAATAACCAAAACATGACAGAGAAATACACACTCATTCAATGAGAATTCAATGGGGATGTCGTCCATTAATAGAGAAAAGGTAAGGGAAAAAATCAAGGAAAATCAACATCAAAGAGCAATATTCTTCAAAAATAAATAAAGAAGTAAAAAATGTCATTGAATGTCCCATCAATCAAACCCATGATTACCACAAGAAACACACAATTCAATGATTGTGGAGCGCGAAAATAGAAGAGTGAGTTTGTTGAATAGAATGCAGCACAAGAATCAATAATGGCACTAACTTCAACAATTGGATGACAAGAAGCAATAGTAAAAAGCAATAGTAAATGAAGAAAAAGCATAGCTCAAGCCCTCACATTAAAGAGCCTAAAGAATAGTAACTTTTGTATCAAAGAGGAGAAATTTTCTCCAACTGTAAGGAAAATTTTTATGGAGAACGCCTAGAAAAGGATATTTGAGTTCTTATTTATTACTTGTGAATACTATTTAGTAGAATGCATTTACCTCTTGTTACTAAAAAATGAAGGAAACCTCAAAAACAAAACAAAGCGAGGAAAATGATGAAGCAAATGACATTGAATCAATATCATGAACATAATAGCTAGGATTTCAAGAAGAAGATGCCATTCATTTGATAAGAATAAAAAGGAATATTAAAATGCGTGCGGCTAAGATGAAGCACCTACTTTTGAAGTAAAAAAAATAAATGCCATATAAATTTAACTCCACATAATTGTAACCACACACTTTATCCCCCAGCACTTGAGGTTTTGCTTACAAATGTCTTCAATTTACTTTCCATTGAGGACAGATGTTCCTTAGCAAGCACAAGTATATGATGGCTGTTTAATAGGAGACTGGTCCTTAGAAAGCACAAGTTTTCTAGAGTCCAAACCAAAACTGTAAATCTCATCGCTGTCTCAAAACTCAATTTATAGGATACAACCTCCCTTGTTCTTGAGAATGTCAATCTTTATTTTTTAATTGATTGATAAGCAAACCAGATTGAATATACTAAGTGATGGTGTTTTATATACATTGAGCTCTATATGCCATTTTATGCATGAAATAAGGGAGGTAAGTTGGCATATATAAATCAAGCCCCAATATATGGATTTTCTTATTAGTGAAATGGGAATCTAGGAATTGATGCATATTCAAACTTTGACTACATAGGAGACGAAGGTGTCCAAAATCTAGCTCATGACTGATGGATATTATGTGGCCTATAAGCCAATCACACTGTCATGTATCTTGTTTATGTTCATTGAAATGAAATTTATTCATTGTCATTCTTGTGTGATGTTTGCAATGAAGTCCATGAGCATGTGCAATGACTAAGTGAATTATGATGAGATCATAATATAGTGATCACTAGTCTTTAAACATATGTTCTAAACATTCCTATTCGTGGGATATTCGATAAGGACATCGAATTATCAGAAAGAATAGCACTATCTAATCTATCTCATATGATGAGTATGGCTGGTCTTATAGCCATCGGCGTGGAGACACTAAGGATAGATAGTGGGTGCTCTTTGGAGAAGGAGTTCACTGAATTGATCTGTATAAATCCCTGAATGGTATTATACCTAACTATCAATCAGGTTGATTCATGTTATGGTTGTGTATGTGGTCCTTTGACTTGAGACACCAAAGACATCTTATGGATGGATGATCGTGTTTTGATTATGACTTATGAATCCCTAGCCATGGGATATCTAAAACGTCATATATTGGATACGACATGAAGTCCACGAAGATGATTGTGTGATCAAGATAGGATCATCCACCCTCGGTATTTGAAGAGATTGACTCAAGGAATGAGATGCGATGAAATCCTTGGCCAAGGTCGTAGAAATATCGAAGAAGGGGTTCTCGATGATTTCTACACGCATCAGTACTAACTTGAGTGACCGATTAGGGTTTGACAGTTGACCATACCCTAAGTCATTCATGAGTCTAATGTGGATGAAGGATTATACATACATGGTAATCGATGACGGGAAGGTTCCATAAGTGAGTTCTTACATACTCCATATCTCCTAGTGTACATGGTGTAGCTTGGCACCCAACGGGCTGGCAACTCAACCTATCGATTGGGTTGAATCGATTCTTGATTAATTAATCTATATGTGGATGTGGATAATTAATTAAGGTTGACCAATAAGGTGTTATTTGTTCTATAGAGTTATTAACTAGTGAGATATATGGACCTAGAGGGTCACACACATAAGGTTTATGGATGTTGGTGGATATAGACATAATTATGAGGGTTTTTATGAAAAAAACCTCATACCAAATGTCTATAAATAGGGGGAGGACGACCACAACTAAAGGTGCCCATGCAAGCCTTGTGGGAATTCTCTCCATTCTTCTCTTTCTCTCTTGGTGAAGAGCTTTGAAGAGAAGATCCAACCATCCAAAGACCGTGTGGATACCGCTAGAGGCTAGACACTTGAATAGCTTCAAGAACTCCTTCAAGGAAACCTGTAAGTATGTTTTCTCATACATACTAGATGATAGGATCATCTGTTCTTGGTGGCTTGGTATTTTGAATGTCCGATTCAATGTTTTTCCACTGCATTTGATGTTTTGATCAAAATTTCGGAAAGTTATCGACCTTAGATCCCATCAATGCCTCTTTCACATATCTTGGTGAGAACCTTATCATTTTCAATAGCAATGATAGTGTGTTATTGATGCATTCATTTATATCATTACAAACATATTTTAATGCACAATACTTTCTAATACAATCCATATTATCATGTTTTTATGATATATTTGCCTTTGTCAAGTTATTTTACTCATGTACTTAATTTGCATCTAAGTAGTGTTGATAATTTATAAACAATGAATATGCATTGTCATACATTATTCCTTTGATTTTTATATCTTGAGACTAACCCCATATGACTTCTTTGAAGTCAAGTGGTTGAATTCTCACATTATTTTGAGTTTTGTGGATGGAAGGACATAGGAAAACATATTAGAAAATATGGAGGTAAATTGCATTGAAAGAGAGGAGAAAATGTCATATTCACCATTTTAGAGACCAAGTCAACTCTAATTTCATGAAGCCAAAGGGGTTTAATTAGGGGTCAAGGTGGTCAAAGGTGGTCAAATTTATTTTGTAAATGATTATAGAGATCATCTGTCTTAAGTAAGTCAATGTTTCATCGACTTTCTCTATTTTAGGGAAGATTGACCAAAAAATAATAAAATCCTTTTAAATTCAATTATTTAATATTTAAAATGAAGTAGAGGTCACCCTCTTAAGGTGGACGTCCTCCTTAGTTAGGAAGGAGTCGGGAGTCACCTTTTTAGGAGGCAGGGCCTATATCCCTAAGGAGTGGCATTACCTCCTTTTGAGAAGGTGAGATCCTTTCTTTATAAGGGTTTAGGCAACCTAATTAAGCGATAGGATTACATCTGTGAGGAGGTAACCACACCCTTTAATATAGTTGGGGTGGTGCATCTCTCTTAGCATTAGGCTACCATAAGGAAGAGGAGAGGAAATCAAGGCCCATGGAGAGCATTTCTTGATTCTCAATCTTGTCATGGAAAAGAAATCAAGCGAGGATCGCAATTAGAGCAAATTAAGCATCACCTGACCTAAGGCAAGCATCATGGCATTGTTTGTACAAAAATACAGATTGAATTCTTTCTTGTGATCATCTCCATAAATAATAAAGTTGTATTTATTTTATTTTTAATTTTTTTTTAATATAATAGCTTTGACATCATTCAGACTTGCAACTCTCTCTCTCTCTTTCTATTGTTGTGCATCAATTTGTTGCTACCACGGACCACTCTTCTCAGCTTCCCATCATCTCATCGCCATTCCATTCTTTTTATCTTAATTTTTTGTTTAAATAATAATTTCTTTCTTAACTCAAAATGAAACCTAAAATTTATCACTCACATTCATCTCAACGTACACTATTTACGCTCACACTTATTCTCACGCTCTTACATCTTTCAATTTCTTGCCTTTCATTTGAACAACTAATAACATTACTTCAGCTCCCTATGGATTTTACCCTTGCTTAAAAAGTACTTATGAAATATAAATTTTATTGAATGAAATTGATATACAACAATGACTGAATTGACCTAAGACGACCCTCGCTCCAATTCTAAAGAAGTGTACTAGAATATGTTTGCTATTGATTTCAAGATGATTTGTATATGGTTATTTCTTCAAGAGGTGTCCATTCTAAGAATTATTTCTCACTTTTTTCTTACAAAAAAAAGGTTTTCGAGAATGCTAGCATAGAGTTTCAAGAAGGGTAGATTGAATCATAATCTACCATATTTGCAAAGCGATTTTTATGCGCTCTCATTAGACCTCATTCACGTCCATCTGTTAAAATAATCAAGATGCCATCTATCTTTAAGTAATCTAAATTTCCATGAGCGAATCATGTACATTGAGTTTGGTTTTCATTATGTATGGTATGTTTGTCAAAGGTCTTATGATCTCTCCCTAGTGGGATCTGAGGTTGATAAGCCTTTGAAAATTTTGATCAAAACATCAAATGAAGTGAAATACATTGAATCGAATATTCAAAACACCAAGGCACCAAGAATTGATGATCCAATAATCTATAATGTGTGAGAAAACATTCTTATAGGGTTCACTTGAAGGAGTTCTTGAAGCTATACAAGTGTCTAGGCTCTAATGGTATCCATAAGATCACCGTAAGGTTGGATCTCCTTTTCAAATCTCTTCACCAAAAAAAGAAAAGGAAAGTAGATAATTTTCACAAGGCTTGCGTCGGCATTTGGTATGTGAATTTTTTATAAAAACCCTCATAATTATGTCTATATCTACCGACATCCAGACCTTATATGTGTGACCCTCTATCTCCATATATCTCACTAGTTAATAGCTCTATAAACCCAATAACATGTTATTAGCTAACCATAGTTAATTATCTATATTAACATATAGATTGATTAATTAAGGATGGATGTAACCCAATTGATAGGTTGAGTTGCTAGCCAATCGGGTGCCAAGCTACAACACGTACTCTAAAAGATATTAAGTGTATAAGAACTCACATATGAGACTTTGACATCATCAGTTACAATATATCTAGAATTATTCATTCGTGTGAGACTCATGAATGAATTAGAGTTTGGTTAACTATCAAGCCATAATCGGTCACTCAAGTTAGTATTAATGCGTGGAGGAAATCATTGGCAACTACTTTTCTACTAACTTGGTCAAGTATTACATCTCATCTCATTCCTTGAGTCAATCTCCTCAAATATTGAGGGTGTATGATCCCATCTTGACCACACAATCATCTTTGAAAACCATGAACTAATGGAGATATGTAAGATGTAGAACTTTCTAGGTCGATCCAAAAAAATTTTATGGCAAGAGGATATCAAATATAAGGGGCCAAGAAGAAAGAAATAACATAGGTTTCTCTTCAAGTCTCCAAGTTGATAACAAGAGGGGGAATTTCAATTGATTTAAGGTATTTTAGTAGACTTACAGATATGATAGTTCTAAAATCAAACTAGAGAAAGTAAGAGAAAGGAGAGAATCGGGAAAATCTAAACTAGGAGGAAAGGAAGAAATCAAGAAGGTGAGAAGGGAAGGACACCGGAATTGAAGAAGATAGAGGGTGAGAGAAATATGGCAAGCGAAGAATAAAGAGAGACTCTTGAAAGAGAGAGTGGAGGAGATGGCATGATATTTAAAGAGAAGATGAGAGATATCATATGATAGTGAGAGTGTTTGAGTGATAAGTTTAGAGGAAGAGAGCTTGAGGAAAGAATCGCGAGAGAATTATAGGGAGAGAAAAATTTCAAAATTGGAGGAGAGAGAAAGATCGAAAAAGAGAGAGGAAGATTTTGACCGAAGATATTAGTGAGAGAAAGAGCGATTGCGAAAGAGATAGGAGAGATGGAGGAAATGTGAGAGAAGGCGAGAGAGGCAGCGAGAGAGTGAGAGTGGTTGAGAAAAATGAAGAGGAAGCAAGAGATTGAGCAAATGGGATGGAGAGAGAAAGAACAAAAGAGAGAGAACAAGTAGAAAGGAAAAAGGAGGGGAGGTGAATGAGAGAGAGAGAGAGAGAGAGAGAGAGAGAATGTGGGAGCATGAGAGAGCACAAGCGCTTGAGAGAAAGAGCAAGATTGAAAGAGAGATAGAAAGAAAGACACAATGAGCAAGATTGAGAGAAGAGTTTAGAGAGAGAAAGAGCAGTTGCAAGCGAGAGTGCAAGAGCAAGAGTGAGGAAGAGAGCACGAGCAGTTAGGAGAGAGAGAAAGGGAGATATTGAGAGAGAAAGAGGGGTTGGGAGAGAAATTTTGAGAGGAAAGAATGGAGATCACAAAGAACTCTCTTCTTTCCTGAAATTCCAAACCTTGGTTTAGATATTTATCTTTAGAGTGGAAAAGAAGCAAACTTGACCTTGATTCCATGCTTACTTGATCTAGAAGAATCTGGGCACCAATTCTACAAAAATAGCCTCTCCACACTTTGATTCTATAAGAAAATAACAAAATAACACAAGAAGTTTCCAGAACACTAAAAAGGGGAGTCAATGGTATGAATATAGGAAGTAGATAATATTATTCCTTAATGAGTTAAAATGCAGGCTTATATAGGCCTCAAAATGGTGAGGGTTGTTCAAAATGATCAGACCCTTGAAAATATATGGATTCAAACTTTATGAATGAGATATCAATATTTCACAATTAATAATTGAAAACACATATTATCAACACCAAATATTTTATACAGATATTTTAAACACCTAAAAAAGTTTCTACCCATTGCCCATCAATAATAAGCTCATGTCAGCTCTTAGAATACTTGAATTCAATAAAATAATGGTTTCTTCTCTTCATCAAGCTAGTTAACGTCTTTTGGGACTAAAATTTATGAGCTTCTAAACTATATCTCTTTCAATAGATTCTTTTTTTTTCTTCCGATGAGTTTTTGGATATAGTGGAAACAATAATAGAATGATGAGTAAATAAGTACATTTATTGATAATTGTCTCTAGTCTCCAAAACCCAAAATTATGTTTACATTCATTTATATTTTAATAGGCTCTATAATAATGTGCATATATAGATGCACATACATCTAGATATATATATACAAAGAGAGAGAGAGAGAGAGAGAGAGAGAGACAAAGAGAGAGAGAGAGAAAGGCCAAGTTTCAAGGCTCAATTCTAGAGACATCAAGTATTTATATGTAGCAAACTATTTACGTGGACACTCAAGCCTATCTACGTTTGTGGAGGAAGTATTGAGAGAATGAGGCATTTGTGTTGGCATTGATGAGTTGAGAGCAGAGGAAGAGAATGAGCGATGATCATTGAGAGAGTTAGGATAAGTGCGAATAGGAAAAAATTTCCATAGGGAAGAGAGAGAAGGAGGGGGAGAAAGAGACACTTAATTATGGTCATATGTAAGGTTCTCCAAAAGTATACTGGATACCAAAATACCGAATTGAACCGACACCAATGGTGCTAAAAAAATAGCCAAACCGAAGTTTCGGTTCAGTTTTCACTTCCGGTGAAAACCGAAACCGACGATCTCTCTCTCTCTCTCTCTCTTGCACTGTCATCTCACACGCATTCTCTCTCTCGCAATCAGATATGCTTGCAAGAAACTCTCTCTCTCTTGCACTGTCATGTCACACGCATTCTCTCTCTCTCGCAATCAGATATGCTCGCAAGAAACTCTCTCTCTCTCTTGCACTGTCATGTCACACGCATTCTCTCTCTCTCGCAATCAGATATGCTCGCAAGAAACTCTCTCTCTCTCTCTCTCTTGCACTGTCATGTCACACACATTCTCTCTCTCTCGCAATCAGATATGCTCGCCAGAAACTCTCTCTCTCTCTCTCTCGTGAAGCTTTCTTCGGTTTCTTTTGTCATTGAAAGTGAAACTGAGCCAATAATATGAGTAATTTTCTTCTGTCATTTTCTTCGGTTTCTTCGATTTTCCTCGTATGAGCTCTAACGGAACAAGACCGAGTGGTCGTTGAATACACACGGTCAAGGGTCAAAATAAATTCCAAACTTACCAATTTCAAGATTAATTCGTGAATTGAGGGGTATAATGGTAAATAAGGGTCGAATCCACAGGAAATTAGGGAAATTTTTTATGATCTCTTCGAATTTGATCAAATCGGATGATGATTCGGTGATTGAAATTGGGAAAATTGATACATGATGAAAGAGGACTCGAAGACGAATCCACCAAATCAAAAATCACTCAATTTGACTTTGATTTCGCAGAGAAATCAAACATTGAACAGAGGAGATTTTTTCGAAAATTAAAAATCACAAAATCCGAAATTAAGAGAGAAATTAAACTAAATTACGATTCTAAAATGAAATTAAGTGCTAAAAAAAGATAGATTAGGATGAAACACGATCCCTAACCCAAAATTGCAAATGAATTGATCCAATTAATCGCCGGAATAAAGGCTATTCATCAAAATTTAGAAAATCGCAATCGTGGAGTTCAACCGTCGATTTCTTCCTCGTCGATCATCAAAATCTTGATCTTAAGCACTCCGTGGACAAGGAAATGAGCCTACAAGCGATTAAAAACAAGAGATTCAAGAGATTTGATGTCTAAACAGTTCGATTTACTCGAATTTCTCTCGAATGCTATACAATCTCGAAGAACATCTCAATTTATAGGCAACTTGGACGTAAGCGTCCGATGAAACACTTGATCTTCGATCAACAGTTGTAATGAAACGCATCAATGCGAATTATTACGCTTAAATCTTGGCCGTTGGATTGGAGATGGATGCCCGAGATTTTGCCACGCCGCTAGCGTTATAAAAATGCATGTAAAATACGTCGTTGGATCACGATCGGACGCTCAGATGCGTTTTTCGTCGGTTTAATCTTCGCCGTTATAACTCCTCTTGATCAACACTAAAGATTAAAATGCAATACGATGAATCCGATCTCGCCACATACCCCCCCTTCACTTAAGTGAAGATCAACGGCTCTGATTTCTCGCGCGATCAGACGTCCCACGATGCGACACGTCGCATCACTCCCTTGATCATCGATTGCGATCGATCAGACGCTCCAAATTGTGACACGTCTCCTACGTGCTATAAATAATCTGAAAAATTGATTTTAAATTAGAAAAATTTATTTTTAATTCCAGAAAATCCGTAGAAATTTATTAAAAAAGTCAGAAAAATTCAGAAAAAATCCGAAAAAAATCCCTAAAAATTAGAAAATTCATAACTTTCAAAATATAACTCCAAATTAATCCAAATTTCTTTCATTTGATCAGAAATTCAATTATCTATCATTCTAAAAGGTCAAATTTAATAAATAATAAGAGATTTCATTTCTATTTAAAAAATACATTCCTTTCTTTAAGATTTAAAACTTTAGAAAATTAAATGAATGTTTATAAAATGATTTCTCTTACTTTTTAACTTTAAAAAATAATTATAATCTTAAGTAAATATGAGTTATGAAATTATTTATCTTTAATTCATCATAATTAACCCTTAATTAAAGTATTTTGAAATCTTTTATGCCTTAATATGCATTAATAATCATATATTATCATGTCTAATTAGCATGTTATCAAGCCCTACATCCTTATCAAACAAGAATACTCGGTAAATACTCGTCCGTTCGGTGAATACTCGTATTCAATCCGATCGGCGAATACTCGCTTGTATTTAGTCTGTGGCAATCAAAATATACATTAAAAAAAATAAAAAGAACATATCTTTACAATTCCCCGGCATCATTTTCCCATTTTCCCAGTACAGGTTACCTTCTCAGCGTGAGAGAGAGATGATCAATTCTCGTTCTTACTCCCTTAAGAGGGAGAACCACATTTTTTACGGAGAAGCTAAACCTGAAAGATCATCTTTCAGAGACCTTGATCTTACACTACATTTCCATCTTGATCTCAAATAAATAACCAAAAATCTGGAACAAGATTCCCGAAGATGCGGGCATCTTAAAAACACATTTCATGTCAAGGCCGCTCTATAAAGAATTCCCAAAAGGGTGAAGATTGAGCCTTCTTTTTCTCTTGATAGCTGCTAGAAGATTGGATTGTGTTTGTAGATGAATTTCAATGACTCGTTGTTAATCGTGTGATTTTTACACTCTAAGTATTCTAGTTAGCTTGTAAACCTGAAATCAATGAAAAATAATTACTTCATTACTTGACAATTTGGAAGAAAAGCCATGACCAAACTCCGCAGAATGATCCCATCAGCCTTGAATGAGCCCATCAGCCATGAAATGGACATAGTAGGTCTTTAAATTTCAGTACTCTAAAAATGTACGATAAAAAAAATTTGAAGTTCTTTAGAAAACAACTGTGGATTTAAAAAGCTTGAATATTACCTTTCATTGGTAGTTCTCTGAGTGTAGTGGTGATTCTTTAGATGACCACTTCCTCTGTAATCCATAGAGATATGTTCTAAATATATATTGATAAGGATCTCTGATAACATGCATTTATAACTTAATTTCTTATCCTAATTAACTCATATTCATGCTTATTTTATGTGAATATGATGCATGTTATCATACTTTTTAGGAATTTTCTCCATTGGTATGTCATTTCACTAAAGTCGATATTTATCCATAAATTAGGGATAATTTCATGCTTGATAGATGATTAGTCTTTTGTAAAGTTTAAATTAATAGAAGTTAATCTCTTTTCTTGAATGATTTTGACTTTAGTGCATGTTTTGAAGGATAATTTCAAGATGAAATTATGATTAAGAAGATTTATTAAGAAATTAGTTAAGTAATTTTTTATTCATCATAATTTCTTCTTTGAAAATATATTTTAAATGACATGATGTTAAAAAGGAAGAGAATTGTGAATTAATGGAGAAAATTCAGATTAAAAAGGAGTTGTATATTTAAAGTTATGAATTTCTGAAGTTTATGCCTCTTTTTTGATTTTTTATCTAATTTTAAATTGATTTTTTATTAATTTTTCTTAATAAAATCGCGAAAAAGTGGGTATTTTGGTCCACAGACCTTGTAGCTGACTTGGCGCGGAGCTGACGTGGCACGCGGGACCCGCGCGGATGCGACGCGGCACGCAAGGCCACATGGCAGGGCCGCGTGGGCCCACGTGAGGCACAAGTGGCGCACAGAGCGTGGACACGTGGCAGAAGGCCACGCGGGTCCACGCGGACGCCCGTGTGAGGCACCACGTGGCAGGAGCGGTCGGCAAGTGAAGGGCCCACGGGTTAGTGGGCCCTAGTAAGATGATTGGGGCGATAACGCAATAGCACTAAACCGCCCCATAATTTAAACTTAAGATTCTCCGTTATTTCTTCCGTGTGGGACTATGTTCCCACACGTTTTTACTTTTGCAGGCGACGTGGACGAACGGTAGGCGTCAGATTCGACCGGTATGGCGGAGATCGCGTGGACCCGAGTCCACGCGATCATCAATCAGGCACGTGCGTGATTAACGCACTTAAGTGAAGCGATGGATGGCTTACCTGGTGACACGTGGAGGCGCCAGGAGCGTCCGATCTTCGTCACGATTTGATCGTGGCTTCATCGAACGACGCTTCATCAGACAGTCATGATCTTTCACAATTTCGGCAATTGGGGAGCACCGCGTTGACACATCGTGATGGTCCGATCTCCATCAAACGGGCGACGCCAACGGATGACGTGGAGCCATCTTAAACAAATGGAGGAAGATCAGACAGCGGCGATTCGTTGAGGCTCACGATCGCTAGATCGTGGCTCACCCAAGGAAAGCAATACGTGGACTCAGCTTGATGCGTCGATCTTCATCGGACGGTGGACGGAAGATAACCAAGAACCACGATCGTGGTGCGATCGTGGCCCGATCGTGGCGCGATCGTCGCTCCTTTGAGGCAAAATCGAGACCACGATCACCGCTGATTGATGGGCCACGGTCGTCGTGCGATCGTGTCCATCAATCCCACGTCCCGACCGGATCAAACGGCCGCAAAAATCGGGCGAAAATCCTCTTTAAAACCGATGTATTCTCTCTCCTTTGTTCTTCAACTTTTAATTGATTCGTGAAGAAATTAAGCAAATTTGGAGCAAAATCTTAAGTTCTTCATGATCCCCCCGCGTTTAGACTCAATTGCGAAGCAATTAGAGCGGGATTGATCGCGAATTCCTGTTTGATTTCATCGAATTTTCCCCTTGAATTCCGAACGTCTACGAGGAAGAAATCGAGCAAACTCGCTTCAATCCGCGTGAATTGAAGCCCCATTCTTGCGGCAATCAGGTTAGTAGTGAGATTCGATCAATTATTAGGTGGTAATTTGAGTTTTAATTAGGTTTAGATCTTTAATTTTGCATTTTACTTCTTAGTGTTCTTCAATTTTGCCCAATTTTAGT
The DNA here is from genome assembly GCA_024174645.1 of Lemna minuta. NCBI lineage: Eukaryota > Viridiplantae > Streptophyta > Magnoliopsida > Alismatales > Araceae > Lemna > Lemna minuta. The sequence goes on from CM044108.1 coordinate 8,044,373, forward strand.
CAGAAATTTTGCTAATTTTGAAAATAGGATATCTCTCTTATTATAATTCCAAATGACTTGATTTTGATTTCATTGGATTTCTCTTTTCATTAGCTTTCCGTAGATAGCAAATTCGTTGAATTCCGAGTTCATTTGACCCTTCAATTTGACGTTTGCCCGAGCACTGTTCATTCTTCATCAGAATTCAAACGTTGGTTTTCGGGGTCAATTACTTTCAATTTACAAATCGGAATTCGATCATTTTGGTCTCTTTAGATTCCTCTGGTTCTTATCTTTCAATTGATATATAAATTTCAAGATTTGAAATGTTCATTTTGGGGATTTTCTGATATTTGATTTTCAATAATTCATAGTAAATCCAGTTCTTATCCAAAAATCACAAATTCTATATCAATAAATTCCATTTTCTTGCTAGTTTCCAAACATATAATTTTTGTAATCTTCTGACACCTTTTGATTCTCTGATTTTACAGACACCTACTATTGGTCAAAGTCAACGCCTTGACTTTGAGTTTTGACTTTTCTCCGTCAAATCCGAGAATTGAATTCTTAAAAATTCTTACTTAATCTATTTATATCATTTCTATTCATTAGATCTTATTTTTACTTCTTTAAATTCTCTTTTACACCTAAGTTTGACCAAGTCAACTCTACAATTAAAGTCAACCCTGCTCTCTGTGGATCAACCCGATACTTACACATTACTTGATTTTATATCTTATCTTTGTGAGTTCAGTTTTATAAATTTTCTTTGACCTACGTTTGTGTGTTTAACGACAGCACTAAAACGCTTCGTCAATCTCCTCTTTCAATCATTTGATCTCTATTTATGTGTGTAAAATGGTTTCAAATTTTAGGTGCATAACTGATTTTTAAATATCTTACTTATTTGTATTTAATGTAGATTATTTGAATTCTAGACATTTAAATTTGCAATCATTGAGCATCAACAACCTCAAATGGATATCCCTCAAGATGAGGTAACTTTTTTTATATTATTGTATATAATTTCTCATTCATTGTATATGAAATATTTATCTAGTTTAATAACTAAATAACATTCCATTCATCTATTGTTAGCAGATTGCCTCAAATAATGAAGAGACACATATTTCTACAAGTGTGAGCACTATAAATTCCTCACAACGTTGAAAAGGCTCCCCGGCTTTGGTATACTATACGAAGAATGACAATGGTGATTATTGTTGCGACATTTGTAAGCAAAGTACCCCTTTGAGAGATTTGATAATAAAGAGAGACAAGACGGGAAGCACTATGGCTCTATGAAAATACTTAGAAAAGTTTCATCACTCTATTTATAGGGATCTCAAGCCTTCAAGTACTCAAAATCTATTGACTAATTTTTTTTCTAAAAAAAGTAAATATTCAGGAAGGACTCAAGAGCTTACAAAGGAAAGATGCATTGATTTGATATTCAACACCAATACAGCCTTTTCGACCCTTGAGCATCCACAATTCGAAACTTTTTGTTCCTAGTTTGCACAATCTAATGTGTCCCTTCTGAGTGGAAACACCTTACGATGTGGCATCTCTGCAAAATTTGATGATGAAAAGGAAAAATGCCACAATTGTTTTCGACCAATTGAGAAAGTGTCACTCACTGTAGATACTTGAACTACTGCAAATCATCTGGCAATTATTGGGATCACGATTCATTAGATTGATGACTTGTGAAAACTTCATGAATGTGTTCATGTTGTCAAAGAGTTGTGTGGATCTCATGGAGGTGTATACATGGCAAAAGTGTTACATGAAGTGCTTGTAGATTACAATTTGACAGATAAGGTAAGAAATGTTTTTAATTTTTGTATAATTTTTTGTACTAAATACTTGTTTTCCTTGTTTTGTATAGTTGTGCGCAATCACTACTGATAATGCAAGCAACAATAAAACTATGGCAACAAGCTTATAAAAATTGTTGAAGGGTTCTCGTTCAAGGTTCACCAAGAACTATCTCACGCCTTGCATGGCCCATGTTCTTAATCTAGCTATGCAACGTGGCTTAAAGGAACTTGATAATGAGGAGTCATATTCGAATAGTGATGATGACGAAAAATATATAGAGGGACTAGAAGCCATCAGTGAAAAACAATTTGGTGAGATTCTTCATAGACTTCGAAAACTTGTCATTGCAATTAATTCTTCCCCTAGGAGGATTCATCACAATAAGAATTTGTGTGATGAGTTGGAAATATCAAATAAAAATATTCGTGTTGAGGATGTCCGAACCAGGTGGAATCCAACATATGACATGATCGAAGCTGTGTGGGAAAAAAGAGAAGTGTTGAAGGTAATGGCGAGCAACCATCTAAGCACAAATAAAGCAAACTTTTTAATTGAGGATGAAGAATGGGAGCTCTTAAAAATGTTTGCATATGAACTCTTGGCTTTCCGTGAGGCAACTCAAGTATTTTTTAAGTCGTAGTCAATTACGTCACCAAATGTATTGGGATTGTATGGACTTCTAGTTGAACGATTGGACTCATTAAATTTTGAGCTACATCATCCTCTCCAAGATTTCACAGGGACAAAGACCAAGCAAAGGCACTAAGACGCGCATACACGTCGATGAAAGAGAAATTGTTGAAATATAAAATGCAGGTGAGGAGAAAGCCTATGTTCCCTATTGCCATAGTGCTAGACCCTAGATTCAAGTTGCTACATATTCCTCATGGTGAGCAAAAAAAATTTATGCAAAATTTACTTAACATGCTCGAATCAGTGCGTATCATAGAAGGTTCAAGTTCTATGTCGATTGATGATCTTTTAGCTTCAAGGACTCACAAGCGTTCAAAAGTAATGATGCAATTTATGGAGCGACAATCAAGTAGGAGCACAACAGTCGATGAGCAATCAGTAAAGGTTGAATTAGATGATTACTTATGTGAACCTTGTAGTGATTGCTTACGCGATGACTCGTTACAATGGTGGCACAAGAGAGGATCTAACAAATATCCACGACTTTCAGTGCTCGCAAAAGAGTTTCTTTCTATGTGTGCATCGAGCTCTCCCTCTGAGCGTCTTTTTTCCATAGGTAGAGGAATTATCACATTTAGAAGAGGAAGGCTAGCTCCTGACACTATATCCACTTTGATGACCTTAAAGTCTTGGAGTCATCAGGATGTCACCCGAGATGATGAAATGGATTCAGAAGTTGAAGAAAGTAGACTTGTGAAATGATAATTTTCTAAAACTCTCTTTTTTATTCTCCTCAGAATTTTAATTTTAACAATTTTTAATGGCTAAAGTTTACCTATATTAGCCTTTTATCTTGAATTCTTGATATGTTAAATGTTATAAGGATGTGATGATCTCTTGTCAATAATCTTAATTTATGTTTAACTTAAATAATACATCACCGAAAGTATAGGTTTCACCGAACCGACACCGGACAATACTGTCACCAACACCAAACTGAAGTTAGGTATAGGTTTAGGTTTTCACAAAAAACTGGTACCAACAGCGGAACTGGAGAACCCTAGTCATATGATATTTGATCACAGCTACTCAGAAGCCCCAATAAGTAACATACACAGAGAAGATCCTGACATGTGATGGTGATCACAACCATGAGGATAACAAACATTACTAATTGTGATCACAACCATGAGGATAACAAACATTACTATTCATTGTGATCATAGTCTAGTCAGATTAGATATCATGATACTGATCTTCTGTCTCAAGATCTTGATAATTTCCTTTGTGTTACTCCCAAGATTTTGGTCATCAATGAGCTGAAGTCAACAACTCACATTCAAGTACTCATGTTTTGATCATAAAATCCAAGTACTCCAATATATGTTTCAAGGATTCAACTTGAAGAAATATTTTATCTCAATATCATTACATGGGACATCGACGTGAAGATGTAGATCTTGTTGCTTGTTGACAGATCGATGTTTCGATTGATTTTCTATTTAAATTTAGTACAAGTGAAATAAATATATGATAACATCCATATATTCCTTGATTTGATATTCTATCACTTGATAAAGCTAGAAAAGAAAGACTTCTACAACTTCAAGAGCTCCAAGAATTACGGAATGAGTCGTATCAAAATGCCGAGATTTATAAGGCCAAAAATAAAGCCTTTCATGACAAGCATATTAATAGGAAAACTTTTTATGTTCATGACAAGGTGGTGGCGTACGACCCCCGTCGCCACCAAGACACGATACCACGGCGCCGGAGGAGCCCTTTTGCGCGCGCGGATCTATCCGCTTATCTTTATTTCTTTATTATGAACTTTTTGACCCGCACGTGTTTAAGCGGGTCCTCGCTTATTTCCCTCTCTCTTTAGGCTTTCGGGTGGGTTCTTCCCTTTTCGGGATCCCATTCGTGAAGCCCTTTCTTTTGTGAACCTTTATTTTCTATGAGTATTTTGGGTTTTGGGTTGTGGGCCTCAAGTGGGCCCTTTCCCCTCTCGGCCCATTATGGGCTCTATAAGAGGGGAAGGGACCCCCCCACAAACCCTAGCCGTCATTTGAAGAAAGAAAGGGTCATCCTTCATCTCAAGTGGCTGCTCAAGGAAGGACAAGGAGGGGAACCAACCGCCGCCACCGCCGCCGCACCACCACGTGCCGCCGCCGTGCCCCCGCCGCCTTCCCCTGCCTTGCTCACTGGTTACCTTCGTGCAGCTTTCCTGCCGCCGCCGCCGCTGCCGCCGCCTCAGGCCGCCGTCGCCGCCGCCGCCGCCGGATCGCCGCACCGCCACCATCTCCACCTCCATCTCCATCTCAGGCCATCCCCGCTTCACCTCCGGCGAGATCTTCCCCTCTCCGGAAAACACACCCCATTCTCCACGGTTTCTCTGTCCTGAACCCTCCCCTCCAACTTCGCCGTTCTCACCTCCCGTCGCTAACCCCTCACTGCACTTTCTCCCCTCTCGACGCGCCTCCTCTCACCTGCAGTTCTGCATCGCCGACTATCCTCCCAACCCGTGCCTCCAATTTGTGCTCAACCGCATCCCCCTCCCCGGAAATTTTCCCCTCCAGAAATTTTCCCTCTTCCATTCCGCTGCCCCGCACACCCGCTGTCATTCCCCATCCCAATCCTGGATTTTCATCTGAATTTCCCAGTTCGACTTCCCAACCCCGAGAACACCCTTCCCCGGTCCCATTTCGCGAACGCGACGCCCCTCTCCCCTCATCCCACGATCGATCTCCATTCTCCAATTCTTCACCAAATTTCGCCGTCAGCCTCCCCTCTCTGAGATCCCGTTTAATTCATCCCCCTCCCAAATTCCCGATTCCAGTACATCCGGCCATTCCGCGACCATTCTCGATTTCACCCTCTCTCTCTCTCTCCAACGCCCCGACCATCCCCCGTTCGAGACGTAACCATCCAAATTCCGTCGCCCCAGTTTAAGAAAAAAAAAGAAATTCGTTTGTGAATTCCAGCCGGAATTCCCGTGGGAATCGGTCGCGAGATCGGTCGACGCCCCTCTCTCTCTCCTCTCCCCCCCTCCATCAGTGATTTCCTTCAATTTCCGCGATCACGACCACCATCCAGCACCCTGCTGATTCCCGGACGTCGTCAACCCCTCCTACCCCATCGCCAGTGACTTCACTCATTGTACTCCCCAAAATTCCATTCCAACTCGCAAACCCCTCCAAGCCTACCTCTCGAACTCCGAATTGCGTCCGCATTCCTGAGTTTTTGGTTCCAATTTCCCCACCCGGTCCTCCCACCAACTTCTCTCCCGCGCAACCTACGACGTCACGGATTGTGAAGGAAGGATTAAATTCGCCACACCCGTGAGTGTTGCGACCTGCTCGACAGCCTCGTCACCAGCCGCACTCATCAACGTGCCCTTCGCACCGAAACCTGGGGTTGACCCCTCTTCCCGCGACGCCAACCTCGATCACTCCCACTCCCGAAAGTCGCCCCGCGCCCAGTTCCAGCCGCGCTTGCTCCCCCAATCCGAATCGCCGACGCGGCAAGAACGATTCTCCCTGCCGGCGCCGGTCCCACACCCTGGGTGGGGCTTTGGAGCTGCCCTGCAAGAACCCTGCCTCTGCCCGTGCCCCCCCTTTCTCCCTTGCCGCTCTTGCACTCCTCGTCAACGCCCTGCTCCGCGCTTCCCTGGGTTGTTCGCCACGCCATCGGGTTGACCGCGCCCCTCCCCCGAGTTGAACGCCTTCCCCTCCTCCTGGGTTGACCGCCTTCCCCTCCTCCTGGGTTGACCGCAACACCCCCCTCGGGCGACTGCACTACCCGGGCCTCTTCCGTGCTGCCCTGGTCCACCAGTGCCACCCCTGGCCGCTGCGATCCCCACCGCCATCCCCTCCATCACCCCTTGCGCTCGAGACTGTCGCCTCCCCCCCTCCGGTTGACACTGCCGAGCCGACTCCCCACGACGCCACGACCCACCGGGCTCGCTCCCCGCAGGTTAGCTTCAACCCCTCACCCAAAGTTAATTACTTTTCGAAGCGTTTCCTTTTACTCGTCTCCACCGCCGACGGAAGACGTAGATAGGGTAGAACAGATATAGGTTCGAGATTTCTGACGCGTACGTCAGGTCCGGTACCGAGCGTGGGCTGCAGCCTCCTGGCTACTCCACGACAAGCGACTTCCACGCCTCCGGACGTGGATCGAGAGGATCTCACCCTACCCATCATCGCGAGTTTCCCCGGGTCACTCGGAGTCGACTCCGCTGATCGGCACGTCTGCCTGTACTTAGGTTTAGGTTAGAGGTCGTATTTAGAGTCTAGGATTCGCCTACCTATAGGTTAGGTTTGGCCGGCTACCTCCGGTCAACCTCAGTCCCATTGATCAGGCACGAGGGTTTTCACCACCGCGTCCTGCATCACAAGGTATGGCTTTATAATTCTCGTCTTAAACTCTTTCTAGGGAAATTGCGCTCAAGGTGGGATGGTCCATATGAGATCCTTGAAGTGTTTGACAATAGATCGGTCTTGATTTTAGACCCCAAGACCAATAATTCCTTCAAGGTAAATGGACATAGATTGAAACCATATATTGGTGAAGAAGGACCCCCACCTCCCCATAGTAAAGAGCTGCAATCCCTTGAGATCTCAGCCACTAATTAGTCGCTAGAGTTAGTTACGTCTAGCTAAAGACGAAAAACTTAGCGCTTGTTGGGAGGCAACCCATCTTTATCTTTATTTTTGCCTTTACTTTCTACTTTTGTTCTTGTTTTAGCATTTTTTTTTACTTTTATATTTTCTGTTTGCTTTGATGTTTGCTGTTGTTTTTCTATACGTTCAGTAGGTGCTAAGGAGAAGGGAACATCAAAGGAAGAAATTCAGCCTCAAAACAACTCCAAAAAGGAAGAGAAGAATGCAACCGTTGCAAATTCCCGCTAAGTTTTTCTTTTCTCCCCTATGTCTCTTTTGCTTTTTAATGATGTTGCATGCCATGCATATTTATTGTCATCACTTTTTCCATGAGCATGTTGAATTTTATTGAGGACAATAAAAGGAATGAGCATAGGGGGGAGTTTTCTAGAAAACTTAAAATTTTTAAATTTTTTGCATTCCTTCATTTGATACTCTATCCATGATCTGATTTTTAAACATGTGACCAGCAACATGATCTTTCCAAAACCACATGAAATAGTAAAGCATAGAGTACATTAACACGTCCACTTGTTTAGAAAGTTGTGGGAAGAGCAACCTTAAGTGTTATGTTGAGGAGATGGTAGAGTCGATGGAATTATGGATCTAGGTATTCCTTTGGGGAACCATAAAATCCAAACTAAGGATTTACTCAAGCTCATAGTATAATTTTTACAAACTTTCTATACTTCTCATCCACTCATTCTTCTTTCTAAATCTTAAGTTAATGAATCCTTGCACGCACATCCTTCTGCTTTCCATAGCAAGTCGTAGCTTGTATCATCCTTTGTTGGGACTACTATTATTGACATAGTGAAGCTCCCTGATCCATAGAGATACAAAACCTCTTCGGGGGAATTAGCTGCATGTCTACTAAGGACGGCACATGGGTAGGATGAGCACCATGAAATGAGTAATGTTGTTTTCAATAAAGTTGCATAAAAATCCTTGAAAATTTCAAATTCTGAATTATCTAATCTCTTTCTTCAAAAAGGCTTGTAGCAAGTAGAATTAGGATGAATAAAGTAGAATTAGAAAGAAAGAAAAAGACAAAAAAGTAGAATTAGGATGAAAGAGAAACAAAAAAAAGTAGAATTAGAATGGTAAGCTACCTCCCATGTGTTTTAGCCGACTCTATTTTATAGCCATTATGTATGAAAAGGATGATGCTTGTTTCTACTTCTTGTGCCCTTATCATTCATGTCCATAGTGCAAGGAGAAATCAACGATTGGTTTGGTATGATGATTTTTTTTTAATTATGTATATTTCTATTAGTATGTAGAGCAAGAGGATTCTTAGTTCATTTGGTGGATTAAAGTGTTTGTTGGAGGAATGCCGTGACCCAAGGTTTCTAGTACATTACTTTCTTCTTGGCATCATTTAAGGTAGAACATTCATTTCAGATTCTATCAATGCTTAACCCATGATTTTCTAAAGTTTGTTAGTCCTATTACACACTCTTTATCTTTCCATTGCTAAGGGACTAGCAATGATTTAAGTTAGGGGGTGTGATAACATGAATTTATAACTCAAATTCTTGCCTAATTAACTCATATTCATGCTTATTTTATGTGAATATGATGCATGTTATCATAATTTTTATGAATTTTCTCCATTGGTATGCCATTACACTAAAGTTCATATTTATGCATAAATTAGGGATAATTATGTGCTTTATTGATGATTAATCTTTTTGCAAGTTTAAATTAATAGGAATTAAGTTCTTTCCCTGACTTATTTTGACTTTAGTAAATGATTTTAAAGGCTAAATATAAGAAGGAAATTATTGGATGATTAAAAGAGAAAGATCTTAAGGAATGCCTTTATGTTATTTTTAATGCATCCTATTTTCTTCTTCTAAAATTATATTTTTTTATGGCATGACATTAAAAAGAAAAGAAATTGAGATCTACTGGAAAAAATTTGAGATTAAAAGGAGTTGTATTTTAAGAGTTATAAATTTCTGAACATTTTAGATTTTTTTGGAATTTAATTTGAATTTTTATCAAATTTATTCCTTAATTAAAATCGCAAAAAAGGGTTATTTTTCCGCAGAACCTGTGGATGACGTGGCGCGCACGAGCTGATGTGGCGGGCGGGACCAGCGTGTGGATGCAACGCGGCATTGAGGCCACGTGGCAGGGCCGCGCGTGGCCCACGCGAGGAGCAGGTGGCGCGGACATGTGGCAGGTGGCCACATGGGTCCACGCGGACGCCCGTGAGGGGCGGCACGTGGCAGAGTAGGGGCTGGCGTGTGAAGGGCCCACGGGTTAGTGGTCCCTAGTTATAGGATTGGGGCGGTAACGCAATAGCATTAACCGTCCCACCTTTTAAGCTCACGGTTTCCCATTTTTTCTTCCGTGTGGGACTATGTTCCCACACGTTTTTATTATGCAGGCAACGTGGCATCACGGCGAGCGTCGGATGAAATCGCGATGCCTCCATCGCATGGACGCGGGTACACCGGATCAAGATATCCCACACGTGTGTTAATAGGGGCTTTAAGTGAAGTGATCGACGGCTTACCTAGCGACATGTGGAAACTTTGGGAGCGCTCGATCTTCATCAAACGTGCAATCGTGAAGTGGCCGTGCGATCTTCATCGGACGGCGGAATCAACATCAAAGGAAAGATCCACGATCGTGGCCCGATCGCCACCCGATCGTGGCCCGATTGCCACGCGATCGTGGCCACGATCAAGCGCGATTGTGGTCCGATCAAAACACAATCATCGCCACGATTGCCTTGGATTGATGGCTCACGATTAGCATGCGATCGTGGCCATCACTTCCACCTATCCACCGGATCAAACGGCCCAGATTTTTGGGCGAAAATCCCCTTTAAAACAAATGTATTTTCCTCTTTTCTTCTTAACTCTTGATTGATTCGTGAAGCAATTAAGCAAATTTGGAGAAAAATCTTGAGTTATTCGTGATCCCCCCCTCCCCCCATGTTTATACTCAATTGCGAAGCAATTGGAGTGGGATTGATCACGAATCATCACCGGATTTTATAGAATTTTCCCCTTGAATTTCGAACGTCCGCGAGGAAGAAATCGAGCAAACTCGATTCTATCCGCGTGAATTGAAGCCCCATTCTTGCGGCAATCGGGTTAGTAGTGAGATTCAATCAATTATTAGGTGGTAATTTGAGTTTTAATTAGGTTTAGATCTTTAATTTTGCATTTTACTTCTTAGTGTTCTTCAATTTTGCCCAAATTTAGTCAGAAATTTTGCTAATTTTGAAAATAGGATATCTCTCTGATTATAATTCCAAATCACTTGATTTTCTTAGATTCCTTATTTCATCAGCTTTCCGTGGATATCAAGTTTTTCAAATTCCGAGTTCATTTGATCCCTCAATTTAACGTTTGACCAAGCACTGTTTATTTTTAATCTGAATTTGAACATTGACTTTTAGGGTCAATTACTTTCAAAATACAAATCGGAATTCAATAATTTTCATCTCTTTAGAATTCTATGGTTCTTAGATTTCTATGGATATATAAATTGCAAGATTTGGATATCATTTGACCAGTCAATTTGAAGATTTTCTCTAAAGTGTTCATTTCAGGAATTTTTTTGATCTTTGATTTTCAATAATTCATAGTAAATCCATTTCTTATCAAAAAATCACGAATTATATTTCAATAAATTCCGTTTTCTCTCTAGTTTCTAAATATATAATTTTCATAATCTTCTGACACCTTTTTGAATCTCTGATTTTACAAAACACCGACTGTTGGTCAGAGTCAACGCTTTGACTTTGACTTTTGACTTTTCTCTATCAAATCCGAGATTTCAAATCTTAAAATTTATTATTTAGTATATTTATATAGTTTCTATTCATAAAATCTTATTTTTACTTCTTTACAACCTCTTTTAAACCTAAGTTTGACCAAGTCAACTCTACAATTAAAGTCAACCTTGTTCTCTGTGGATCGACCCGATACTTACACTTTACTTGATTTTATATCTTTATCTCTGTGAGTCGATTTTATAAAAAAAAATTTCCGACGTTTGTGTGTTTTAACGACCGCACAAAAACGCTTTGTCAATATACTCAATGGTTGTCGAAATATTTCTTTTGCATTTTTATTGTTGCATTCAATGGTATCTTACTTTGATAGTTAGTCCACTTAACAAATCAAATGGAGTCCTAATTTTAATGAGAGAATTCAAGCATGTAAAGATTAATCATGATCATTTTAAGACAGTTGCTGATGACCTCACGAAGACAAAGTTTGCAACATATTTTGCTTGAGTATGCGGGTCAAGTATCCATTACTCAATTATAACTACACAACCATCATGACAAGAAGTGCAGACCACACCAATCAGTGAGGAATCTTGAGCTTGAAAGTTGAAGGGAAAACCACTACTCTGTGGTACTTGTTATTCTTATTTTTCTTCTAGTGACATTTTCTACTTGGACACTGGTAGGAATCCCATAATTACCTATTATCGTCGGAAGCATAGGCGCTTAAACAAAGATCAAGGTAATCGGTCCACTGGAAGGGTCTACCGATGACAGCTGTCAGGTAAGGGCGGGAAAGACTAGAGTCATTGAAGCTGAGGCGGTGGTGAATAAAATGGGAGGCACGGTTATCTTCGGACGGACGGTTTTTTGCTCGGAGAGATGGGGAAAGGTCTGGAGGTATCGACCACGGGAGGGATTGGTGGCGCCAAGGATTGAGTCCGTGGAACCTGATCGGCATCATCTGAGATCATCTCTCTTTTGGTTGCAGTAGCTGTCACGGGAAATCTCGTCGGAAGTTCTAGTGGATTAAGATCCATTGAATTCCGGCCGATCTAGAGTGTTTTCTTTCGGCAGCAAGAATCCGGAACTCTTCTAGTCATTTTGATAGGATAATTGTATTTCCTAAAATTCAATAAATCATAGTGTTCTTCCATACACTATTCTAGAAAATGCTAAGACAGTCAAACCTCGGCGGCTCAGGGTGTCCTCGTGCAAACAGTTCTTGCTTTAGGTATTTATTTGGATGTCTTTGCAATTAGCCATAGGGAGAATCCCAGAGTTAACCCTAATGATCTAATCAAGGAGATAGTATTTCTTCTAGTCACTGCTATATACCTGTACTTATGGATAGCATCACGGGGCTAAGGATGAAATTTGCACTGTTATCATTTTGATTAGAGATTGTTGCAAAATCTGATCGAGTTATATCTAGCATATTCTCAATTCATATCTCCCTTCGGGCTCAAGGATGTGTGGATCAGAGCCCAAATCCAACTCTCATTACTTCTCCCTCACACTCTCCCTCTCATCTCATCCCTGGCCACTTTGAACTTCTCCTCTGATCTGTAGGCTTCCATTGGATTTTTTTTTTCAACCCATAAGACAACAGCAATTTGGTCATTAAGCATGCTTGACGGGAGCAGTTCCAGAGAGGCGTCCCCCAGTAAGTTCTCATGGTGCATTCCTTTTAGAAAATAAGAATTAGGGAGCCCATTTCATGAAGTGGTATTTCTTCTTTCTATTTTGTTTAATTGGGAAAAATATTTCACATCTTCCATAGCATCAGCTGGTCTCTGTGAGTTCTTGGAAATTTCATTTCCTTCTGCTCAGCGATATCCCTTCAAATAAACGAACATAAAGAATACGTGCCGGAACATGCACCATGACAAAAACAGAGTGCTCTACAATTTGTGCCAACTCCCATGAGGGTGCTTTCTCAAGCGTTTCAAAATTTGGATACAACCCGCAGCAACAAAAAGCCCAAATGCGGAGCAGACTAAGATACTGGCATTGCTGAGATTTTGATGAAAACCACCCTGATGACAAAAACCAAAGATGTTCACATTATAATTTCTATCATCTAAAGACTAGTCCAAAAAACTCATACTTGAAATAGGACAACCAAAACTGCGGCATTTGCAGGGGCAAGAGACAGGCTCATCATACCAGCTCGAAGCTCATTTGGCACATATCTATACAAAACATGCAATTTTTGGAAGACAACTAGTTAGCATGTACAGAATCATGCAATAAATCAAAAGAAGTCAGCATATACATTGTCCTCAGTCTTGCTAAAGATGGAAGAATCAAACCGCAGCAGGCATGAAACACACAGAACAATGCCACCAAAACCCATATCTCCTGAGAGTTTAACCTAAAGCTCAGACCAAGTGTTTCATATAAATCATAATATATATTTTACCTGATAGTCGTAAGCAACAATAGTCAGACAGAGACCCGCAGAAGCAAATGTAAAGGTAAGATAATCCTCAAGAGGTATGAAAGATACAACGCCAGTAAACCAGGGAAAAGCAGTGCTCCCAAGCATTCTTGAAGCGAGAAAACAGGGGTATATCAATGATAAATTTACATCCCTTCCATCTGCCTGATATGAAAAAAGTCAATACCTTAAGGTTAGCAGGAAAAGTATAAAACCAAAATATCTGGGAGGCATCATACTACAATTGTCGGTGCCCATAACATCCAGAAGATTGAGATCGCAAAATGAATGCAGCCTTGTGCGCAAGCTAATAGCCATACCCGTTTATCTGCCAAAACAAAATAATTATATAAACAGAATAATTTTACAAAAACCATGAATCTATATACCCTCAAGGACATTTATAAAGAAGGAATTCTGGTAATCTCTGAAGGAGAAGAAGTGCTTATGAGAGTTCCACTTTTTCCGGGTATATAAAAATGCTTATAAGGGACAAAAAGGGCAGCTGAAGCAGAGGGGAAAAATGAATCCATTCTTTGGATCCATCACCAACAGATTCGTCAGCGCTTGATTTCCAATGAGAGATGCAGACTCGAAGAACACCATCAGCCAGAAGGTATCCATCAATAGATCATGTTTATGACCTTTCTGCAGGAAAGAATATATTAATTAAACAAAGAAAAGGGAATAATTTTTGACATATGAATGTACCTTTTTCGTGTTCTTGAGTCATCCATGTCTCAAAAACTGAACAGAAAGATAAAAAGATGCAAGTGCCAATGATACACTTGATATCCAGATACTGGGATGGGCGGATATGGTCCTTAGACCGCCAACAAATAGGTGTAGGATCCAGTATATGATGCATGTTCTCCGAGGACCACTGGGAGATCCATGAAATCAGCTATTAGCGTTACATACACTATGCAGAAGACTGTAATTCACCAAGAAAAGTGTCTAAAAATGCGATAGATTAAATGGCTATGGGGAAAGAGATCCACATACAAGGCGACACTTACGAGATGTCAGAAAGAACTCCAAGGAATGTACCGACGAATAGAGTGGCAACTATACCCGAGCAGAGGCAAATCACCATTTGCTTTCTACTAAAACCATGATGCAGGTATTCATCCTCCCCGAATACTGTCTGAAGGCCGCCGATCACTGATAACAAAACACTAGATAAAAATTTCCCAGAATAGATAGAAATAACCTTAAACAGAAGGAAACGAAGAAAATTTTCAATAAAATTTTACAGAATTTGCGCAGATTTAATTGTATCGGAGAAAACTGAAAGTAAGGAGAAAAACGAACCTGAAGCAAGGGAGTAAACGAGCAAGAAGTTCCGCTGGAAACTCAAGAAAGTCGCGGAGCTGAATTCGACAAGAGAAGAATGGGAGGCCCTGCTGTTTGCAGTGACGGCGAAGACGGATTTCTTTGAAGCGTACGGGAGTAAGGCGATGGACGCGAAGCAAGAACAGAAGATCCATATGAAAGTTCGGCTGCCCGGTTCCCATTCCACACGCTCGACCACGAATCCCATAGATAGAGAAGAATTGATCTGTAGATCTCGGCCGAGCAAAAAAATACAGGAAGAACAGGAGAGGGAGAAGAAGCTGGAACCCCGGCTTTTCTTCCCGCTCCTGAGACGTATCAAGGCTCTGTTCTTCACTTCTGCTTACTCTTTCGTCAGCTCCCTGACTAGCCTATTGGGCTTAGACGAAAGGGTCGGCCCATTGAAACAATGGGCCTTTCATTCTTCGACTGATTCGCTAGCCGTGGAAGCAGATTTTTACTAAGGGTCGGAGGGTCTGATGGGGGTGCCTGACCCGACCCTGGGACGATTAATGATCTGATCAATAAATAGACGATCCAGATCAACTAGGCCATTTTCCAAGATTGGCTGTTCATTGAAAATTTATGTCAATAGGATGGACAGATTCACAATCCATCAATCTTACCATCGGGCACGGTTACCACCGTCGATCCAGTCAAGTGAGATCAATCTGAATGGGACCATCAATTGATCCTGATCAGCATTCCCCCAGTAGACCGCAAGGAGGTGAAAAAGAGAAGTATCTAAGTTGGCAAGTGCAAGAATCCGGTTTCACTTAGTTATGTGCCCATTAATACAATGGGCCATTATACATATATATACATATTCAACAAGAATATGAAATTTCAAATAATTTATCATAAATCTACTTCAAGTATAACTATACATATTCAATCAAAAAAATTTCATAAGTGTTTATTTCAAATATATTAAATTTAATAATAAATCTGCTAATTGTAAATTTAATATATTTAAAATAAAATTTGTAAGAGAATTCAGTTGAATAACGAATACATCGCGATGTTCTTTCTTCGATATCTCTTTCATATCAATTTTAATTGATGCCCTGCTTGATTGGTCGGATTCTTTTCTTTCCCCTTCTTCTAAATCTTTCATTATCTTTATTTTCTCATCTATTTTCATCCTCTAATTTAACTTAATGCGAGTAGTTTATTCTCTCTTGTCGTAATCAATCCAATTCCTTGTGGATTCAACTTGTATTCACCATTTATTTGCTTTCAATTATCTTTAGAGTGGATTCGGTTTTATTTTTTATGTGTATATGCGTGACCTAATAAGTGCTGAAACAATCGTGGGTAAATCCTTTATCAACATATATTGGGGATACGTAGAGTTTGTAGCCGAGGACTGAGGCCTCATGAAGTAGATTAAGGACATCTTCTAGTGGTTTAGAAACAATTGTCCCCATTGGTAAGCAAACTCAATGCCTAGAAAATTATTGGGCATACCTAAATCTCATATAGTAAGATGTGTCTATAAGAAGGCCTTGACATGAGTAATCCTAGTGGTCTAACTGCTAGTGATCAAGATATCATCAACATAAATTTCAAGGATAACACTACCGGTAGATGTGTTCTTGCAAAATATTATATGATCAAACTTGCAAGCACTCAAGCCTAGAGCAAGAATAAGTTGGTCAAACGTTGCAAAATATACATGTGGGCTGTGCTTGAGGTTGTAAATAGCAAGATGAAGATGGCATACCTTGGCAGTCTCCCCTTGAATTGCATGAACGCTTGTGCACTTGTTTTTTGAGGTCTCTATAAAGGAAAGCATCAGAGATATCCAAATGATGGAGAGGCCATCATTGATTTACGACCACTGAAAGAAGTGTAAATACAAAGTCAAGACAAACCACAAGGGAGAATGTCTCTATATTAGTGACATCATAATGTTGAGAAAACCTATGAGCTACCAAGTGTGCTTTATGATGACCGATTGTCCCATCCAGAATGTACTTAAGAGTAAAGTCCCATAAACATATAACATTTTTCGTATCATTAGGGTGAGGAACTAGTACCCATATCCCCCACTGGATGAGAACCACATTTTCCGAGCACACTAGCAGCAACAAAGGGTTTAGTTTCAACACCAATTTCTATACCTACATGGGGGGAATCTTGTGACTTGGCAAAGTTACTAGCAGCGCATTGTCTCTCTCTCAAATGCCAAAGCCAAGTACTAGGCTATGGCCCATGCATCCTTGAAGATTTCTTGGGTAAGTTGGCTACTTCATGAGCTGACTTTCCAATGTAGGGGGCCATGCCAGAGCACAAGGTTAGCACATAGGAGGCTGACGGTTTTGGTGGGTGGCAATAAGTGGCATCAATGGTAATAGAGGTTGACAGCAGCAGATGCACCGAGACAAAGGCTGAGTGGCAACCATTGGTGGCCAAGTAGTCAATGGGCAAGCAAGGCCCAAGTCGACAAGCAGTTGGATCAATGTATAATTTTTATTTTCTCAATTGTGTTCCCTAGGAGAAGAGGTTGCATAAGGTGTTGAACTCTTTTGTCTCTCAAAAAATCATGTCTGATCAACAAGAATGGGGCAACTGGATCAGTAGATATATTCACACTCCTTGAGATCCTCATGAACAAGGCAATCAAAATGGAAATTTTCAGAAAAGTAAAATAAAATTGGGGCACATTCGAAAAAAGATGATTAAGAATCCTCCGAGTGAATAAATTGAGCAGTACTACCCTTCCAAGCATCTCTGTGGTATCCACACAAATAAGAAGATGAATAAATAAAACACAATCCTCCCTTCCAAGCCTCTTTGCAACAAGATTGGGACTCACCTAATGGGGGGGCCTGGTGTGTGTGTGTTTTGCTCATGCTCCAAGAAAAGGAGCTCGAGCAGCGCCATCAAGTAAGCTTGCTGCCACCACCATCGTTCAAAGGCCCACATAGGGCTCTATATCAAGTGGAATTAGACCTTTATCTTAGAAGAAGATGAAGAAAATGGAAGGATAAGAGAGAGAGAGAGAGAGAAAGACCACACGGAGCTCACATCATGTGTGAAACTAAAACCTATACATGATGTGTAAGAGAGAGAGGTAGAGAAAAGAAGAGGGAGATATGCTCTAAATGGGCTACATGGTCTCACACTGGGCATATGTGTTGAGTTAGATACCAAGTTTTCATTGCAATATACATACATACATGCGTACATAGATATACATATAGACATAGATATGAATTAGTAATTAGTTGTCTGTATATAGATACAAACTTATATGTCACTCTACGATTTCTGTGTGTCTACAGATACATTTTTATGGTTATATGTCCATCACTGCAAATTTATGTACACATATGTGAGCATAAATATAGATCAACTCACATCAACATTAGTTGTCAAAATAAATTAACTTTGATGCTCAAGTAATTAGCTAATCAACCATAATTACTCCACCTTATTTCTACCTAACTCGTAGTTGCTAAGTTTGACCTTCCCAATGTACTTCAATTTTTGACCTATAACTACCGTAAAAAATTATCTCTCCCCTCATGTCTTAGTAAGATTATAGATATCCTCATCAGTTAAAAATTTCAGTTTACTAAAAAATTTTAAAATAAATCATTGATCTAACATGGGCCATCAATTCAAAAGTTCTACTAGGGTACCAATTTGGGACCTCTTTCTCTCTCACTCTACACTGCCCCCCAAGACTCCAAGTGAAATATGATGAGATCATAATACAACGATTACTAGTCTTTAAAAATATGTTCTAAATATTCTTATTCATGGGACATTCAAGAAGTACATCGAATTATCCAAAAAGAATAACATTATATAATCTAACTCACATGATGAGTATAGCTGATCTTGTCAATATCAACGTGGAGACACTAAGGATAGATAGTGGGTGCTCTTTGGAGAAAGATTTCACTAAATAATTTGTATGAATCCCTAAATAGTATTATACCTAACTGTCAATTAGGTTGATCCATGTTATGGTTGTGTATATGGTCTTATGACTTGATATGCCAACGACATCTTATGGATGGATGACCATGTTTTGATTGACTTAAAAATCTCTAGACATTGGATCTCTAAACTTTATATATTAGATATAACATGAAGTCTTCAAAGATGATTGTGTAATTTAGATGAAATGTTTATCCCTTAATATTTGAGGAGATTGACTCAAGGAATGAGATGTAATAAAATCATTGGCCAAGGTAGTAGAAATAATAAAGGAGTTCTTAATGATTTCTTCTATTCATAAATACTAAATTTAGTTATCAATTAGGGTTTGACATTTAGTCAAACCCTAAGTTATTCATGAGTCGCGCATAGATAAAGTATTATACTTGCATGATAACCAATGATGGAAAAGTTTCATATAGGAGTTATTATATACTTCCTAACGAGCTAGAAACTCGACTTATCGATTGGCTTTAATCAATACTTAATCAATCTACGTGTTTGAGTATATAATTAATAAGGTTGATCAATAAGATGTTATTGAGCATGTACACTTATTCACTAGTGAAATATATAAACCTAGATGGTCACACATATAAGGTCTATGGACAATAGTAGATATAGATATAATTATAAGGGTGTTTGTAAAAAATTTACATAGCCAGTGTCTAAAATAAGGAGAAAATGATCATAAATCAAGGTGCCCATAGAAGCCTTGTAAGAATTTTCTCATTCTTAATGTATACTGAATGATAAGATCATCTATTCTTGGTACTTTGGTATTTTGAATGTCCGATTCAATATATTCTACTACATTTGATGCTTTGATGAAAAATTTCAAAGCCTATCAAGCCTCAAATCCTAATATCAACAACTGTGTTTTGAACCTCAAACTACTTTGTCATGAACTTCAAATGCATCCGAGTGTAACTCGCTATCATGCTTGGACAACTGATGGGATCTGAGGTCGATGACTTTCCAAAATTTTTATCAAAACATCAAGTGCAGCGGAATTCATTGAATCGGATATTCAAAATATTGAACACCAAGAACAAATGATCCTATCATCTAATATGTATGAGAAAAACATACTTACAGGTTTCCTTGAAGGAGTTCTTGAAGCTATTCAAGTGTCTAGCCTCTAGCGGTATCCACACCGCTCTCTGGATAGTTTGATCTCCT